>CM053585.1:349110603-349173216 GCA_028646515.1 Pseudochirops corinnae | reverse complement strand
CATAGACACACTGAAGTATTTCTCTCAACTCATCCATTCCCTTCTCATGCCATGTTGGGCAATTCTTTAAAAAATGCTTTCTAATTTTGAGTTGAGACTGGTTGACAAAAGCTAACTTAATCTTCTGAGCACTACATAGATCAACTCGAATTTAGGCAAACATAATGCTTAGTGTCTTTGCAAAATTTATTAAAACAAAACAAAAAACAAGCAAACAGAAGGTTTTTTCTGGAAATTGAAAAATACTCCAGTTTCTTGGATGGACAGCACAAGTAGTCATAACCAGAACCCAATTAAATATGGATTTATAATTTCTAATATTTATTTTAAAAATATTTTTATTCATTATTTATTTATTTATTTTATTAAATTTTTTATTTATTAAATATTTTAAATATTAAATAATTTTAAAATTATTTTTACTTTAGCTACTTAAAAGTAAGAATTATTTTCCTCACCTCAAATTGCTCCTTGATTTAAATAAACTTCTCTCCTTCCATAGTCAAGAAGAAATTGTAAACTCAAATTCAAATTGTAAACTCTTTGAAATCTTACTGAAACTGACTTTTTTTTTTGCCAGTGGTCTGACACTTTTAAAACTAGAGTGAAAAACCTCCCTCCCTAAAACAGTAAAAGTAGTCTATATGTAATCTTTTCTTCTCCTGAAACTCTACAGTTTTTGAGGTACCACAAAGATACAACATTCACAAATACGATCAGTTCATGGCTAGTTTATGTTTAAGGCTGATTATGTTTTATGCTTAGGCCTATGCTTACTAAGCCAGAAGAAAATTTACTTACCTCTATCCTAACATAGAAATACAAGAAAGATACAGACGCAGAGACACAGAAGCACTTCCTGACAACTTTCCTCTTTAACTCTCTCTAAAAATGAAAACTTAGTTCTTGCTAGCAAAGAAAGTGAGCACTTGTCCTTCTAGACTCTGCCTAGGTAACTTCCTGAAAATGAAGTGACACAGAAACGTTTGCAATAGTTGATATTTCCCTTTAAGTTTGATTGAGAGATCTCAATACTCAATTGGAAACACCTAAGAGAAGGAATTTGATAGTGCATTTTTCTTCTTTCGAGGTCTGTTTCCACCAGTTCTCACAAGAGATCCTATGGATCCACCAACTCTTTCTGTAGAGAAAGAGTCTAACACCTTGGTTTGGAAGAAGCTAGGGGAGACTCTAGGAGGAGTCCATTCCCAGGGTGGCTCTCTGCAAAGATCTCCCTTGGTAGAAATTCACCCAAGTGCTCTGGGGAGTCATTGAGGGGGTTATACCAGGGACAGGATCCCTCACCTGAATCCCTTCATGATGGCCAACTGTCATGATGAAATTAAGATAAACTGAGGCAAAAAAAATTTGAGCATGTTCTCTTTATTAGCAAAGTAATTATTTGCCAATAAAAAGGGCGCAATGCTTTCTCTGCAGCCAAAGACCCTGAGTTAGGGATGATAATAGGATCTTTTACAGTGATTAACAAGTTGACAACAAAATCTCAAGCAATATAGGTGTGTCTTCTTCTGACTGGCTAGATGTTTCATTAAGGAGGTGGGATACGATAAGCTCCTCCCATTACATCACTGGCAATGAGAGTTGCTATAACAGTCCAGACTGATGAGATTGGCCTTGTGTGAAGTTACAAGTGTAGAAGTACAAGTCACAAGAATAGATTTGGGACCCGAGTGACCTAAGGTTATCTGAGTACACTTGCAAGGGTAAGGGATTTAGACTTGTACAGGGAAGGAGAATATTAAAATCCATGCTGACTTTTAATTAAGTCTTAAATAGAATTAAAAATCAATTTTTAATTTCACACTTGGGCTGTTCAGAAAATTTTTGGTTTAACATTAAAATTGTAAAAATTAACCATGATATCCCTTGGAATTTCAAACATATATATATATATATATATATATTTTTTTTTTCCCTTTGCAAGGATCTATGGATTCACAATCAATGCTTTATTGATTTCAATGTTCTGATTATTGTTCAAAATCATCTTCAATAGTTTGAATAATTTTTTGGGGTGGTGGTGGTTATCATTTTCTGCAGTAAAGTATATTTGGGGTTTTTTTGTCTTATTCTTCTGGGACACTTGTGACCCTTAATTTATCTCTTTGTATGCTGTCTTCAAGACCAGTCACATTTGTTTATATAGATTTGAATCTAATTTTTTAAAGCTCCTCTTCCAAAGTTTCTTTCATATCAGTTGGATTCCAAATTTATTATTTTCTCCCTCAGAGCCTCTTTTTCTTCAGAGAAACTCTCTGTTGCACATTACTTTTCCTATTTCACTGTTTGCATTTTGTTCATTTTATATTGAGTTCTTATTTCGATCAAAATGCATTCCGAATTTTTTTCTTTAGGTTTCATTTCTCTTTTAAACCATTGCAGAGATCCTTGGTGTTGTTTCATGATATCTGGGGATTCTGCGGGATTCTTTTTTTTTTTTTTAAATCAGGTGATTTGGTTCATTTTTCCTCATACTACTTCGGACTCTCTTTGTGTTTTGCTCATTCTTTCTTTTGTCCTTCCTTATTAACCTTTATGCTGCTTTATCTGTTCAGAAAGCAGGTTTTAATTTAGGCATTTTTCTCTTGAATTTTTAGTCTTTCAGATTTTCTTTTTCTTTTTATTCATTTGCCTTTGGATTCTCTCATGCTTTGGTCTTTCCCCTTTTCTTTCTTTCTTTTTTTAAAATTGTTTTTAGTTTCAAATTCTCTCCTTCCCTTCACTCTCTCCCCCACCCATTGAGAAGACAAGAAGTATGATACCCATTATACATATGAAGTCATATTATCACAATTGCCATGTTGCACAAAAAGAAGCAAGAAAAATAAAGTGAAAAAATGCTTCATTCTGTAGTCAGAGTTCATCAGGTCTCTTTCTGGAGGTTGATACCATTTTTCATTATAAGTCCTTTGAAATTGTCTCGGATCACTGGCTTGCTGAGAATAGCTAAGTCATTCACAGTTGATTAGTGTTGCAATATGGTTGTTTCTCCGTCCTGTCTAAGGAAGCATAGTCCTCTGGGGATGGGCTATTGGGCACGCTCAGCCTCCTCATACCCTACCCTTCACCCTGAGACTACTCAAATCTCCTGAGGATGCAGGCAGGAAGAGTCTCCAACAGAGGTACTCTTTCCCTGTCCCTTCTCTGGACCCATTTATCTACTGGGGAGGCCAGGTAGGAAGAACAATGATGTTGCTTGTACTTGTTGGATGAATTCAGAGTCATCAATTAAAAATCTTCCAGTAAGATGTAGTTGGTAGGACTCTGGATCATCAGCCTGTGAGATTGCTTATACCCAGCGTATCTGAGCATTCAGAGAGGTTTGTGGTGGGTAGGGATAAGGCCACTGAGTTGGAACTCTGGGGATTTCTCTGAAATTATTCCCTCAGGTGGTTTTTTGTTGTTGTTTATTTGTTTTTTTTTTTCCTTTAACTTTGTGTGGTATACTCTGTAGTCTTATCTCATAGATTCAGTTTTAGTTACTCTATATTCAGCACATTATTCCTTCCCATGAAGTTTTTGTGTCATCAAGGGCTGCCCCAAAACAACCACTCTTTCATCTTACCAGCCAACCAGGTCTCTCTGCAAAGTAAATAATGAGCCTATTAGAAGGGATGTGACCTGGTGATTCCTCTCCCAGTATTCCTTCCTGGCCTTGAAGTCATGAGAGATATTCCTTCAGGTGCCAACAGGCAATGGGACTATGGGCAAGATAAGCCTCAGGTTTCTACTCTATAAAACAGGGATAATAACAATAATAATCCCTCTGGTATCTCTTTCATGGGGTTGTTTTGACGATCAAATGAGACAAAACCTTAAAGTGTCATGTAAATATTATCACTAATCTCCCTTCCTCTGCCTTCTCCCTCCATCCTACTCCTCTTTCGTTTTTTCTCTGGGGGAGATTTATGATAGATATCTTACTAGTTTGTGTTTAAATAGCAATGAACTTTAAGTATTTATTAATCATTAATTCATTAATCATTTATGAGTATGTAAATACAAAACTGAAAAATATTATACAGTCTCCAGCCTCAAAAAACTTACCATCATATCATTGCGAACAGCTGATATTGATGGGTAGGGAAGTGGATAGTAGAAATATTATCATTCCCATTTTACAGCTGAAGAAACTACAGCTCAGAGAGGATAATGACTTGCCTAGGGTCACACAGCTGGTAAATGTTGGAGCTAAAACTTGAAAGCAGGTCTCTCCCGATTTCAAATTCAGTATTCTGTTATACCAATGTTGGCTCTCAAAGAAACTCCCTCCCTTCTTTTCCTGCCTCCCTTCCTTCCCTGCAAATAAAACTTAGAGATGATCACTACTAGCCATCAAAGAGCAATCAGGGAACAGCTAGGTGGCAGAGTGGATAGAACATTGGCTCTAGAGCAGTGGTTCTCAACCTGTGGGCCATGACCCCTTTAGGGGTCGAACAGGGTCGCCTAAGACCATCGGAAAACACACATAGGAACTGAGACACTGCTCCTCTATCCGTCTCTAGGCGGGTCCATCCATATACATATATGCCCACATAAGAATATTAAAGGGTCGTGGCATTAAGAAGGTGCAGAACTACTGCCCTGGAGTCAGGAGAATCTGAGTCCAGATCTGGCCTCAGACACTTGGCATGCTTACTAGCTGTATGACCTTGGGCAAATCACTTAACCCCAATTGCCTGCCTTACCCCTCTTAAAAAAAAAAAAAGAAAGAAAAAGGATAGAAGGAGAAGGGGGAAGGAGTGAACAGTAACAGCTTTTACAGTTAAGACACCTGGGGAAGTGGGTAGGAGACAGTTGATGAGGCAGCTTCCTCTCTGGCTTAGGGAATGGGTAGCGGGAGGTGCTTCACTGAACCAGATTAATTCAGCATCCCACTGCCTCATCATCCTCAGCCACCACACCAAGCACATTACCTTCTACAGGAGGCAACTAGATGTCGACCATAGTCTTTCTGGACTCCATACCAATGTCTCTTCATATGTTTCCAAGATGGGGGACACACCAGACTCTGTCCCTTGTTCTTTATCTTTTTGGAGTCTATCTCCCAGAATTCTCCAGAACAATCTTGGAAAACTTCACACAGTCCCTGTTCCAAAGCATCCATTGCTGGTGGATTCTAGGATGAGTGTTCATTACAAGGCAAGGCTCCAGAAACAAGTCAATCTCTGCCCTTGAGGTGCTTATATTTCCCTGGGGGGATATACATGTTTATAGATAAAGAAATCAAAGATACATGCAAAGTCAATCCAACAACTAAAGAAATTAGGAACGACCTCTTAGAGGTGGTAAGACTTGAGCTCATCCTTGGAGAGAGCTGGTTTATTGGTGTGTGTGGAGGTACCTTTCCCATTTCTACCTGCTTCCTCACTTTGTCTGGAGTTAATACTGAAGACAATTCCCGCAGTTGGAGCTCTGTGCCCAACTGACCCAACCAGCCATCCTGGGGACCTCTCAGAGTTGAGGAGAGAAATGCTATCCCACTGAGCAAGGGGTAGATGTGAGGGACAGGAAAACAGAAGGAGATAGCTCTTACCATCACCTGAGATTTTCAAGTGTCACAGGAAAATTATTCAACTGATAAAAATCTCATTTGTACATAGCTTTTCAATAAGACTGACCATGTTTAAGGTGACCTGTGCCTATCTATTTCTAAACCCTGTCTATCAAGCAATGGGGACTTTGAATGACAACCAATTTCCTTCCAACAGAGATATGGGGAGGAGTCATATATTTTTAAAAACATAAAAATCAAAGAAGACTTACCTAATAGCTGGTGCTAATATGAGTTTCATAACAGCTGGATACAAAGGCCAATGTTTATAATAAAAAGAAGATTCATGATGGGCCATATTTATGGGATTTTCTATTTTCCATCTGATGAAATATGCATGACATTTTCTCAGGAAAGCATGGGAGAAATCCCCAGAGAAGCAAGCATGTGGGCCATTTTTCAAGCTCAGACTTGCTGCTTGTCACAAAAGATGTTTTTCACTCTTGGTTTTTGCAGCTTGCCAATTGACAGTGGCAACTATGACCAAAAACGTGGGTAGGGTTAGAAATGACAGGATCAAAAAAGGCTTACTAACCAAACTTGTTAACCTTTGCCTGGCTGTCACAGGCTCTCTGTCTAGTTGTGTTGGCTGTGTTATAGCAGGTGAAATGACAACCATAAGGGAGAAATCCCTGGATTTCTGAGATCCCTGCTATAATCCACATGAAGACTTTTGTAATGTCACTTTTTCTTTTAAAGTCATAGATCTAATTAACAGCTAATTTATTTCATAATTCCAAATTGTTATCTAGAATGGTTGAATAAATTCAAGGATTCACCAGAAAAGTATAGGTACGCTTGTTTGAATTTGTTTCAAAGGGTAGTAATGAGAGTTTGGTTCCAAGGATGACTTTGTCAGATTACATTTGAAACAGTAACACTGAATTATAAATCACAGTTCTTCCCTCTGATTAAAAATAAACATCAAATAAACCTGTTTTCTTCAAATATCTATTTGCTTCTCTCTGTTTGCTTCTTTTTAGACCATCAAGAAGAACAAAACCAAAGCCCAGTTATCCAAAGCCCTGTTGGATGATTTTCGACAAAATGTAAAGACCATTAAAAGTCTCATGAATCCAGAGAGTAGCTCCAAGGTGGTAGAGAGTGAAAATGAAGCTGCAGAGTCTAGGAAAGAGGTTAGGCATGAAGAGGTTCATATATTCTCACCTTTTGCTGGAGCAAGTTGTAAAAGGTAACAGAAGAGAGAAAAATCAAAAGTCATAGACTTTAAAAGTCGAAGACATTAAAGAGACAGTCCAGTGTTCTGTAGAGGTGTCAGAGTCAAAGAGCAATAGGGGCCACTGATCCCTGAGTAAGAATTCTTGCAGATGCATATTGACCAAGTTTTAAAATTTAACGTTATTGGCTTTGTCAAATATTGCCAAATTGCAGTTTAGTCTGTTTTGCTTCTGTTGCTGCATGGGGTTGGTTGGTAGTGGGTTTGACAACTATGATGTAATCGGTCCATCAATCATCAATCAGTAAACATTTATTAAGCTCCTACTATGGGCCAGGAACTGTGCTAAGCACTGAGGAATCAAAAAGGAACAAAAAACAGTCTTTCAGAATCAGAAGTCCTGGGTTCCAGTCCTGTCTTCGTGACTTCTTAGCCAGGTGGAATCAAACACATGTTCCTTCACCTCTGAGCTTGTGAAAGGTTAATAATGGTGGCTGCACGGTGTAATTCATGGGGTTGCCATGAAGATCAAGTGTGGCTAGGTGAAGGTGAATTTGTGAATCATCCAACATTATATAAATGGAAGATCTTGAGGTAGCCATGGGGTAGCAGATAGAGAGCCCTTCCCTGAACCAGGAAAATGGAGGATCAAGTCTTACATCTGATACATGGTGGTTATGTGGCCCTGGGAAAGTCAACTCTCCAAGATTACATAACTTTCAAAGAAAGGGCTGACCTGCTTTGGTAGAGGGAATTTCTTATCTGGCAGTTCCCTATATGACTGAATTCATGGGTCTAGTTTCTATCCCTAAATATCCATGTATGTATATGTACATGCATATACATGTGCACATATACACACATACATACATGTATACACACACATATATAATATATATGGATTTGGGGATCAGGAAGTTATTGAGCCCAGGGGTTTAGGGGTATGTTCTGTAATAACTTAAAATATGTAAAATGAATAATAAATATACAAATACATTTATACATACTTTATATATAAATTTACACACATACATGTATGAATATATCTATATCACATATGTGATATATGATATATATATACATATATGTACACACACGTGTGTATGCATAAAATTTAAATATAAAGTATATATAATGTATAACATATTTGTATATTTATTATTCATTTTATATATTTTAATTGATTACAGAACATCCCCCTAAGCCCCTAGACTCAACAACTTCCTATTCCCCAAATATTTATTTTTCACTACTCAGTATCACAGAATATTAGAGACTTTGGAAATCATGTAGCCTCTAGGTGTCAGAATGTGGTTTGTGGGCCACAACCCTCCCAAGTACCCCTCAAACCAGATTTAAATGTAATTGAGAAATAGTTACCAAAGTAAATAACAGAACAATAAGACAGATAAATCCATCTGGTCTTCTAACTCAGCATGTGGCCCCAGACAGCCTCATATATACTTTAGTGACCCCCATTTTATTTGAGTTCTTATTTGAGTTTGACACCATGGATCTGGCCCAATCTCCTCATTCTATAAATGACTTGGGAGAAAGCAAATGGCTTATAATTGCATAGCTAATCAGGGCTAGAGTTGGGATTCGAACTCAGGTCTTCTGATACCAAATCTATACTTTTTCCAACCGATCACATTGCATAACTAAGCATGATCTTAGGAACATGTTTTTCTCTCATGGAGTAACCTGGAATATATACTGCTTACCAAAAATTAAAACAAGCATTTATTTAGCACCGACCATCTGCCAATCACTGTGCTAGGCAGCAGGGATAGAAATACAAAGAATGGGACAATCCTTACCCAGAAGAAGCTTGTTTTTAATGGAAGAGATAAGTATACATAAGTATTTACATAGTGATTATAAAGAGGCAAGATGAGGAAGTTTGAGAATGTATTAATAGTTGGGGTGGAAGGATCAGTAAAGTCTCTCCATGGTGGTTCTTGAGCTGGTTTTTTTCTCTTTTTTTAAGGAAAATATTAAAATGTAATTTATTTTTAAAATTTGGTTTTTAAAATTTTGAGTTTCAAATTCTCTCCCTTCCTCTAGTTCTTTTCCCCATTCATTGAGAAGGCAAGCAATTTGATACCCATTATATATGTGAAACCATGTAAAACATATTTCTATATTAGCCATGTTTAAAAAAAAAACAAGAAAAATAAAGTTTTTAAAAAGTGGGTTTTAATCTCTACTTGGAAACCATTAGTTCTCTCTTTGGAGGTGGATAGCATTTTTTTTTATTGAGTTGTGCTTTGAAGAAATAAAGATGCAGAAGTGAAGAGAGAGTGCATTCCAGGGATGGAATGGGACCCAGGCAGTCCAAAGGCACAGAGGCCAAGAATGACCATGAAAATGATGTAGGTGACAGTTCTGAAAGCCATGTAGAGCATACTCTTAGTCCTTTAGTGTTGAGTGGGGTGCAGTTGGGGTGAGCGTGTAATTGACAATTCTCGGTCTTATTTGGGAATAGGCTCTGGTAAGTGATTGACTGTGTCCCTTAGTGGTTAAAAATTTAAATAACAAGGAGGTGCCTACCTAACCACTGGAAATCCAACATGGCCCTAGAAAGTCAAGAGATTTGGATTACTGCAGATACTTTTAGTGATGTGTGACCATGATCAGTTTCACTAAGGTCACTCTTCTAGGAAGTAATTAAAAAGTAAATTCATGCTCTGAAATCTTAATAACAGCTGATCACATCAAGTCAAGTCTAGTTACAATGAATTTTAAGACAATGTCAAAATTACTTTATTGTCTTGCCATTTCATCTTACTGAAAACGAGTTCCTCCTCCTTTTCAGTCTTATTTCACAATATTGGGTGAGAGCTTCTCACACACTCTGCTGTAACCAAACTGGACTGCTAACTTTCCCCAAAATGCACCAATGTCATCCATTGCCTATTTCCATGAATTCTCAGAGGTCCTCCTTTCCCCCCTGGAATGTATTCCTTCCTCATTTTCACTTTCAGAACCCTTTTCTTCCTTCAAAACCAGCTCAGTCCCCTCTCATCTGTGAAGCCCTTCCCTGGTTCTCTTGAGCTGAAACGACCAGGTTTCCCTTTCTTCCTTACTTTGTGTTTCACCTATTTCTATCCATTCTATGTCTCCCCACCCCCACACTGTGAATTATAAGCTCCTTGAGGGCAGTGACTAGATTAAGAAAACCAAAACCCACTATCACAGTATCTTGAGCAGCAGAACTTAATAGCTGTTTGTGGTGGACAAGCAAGTGAGCCATTAGCAGAGACATAGAAATATTTATAGAATAGAAATTACATTTTATTGGAAAGGAATTTGACCTTTAATCCTAAAGCAATTTAATAAACCAACAATATTGCATGCTTCTTCCTTTTGAAACTGCTGGTCTCTGGGGGACCCTGTAAATTTGTCATGTCCCAGCAACTGTTTTTTCTCTTTCCACTCCATCACCCCATGATTAATGGCATTTCTGATGCTCTTTCCTGCTCATTTATTATGAATGGAGACATAAGAACTACTTTTTTCCAATCTGTTTCTCCATTATAGAGATAAATGCATAGTTGATGAAAAGTATCTTCATAGTTACTATCTTATAGAGGCACACCATGATTTCTCCTCTTTTAGAACATTAAAAATTCAAATAAATAATTACTGAATGTTTATGACTTTGGTTTATGCACATGGACTAATTGGGTCAATGAAGAAGCTACTGTATCTAAAAGACCACTTTATTAGGTCAATTGATGAGCCCTTTGGTGCAGTTTTGTATCCATACTTGAACTTGACCCTTTCTTTCTTCCCAGGGCAGAACAAATCAAGCTGATGGTCACTGGAAACAGTTACCCTAAAGCCTTGATCAATATAATGAACATGAAGATGAGACTTACTGCTGCGCAAAAACAGAGACCTACTTTTGCAGGAAACTACTTCTGAATTTATTTTTTTAATAGGCCATGTCATGATCTTTTTCTATCGGAATTTAGAAAATATTTTTTAGCCATGCTATTTTAACAATTATGTTGCTAGATATCTTCATGGGAAGAAGCAGAGGTTAGACAGGATGAAGGCCTAAATAATCAATGTCCTCATTTGCATTGGGTACCTTTGCATTCTTCATTTCTTATGCATGTGACCTTTGACTGTTTGTAACATGCTGTAATTATTATTCATTATTCACACAGCCAGGGTCACTATCAAATGTTATACTTGCAATGGAGGCAGATTAAAGTCCGAATAATTTTCATTAAAAATATCTTTTAGAATGTTTGCCAGACAACAGATGTATGTTAACTACTAAATAAAGTTAAATAATGATAACAACGGAATTTTTTTCCTTTCTGACACAATGATAGAATGACTTGATTAGCTGTCTCAAAAGCTGGGAGGAATCTTAGAGACCATTGCTTCCTGGTTGTGTGAATTAGCTGAGATGATGTTTTTCTGTAAAGTGAGAGAGTTGCCATCTATGTCCCTCAAAGATCCTTTATAACTTTATTCAGTGGTACCTTCATGCTGTGTATTTAAAGCACTTTACAGACCTTGTAAGGCACGACATACGTGTTAATTATTAACATGATCAGGTCTAGAGGCTCAGTTTTACAGATGAGTAAACTGAGACTCAGAGAGGGGCCACATCTTGCTCAAAGTCACACAGTTCATAACTGGAAGAGCCCACACTCAAACCTGGGTTTTCTGTTATCTTTTAACTCCAAATCCTAGGGTCTTCCATTACTCCATGCTCTTCCCATTAGGACAAAGGGCCATTTGGAGAAACTGGAGATTCCTTGATTCAATGGAAAGAGCATTTGGCCAGAAGACCTTGTCTCTAGACAGAAAAGAGGCAACATGTAAAAGGAGAACGAACTCTGGAATGAGGATACAGAGATTTGGGTTTGAATCCCAATTTTACCTACTCATTGTACAACCCTGGACAAATATTTTTTACTCCCTGAGTCAATTTCTTTAACTGTAAAAGGAGAATTTTGAACCATGTATAATGTCTAAGGGTCACTTTGGCTTAAGAAAAGTCTGTGAAGCTAAGCAAAATCACGGAAAAGAACTTGCAAAACCAGTAGGTCACTTATGTGAGAGGTAATGTGTTTGCTGCCGATTTATGTGGGATTGTTATGTAAGGATCTAACCTGTAAAGTGTATATTGTTAATGACAGAACAGAGAATTGAAAGCTGAAACACAAATATGTTCTCCATGTGATCCTGGGCAGATTGCTCTAACCTCTGTTTGCTTCAGTTTCCTCATCTGTAAAATGGGAATAATATTAGTACCTACTTGCCAGGCTTGTTGTGAGTGAGGATTAAATGAGATAATGTTGTACTTGTGCATGGCACATTGCTGGGTACATAGTAAGTACTTATATAAATATTATTATATTTACTATTATTATATTTTTTATATTATGATTTATTTATGTAATATATGTATTATTTATTTATATATACTATATAAATATATTTATAATATATAAATCTATATATGTAAGTATATTTATAATATACAAATATATTCATTTATATATTTATATTTATTATTAATTTATTATAATTATTATTTTTTTTCACAGCCAATTGCTACTGATGTGTCTTTATCCCTGTGAATGAAATGGAGCTAGATAACCCCTCCTTGAAGTAGCTCAGGTTTGCCTTTGGTGTTCAGAGAGCTGTGTTCTCAGTCAGCAATGACTGTATTTAACTAGGTTATTGTTCATTTCAACTGACTTAATAGTTGATCTGGGAGTTGCTCATTACAACTCTCAGTGCTTTTCCAGTCCACAAGGCAGTTTTTTTTTTCCCTTGGATGCACCAGAAGGGAAACTGTAAATGTGGAGCCTTGTAGTCTACTGAAAGGGGAAGGGAACAATTCTTTAAGCACCTACTAAGTACCCGGCACTATTACTAAAAGCTTTATAAATATTAGCTCATTTGATGAACTCCCACTGAAAGAGTATAAAAGCAGAGAGAAAGGAGCAGAGAGCCGCAGAAAATTTTCAGAGGCAAATAAGAAAAGATTTAAAATATATATGTATAATACACAAAGGCCACTTTGGAGATTGTCCTGAGGGCATCTGGTATGTATTTGGGGTAGGCTGAGGTAACACTCAAAGTACCCTTAGAGAATCACTTGTCTGATAGGGAAAACTTCCAGTGCTTTGGCCATGAGCTGAATAACAAGGTCAAAGTTAGTAGATGAAGTCATCTTTCATGGTCTGGAGGGGTTTAGCACTTCCCTTTCAAGTTCTTGGGTTTGGGGTACCTAAATCAAATTGTCATTTTCAACTCCTCCAAAAGGCAGAAGAAGGTGTTGACTCTTCCTTCTTTTCCCTGTCTCAGCCACCAGACTTGCCTCCTTTGCACTGGCTCAAGAAATATGCCTCTGGGACAAAAGAAAGTAGTATTTTTTTTTTCTGTCAAAGCCTATAAGGATCTTAGGAAGCAATCATCAAAACATGTCAGATCTGCTAAGCAAGGATGATAAATCTCCATGCAACCTTCCAACGCAATTTTCTTCCATGTTAAAAAAAGGTCAGGCTAGAAGTGTAAATAAATTTGATCACACAGTGATGTCTCTTTGATTTAGACATTGAATGTTTATGGAAATATGCAGTCGGGTACATAGATGGTCTTTATCTACAGTATTAGATTGTTGCTGTTCAGTCATGTCTGAATTTTCATGACCCTGTAGACCATATTGTCCATGGAGTTTTCTTGGCAAGATCCTAGATGGTTTGGCATTTCCTTCTCTAGTAGATTAAGGCAAACAGAGGTTAAGTGACCTGCTCAGGGTCACACAGCTAATAAGTGTCTGACGTCAGATTTGAACTCAGTTCTTCCTGACTCCAGGCCCATCACTTTATCCATTGAGCTATCCATCTACTTACAGTATTAGATACATTAGTTAATTTTGATATAGCTGATCTCTCCCAAAATTACCCAGCTTCTTTGAGAACAAGTCTTTATTTGGAAGCTAAAAGATTAAAAAAACAAAAAAATGTCCCTGGACCTAGACCACTCGACTTTTCAGCTCCTCACACACTCTTGTAATGGTACTATGCTTGTATAATCTCCGTTGATCACTAGAACCGAATTTCTCAGATGTATTCCTTATGTAATTTCGGGTGGCAGTGACTGGTCCTGAATGGGCATCACAAACTCATCCATCTCCACAAACAAATCTGCATAAATCAGTCATTTGTTGTATACTTATTGGTTGATATATTGTTGACTAAGTTCATGTTTATGTATGTCACCTGAGAGCCTTTTGATTCCATTTTGATCTGTTTATTATATTTTCTAAAATGTCTTATCAACCTCTCTCCTTACTGACAAGGAAGTGTTCATCTTTTTATGGCTACTTTACAGTTGTTGGCCGTGTGATTTATTAATATTGTACTAGTTTTTGTTAAGGTGATTTTCTAAATCTATCTGGTTTATTTTATAGTCCCCAAAGTATTCATTATGACAGGTCTTATGTAGGTATCAATTACTTTAAGTGTATTTTCCCATTAATTTCTATCATTGCTAACTATTATAACTATTACTTTTACTATCACTTCACATAGCTCTCTATTTTATACCTGATGGGATATGATCCTGGTTTGGACCCCCACACACATTTTGAGGTCTGGCTTGCTTACTCCAACCATCTTTTGTTTTGTTCTAGGAGATCTCAGTTATGAATATAGTTACTACTACTACTGCATGGGTACACCTAAACTTTGAGGATGCTAGGGATAACCCTATTGTAGGAATACATCCACCCAAACTATAGCTCTTAAAACACACACCAACTTATTTCTATTTATACAAATCCATCTCATAATGATGATATATCAGCTCTTAGCCATAACACAACAGTAAAATAAAAGCAATACTATCACAAGTACTCATATAAGGCAAATGAAAGAATAAGAAATATATCACAGTCCACACATAAATTTGGGTCACACCCTTCAATCAATGCTCTTAGTATTTTGGGAGAAGAGTGGACTTATGTTTACAGAAATGTTGCAGGGAAGTATACGGATGAGAAAAGCCCATGTGCTTGGGGCAACTCCCAATTCTGTCAATGGTGTCAATGGTCCATTCAGGAATATTGACACCACCTAAATCCAACTTGATTCTAACTATCCTCCTGGTTCTCATCACTCTCATTCTGGACAAATCCTTTTCTCTGTGACTCTTTCAAACTGATGAAGCATTTACAAGATTTTGTAATTCCCAATCACTATTAATAGAGTGCTAAGAAAGTGTTATGTTATTGAATGAGATAGCAGTTTCCTTTAGAGAATCACAAAAGTCATCAGACTGGCTTTTTGGGAGTAATTCAGACAAACCTAGGTAGTTCTTCACTAACCAGGATTTTTCAAGGCAAGGCAACAAGAATTTATTAAGTACTTACTATGTGTGAGGTCATGAAGAGTCAGACCTGATTAATCTACTAAACAACCATAACAAACATAGTAGGCACTGTTCTAAGCCCTGGAAATACAAATATAAACAAAGATACACACACTGCCCTCAAGGCGCTTACAATCTAATGGAGGCAAGACAATGAGCAAAAGGGAGTTAGAAATGAGGAAGTGTGTATGTGTAGGCACCCATTGTTAGGGATGGGACTGAAATTCAGAAAGCAGAAACATAGCCTGAAGGGGATTAAGCTTAGATAGTCCACAAAATGGAAGAAGGCATAGCAGAGGAATGTTCCAGGACAAGACAACCACAGGAGATGATGGATGTTCTAAGATATAATGTTAACAGAATATAAGATCTTCCCCGCCCATTAATAGGTAGAGCCCATTAAGAGAAGTTTGATTGGGGAGGCTTGTTTTTCAGGAAGTCCAACACCTTTTGTTATTTTGTAATTAAGCAGTGGATCATGAGGGTTGTGATGCCTTCTGACCCTGAAAAAGTATATATGTATATATACACATACATATATACACACGCATACATACATACATATATGTGTGTATGTGTGTATATATATGTATGTATATATTCTGAAGTTAGCATTTTGCTTTGGGGTTCACTCGTTGGAATAGTGGTCTTGTGATGTGACCAGATGAGACTCTGGGTGGCCATTAAGGAACCCCCTGGCTTTGAAAAACCCAGATGTTGGTGCTTCTTTTTCTGGTAACTGTCTATGTATTGCCTTGGTCAGACAGTTGGATCTGTCTGTTGATCTGTGCTAATTTCTCAGACAGTTAGAAGCCCCGTCTCTTGGTCTTTATTTCTCTGCTTGTATTTTCTCTGGAGTTCAGGGTGCTGACTTTTCCTCTGGACTAGTGAATATAATTTAAAAAATCGTTGACACCTTAAACAGCTATCTTTCCTAGTAAAGCACATCTAAGAACCTGTGCTAGCAGCCATCCTAGGTATGCCAGTGTGGTTGCCACTATACAAGGTAAGACTAGATAAGGCATGATGCTGGTGTCCTGAAAGCCAGAAGCACAACTAAGAATGAAATGAAGGTTGACCATCCTGGGCATCTCCACAAAATGAGGGCCCTAGGAGGGACTCATCAATGGGAGAAAGGGGCTGATAGCAGAGGGATGTTTCAGGGGGAGAAGGCCCCAGGGGATGATGGGTGTTTCAGGGTGAGACTGAAAATGAGTCATGGTGTTGAAGTCCAGAGAGTCAGAAGCACAGGCAGGAGGGGAAACTTACAAATAGTTCTATCAAATCTCAGCACTACTTTCCCTACAGCAAAGCAACTGTAAAACCGGTCTTTCCTCTTTCTGCTTTTCTATCTCAAACCAGAGAGGACAGCAGGAAGCAACAAGTACTTTTGAGAAGCTAAACCTCAGTTCTTCTACCTCACTGGAAAACAATAGTTGTAACTGAAGCTGTTTTTCAATGAGCAAACCTTTATCCAGTTAAGGAGGAATCTACTAGTTTAGTCCTTCTCATCAGCTGACTGCTCCTGCTGCCACATTCTAAACACAGCTCTAGCAGAGCTGGTGCTTCTTCCTCCTGCTTGTCCTTTCCTCTGTTGCTCTGTTCCTTCTAGATGCACCGTGCTTTTAATGGCTCACATCATAGCCTTTTAAGTGTCCAGTGATTCCACTTTTCCTTTATGAGATTAAAAACTCGTTAAATCGTCCTGAAACCAACAGCCCTCATTTTAATCATATTGGAGTCTTCAGCTATTTGACATGTCATTTTGCGAGTTTTAACAGCATAAGCCTTAAAAATAGTGACATGCAAATAAGACTGAGGGACCACAAACCTTTGCAGCTTCTGTGGTTCCCCCAGTCCTCAAAACAATTCTCTTTTATAGTTTGTGTCTTTGAAAACTGTTTCTTTACTCTTGCAGTTTTATGTTTTAGTGCATAAAAATTCTTTTCCTGCCTCTTACAACTACCACACTGCTCAGATATGAAAGGACAAATTTTTAGGAGGGTCATTGATGAACTAGAAAGCATCCAAAGCAGGGTGACCAGGGTGGTGAAAAGCCTTAAGAGCTTTCTATATAAGTATCAGTGAAGACATTTGGAATGTAAACTTCTTGTGAGTAAGGATTATTTCATTCTTTGTACTTGTGTTTCAGTGCCGAGCATAGTGCTGGGCACATAGTGGGTCCTTAATACTTTTTGGATTGATAGAAGTATAGCCTGGAGAAGAGAGGGCATCATAATTGTCTTCAAGTATTTGAAAGGAGATCAAATAAGTCAATACTTAAGGAAATTAAGTCAGGCTATTCACTGGAAGGTCAAGTACTGGAACTGAAGCTTAACTATATGCAATGAGTAGATGGGACATATTGGAAAAGATTGGGAAATGTTGGGAAAAATTGAAGGCAAAAGGAAAAGGGGATAGGAGAGGATGAGATGGATAGTACCATGGAAAAATGAATATAAACTTGGACAGACTTTGAGAGATGGTGGAGGACAGAAGGTCCTGGTGTGCTATGGTCCATGGGGTCACAAAGAGTTGGACATGACTGAACAAGAACATTTGAAAGGCTGTCTCCTAGAATAAGAATGAGTCTTATTCCAGTGATTCCAGAGGGAACAATGAGTAGGTTGAGAGGTAGAATTAGGTTTAATATAACAAATATTTTTCATAAAAATTAGAGCCATCCACATTGGCTACATTGGGAAGTATGGAGTTCTTCCTCACCAGATATATTCAAGGAAAGGCTGGATAGCTACTTCTTGGGGATGTTGTGGATGGGATTACTGTTCAGATACAGGTAAGATTAGGGGGCCCTTGGGCCTTTACAATGCTGAGAGTTTATCATTTTGCATATCTAGGCTCTAATTCCTGCTCTTAATTACTACCTATATATTCTTGGGAAAGTTAATTCACTTCTAGGGGTCTGTTTCCTCATCTGTAAAATAAAGGCATTAGATGAGATGAGGGGTTCTTAATCAGGTTTCAGGGGATCTGTGAACTTGGATGGGAAAAAAATCTTAATTTCAGTATCATTGGTTTCCTTTTTAATTCTCCATGTTTTATTTTCTGCATTTAAAAGCATTTTTCAGGGAAGGGATCCATAGGCTTCACCAGACTGCCAAATGGGTTTGGGATACAAAAAAGCTAAGAAACTAGACTAGATGATCTTCAATGTTTCCTCTCACTCTTAATCTATGATCCTAAGAATGACATTTTGCAAGGAAATAGATTTCCAAGTCCTTGTGCTTGGTACCTGAATGTTACTGGTCTCAGATCATGTTAACGTTTTGTTTCTTTGTTTGTCTGCCCTGAAGGAGGACCAGTTTAACAAGCACAGTGAACAAAATTTAGCAACAAACTTCATGATAAAGAGAAGGGTCACTATAAGGAGAATGGCAATCTCAAGAAATGCAAGAGTGGAGAAAAGGGGAATCTCTTGGAGACCAGGTCAGCAAAGAGAGAGGAAAAGGGAAGCAGGAACCAATCGATTGACAAGCATTTATTAATTGTGTGCTATGTGAGTTGGTGCTTGAGCTAAGTTTTGTTGGTTAGGAATTTTAAGGAGTGAATGTGAGGTTGGAAGGTATTTTAGGCATGAAAGCAAGCACCCCTCTTCTTCCCAAGTCTAGGCTTCTTTTTCTGGGTAATGCTGCATGCCACATATGTATAGGGAAATGATTCTTGACTGACTGAACAAAAGCTGATCTGTGAAGCTTCCTACCTGTGTACATGCAGAAAGGACTTATTCAGATAGCTGGAGGGCTATGAGAAAGGCTATGAGAAAGAGGCAGACATAAAAAGGACAGACATCTCCCTGGAGCCACAGACATGTGGGAAACTTAGCCTCAATGTGTTGCTTGAATCTTGGTACTTGCAACCCAAAGGACTGCTAACAGAGAATTCATCTTGGTGAGATTGTTTTTTCTCTCTCCTTGATTGAGTGGAGATTTTGGCTCCCTCCAGTCAAAGAATTCCCTTACACTTCCGCATTCTCTGGTCTATTCTAATTGTAACATTGCCTCAATTTCTATTTTCTGTTTAATGTTTGTAAAGACTGTTATAAAGCTATTCATTTTAATTTTTTGTATGTGAATAGCATTTGATGGGAGGGAGCTAAGTTGGCGATAGGAAGCCAAGTGTTACCTTCCTCTTGGGACCTATCAGAAAGTAGCATTTATCCTGGGGCCCAAAGTAGTGTACCCTAGGCTACCAGTATGTGATAGAATTATAACATATATAAAAGTATAGATATAATTATATTAATTAATTATATTAATTAATATAGATATATTTATATTAATTAATTAATAATTAATATATGATTATAGATATAATTCTAGGTTGATACTTTTCTTGGAGCGAGGTGAGGGAAGGAGCAATTTCCCATGCATGGTTCTCCTCCTGCTCCCCTTGGAGTTACAAATCATAATCTCCTCTTGGAGACATGAATGGCCACATTGCAGACCAGGTACATCTATCTTTGACTCACTTGCACCAGCTATACTTATATTACTCGACCTGACCACACATATATCTTGCACCAAGAATAGCATATCGGCTAGTATGACTGAGAATGTAGGGCATGTGAAGTAGTTGCTGTTCAGTTGTTTTAGTTGCGTCTGACTCTGTGACCCCATTTGGGGTTTTCTTGGCAGATAGTGGAGTGATTTGCTATTTCTTTCTCCAGCTCATTTTACAGATGAGGAAACTGAAGCCAACAGGTTTAAGCGACTTGCTCAGGGTCACACAGCTAGTAAGTGTCTGAGACTGGATTTGAACTCAGGTTCTCCTGACTCTAGGTCTGATGCTGTATCCTCTGTGCTATCTAGCTGCCCCATATGAGGATGAATAGTGTATAATACACATGGGGAGGCAAGTTGGAATGAGGTTGTGAAGGGCTTTAAATGCTAGAAAGAAGAATTTGTATTTATTCTAAAGACAATAGGAAGGCACTGGACCTTTTTGCTCAGGGGAGTCAACTTGTTGGAACTGCACTTTTGGAACATCATCTTGGCAGCTGGCTTGCAGAAGGGAGAGACCCGAGGGCAGAACATCAATAAAGAAGCAATTGCAAGAATCCAAGAGAAAGGTGACAAGTGCCAAAAAGATGTGTATGTAGAATCTACAAGACTCGACCATGATTGACTCTGGAGGTGATGAGAGACAGTGAACGGTGATTGTGAGATTTCAAAACCTGGAAGGATACCTTTAGTAGAAATATGGAAGATAGCAAGAGAGATAATTTAGGGGAACAGACGACAAGTTGTGTTTTACACAGGTTTGAGATGCCTCTTGGACATTCAATGGGAAGGGTCCACTATTGGTTGGGAACATGTGACTGGAGTTCAGAAGAGAGACAAGAGCTGGGAATCATTAGCATTTAGATGGTATTGAACCCATGGGAGCTATGGAGTTTACAAAGTAAGAAAATATAGAGAGAAATGAGAAAAAGGCCCAAGCAGAAGCTGCTGGTAGCCTTTGATTTAGGATACCCCCTCTAAACTGTAACTTCAGTAAAAGGCTATCTCAGAAAGTGGGCAGATCTAGGAGCCCTGGGCTGCAGAGAGAAGGATGTGACAGCATTTTGAAAAAGAATCTTTTGCAAGCATTAATAGTAGATATTCAGGCATCAGCCAGTAGGTTGATTTCAGGACGTGGCAGGCCTCCTTGGCCTACATGTAAAGTTCAGCCCTGGCTGGACCACAGGTTAAAGTCACAGGCAACTTGGGCTGTTTCCAGCATGACTCTCATGATTTATCTTCTTTTCAGTTCATCCATAGCACCTGCTTCCATCCCTCCCTGCCCTTCTGCTCTGGGATTGCTTGTGCCCAGAGGTCAGCTTTCTGCCTTCTGTCTCCATCTGCACTCTGCTGTGCTCTGCTCTGATTCTTTCAGAATTTTCTCTGTCGTGTTTTGGTCATACAGTAAGAGTCAGTGAGGTCAGTCTCTGCTGGAGCAGTTAAATCAGAGCCTTGGGCAAGCATATTAGAGGGGCATGTTAAAGGTAACCAAGACAGAAAGGAGAGGTAAGCAAGAATCTGGGTCACAAGGAAGGGAAAAAATTCAACTGTAATGAAAAGAGGAAATATATATACACATGTATATATGTGTGTGTATGTATATACACAAACACAAAGACTAGTACATTGGCGAGTATGTTGGGAATGTGGGGTATATGAAGGAGAATTGTGTATAAGACACATGGAGAGGCAAGTTGAAATAAGGTTGGGAAGGGCTTCAAATGCGAGAAAAAAGAATTTGTATTTATTCTAGGGGCAATAGGAAGCCACTAGAACTGGAGAGTCACACGGTTGGAACTGTGTTTTAGGCATATCATCTTAGCAGCTGTGTGGTAACTGGATATACACACACACATATACATACATACATTTCCACCTTTATTGATAAAATAGTAATATGTCTACCTGTCTATATCTATCTATGTATTTACTATCTATACATCTATATGCCTAGCATATAATAAACACTATGTAAATGTGAACTATTATGTGGCCCTGGACATGTCTTTTTACCCCTCTGAGACTTCCTGCCCTCCCTCCCTCCTTCCTTCCTTCCTTCCTTCCTCCCTTCCTTCCTCCTTCCTTCCTTTCTTCTTCCCTTCTTTCTTTTCTTCCTTCTTTCTTTCCTTCCCTCTTTTCTTTTTTCCTTTCTTCCTTTTTTCCTTTCTTCCTTCTTTTCTTCCTTCCTTCTTTCTTTCCTTCCTTCCTTTTTTCCTTCCTTCCTATTTCCCTTTCTTTCTTTCTTTTCTTCCTTCCTTCTTTCTTTCCTTCCTTCCTTTTTTCCTTCCTTCCTATTTCCCTTTCTTTCTTTCTTTTCTTCCTTCCTTCTTCCCTTCCTCCCTTCCTTCCTACTTTCCTTCTTTCCTTCCTTCCTTTTTCCATCCTTCTCTTTTTTCTTTTCTTCTTCTTTCTTTTCTTCCTTCCTTTTGTCCTTCCTTCCTTTTTTCCTTTCTTTCTTTCTTTTCTTCCTTCCTTCTTCCCTTTCTCCCTTCCTCCCCACCTCCCTCCTTCCCCTCCTTCCTTCCTTCCTTCCTTCCTTTCCCCCCGGGACATGTGATTTTTCTTTCCTCAAATAATGTTAGAGCATTTTGTATGGATCCTCCCTCTGTCTTTATCGTATTGTGCTTGTTTTCCTACATATTCATGCTACATGTCCTTCGTTAGATTGTAAGCACCTTGAGGACAAGGACTTTATTGCTTTTCATTTTGGGGTCTCCAGGGCCTAGCACAATGCTTTATGCACAGCAGGTAATTAATACATATTTGTTAAGTTGAACTGATTTGAAAGGAGATTCTAAATGTAAATATCACTTAAAGAAATCATTTCTGACATTCCCTCTCATGAATACATTCAGCTTGTATTAAGTTAGTCTCTTATTCTAAGCAGCAAATAATTAGTAGCACAAAAAGGGGACCTGAATTCCAATTAATTTTGTCACTTATTGCTGGGTAACTCTAAATAAGTCATTACTTCTCCAGGCCTCAGCACAATGTGTCAGAGTTTAAACCTCACACTCTCATCTTTCTCTTAGACCATTGGGCTTGCCTCCTCTGTTAGCTAACCCTGCTTTGTCTTGGCAGGCAGGCAGGAAGGAAGGAAGGAAGAAAGAAAGGAAGGAAGGAAGGAGGGAAAGAAGGAAGGAGGGAAGGAAGGAAGGAAGGAGGGAGGGAGGGAGGGAAGGAGGGAAGGAAGGAAGGAAGGAAGGAAGGAAAAAAGAAAGGAAGGAAGGAGGGAGGGAAGGAAGGAAGGGAGGGAGGAAGGAATGAAGGGAAGGAGGAAGGAAGGGAGGGAGGGAGGAAGGAAGGAAGGAAGGAAGAAACGAGGGAAGGAAGGAGGGAAGGAAGGAAGGGAGGAAGGAATGAAGGGAGGAGGGGAGGGAGGGAGGGAGGAAGGTAGGGAGGGAGACTCAGAGGGGTAAAATGAGTTGCCCAGGGTCATACAATATCTCACATTAACACAGTATTCACTATATGCTAGGCACATAGATACATAGATATAGGCAGGCAGACACATTGCTATTTTATCAATGAAGGCCCTTCTCTAAGATCCAGGCCTGGCGTGAAGTAAGGAAAAGAACAGAAGTCCTCCTCAGCACCTGACCCTGAGCCAAGAGTATCCCTGTTACCCATGGCACTGTGATGAGCTAGTGAGCACAGTGTGCGCCTTTCTAGAGTTCCAGAGATGAAGAGAGAAAATGCCAACGCGGGAAGAGTAAAACATCTGCATGCAAGAGAATGTGGACAGGGACACGAGCAGAAGAGAATCCAGGTTTTCGGGACACAGCAGCCTAAGGAGGCAGTATTGTAGATCAGTCCAAGGAGGGGTCATGGGAGTTAGAAAGAGGTCCAAGCCTAATGCAGTGGCCTTGTCTTGAAGCAAAAGAAACCAACTTTAACTGCATAGAGTACCTAATAGCAACAGAGAGAACAGTCTCCTTGCAAGCTGAGGAGGGAGAGAATGGCCATTCATTACCCAGCTTGAAAAACAGAACAATCCTACGTTCTTTCCCTTCAATGGAAAGCTAGATCCTGTCCCCTACAAGGGCCCAGGCAGGTGTGTTAAGAGGTTGCCTCCAGAGCTAAAGATGGATCTTGTTTGCCTCTCGAGGAATACCAGCTGGGCCCTGTGGCTCATTCTATGGACACCATTCAGTGCAGAACAAAAAGCCCACGTTGGCACTGAGGCAGGAAACCATTCAAGAAGAGCTAATGAACAGCTCGGTGCCCTCTGTAATTAGGCATTCGCTTTGAAAAGCAGACTGTGCCATTAGGCTTTGCGCTTAGCTGGTGACTCACATTCCTCCACTTAGCATGGACCCCTTGGGACAATATTAAAGAGGATGAGATATGTGCCTCTGTCAGACAATTAAATGCTAGGGCGTGGGGGTGTGTGTGTGCACTTGGTGGAAGGTATAAATTAATAATGACGTGGCTGAAGAACAAATGAATCCCTAATTGACTTCAATAAGCAAATACCTATTATGAACAGCTGGATAAATTGGCTGTGACAAAGGAGTCGATAAGGTTAGTACTTGTGGGTTAGTTGGTTGCCCTGCCTCTGAGGTATCTGAGCAAACAGCTTGAGAAAAGTAATAGAACTTGGTGACATTTTAGGGTAAGTATGAGTGTAGCCCAGACCGCAACTAGGGCAGTTCCAATGGGGCTTTTCCCCAGGGCGCAGATATCTGTGAGGGAAGGCATGCTTCTTTCCTCTAATGATTACCATTTGGGTATCTTAACACATAATCTTCTGCTGACCTGAAGTTCTTCACTGAAACTACCTTCAAGTCATTGCCAGTAGGGGTCTTGTCCCCCAGGCAGCCCTCTGGCTGGGTCTTCCTCTGTTCCTAATCATAATTCCCACCCCACTCCCTTTTTTTATCCAGAACTTCTTTTCTTCCTCCACAGTAGAACCTCGGTTTATGAATTTAATTCATTTTGAGATCCTGTTCCTCCTGAGGATTTGTTCTTTTGCAAAGCAAATTTTCCCATAGGAAAGAATGTTAAGTTGGATGATAGGTACCACCGTGCTCAAAAATATTTGTATAACAATAATTATTTATGATTCTAAGTAAGTTTTTTGTCCCTAATGCACCTGAAATACAATAGCAGTGGTTAGTACACAATATAAACCAAAAATAAAACAAATTAACCTGTACTTTACCTTTGAGAAGAGTGCTGGTTGGCCTGAGGGAGAGGGAAGAGAGGGTGGAGGTAGGGGGAGGTAGGGTGGGGAATTTAAGAGCTCCCAGAGAGGGTCAGGCTAGGACTGAGGTTGGGAGGGGGGGGTTGGCCTGGGGCCTTGGGCCTTGGGGGGGAAAGGATTTTGCTTCTGCTGCTGCCACTCACTCCCACCCCTGGAGGGAGTGGCCAGAAGGACACCCCAGTCCCCCGGCCAGTTCCTGCCTCCCACACTTCCCTCCTTCCAGGCTGGAGAGCCATTGAGTCTGAGTAGCAAGTATGTGAAGCTGAAAGCTGCCTCCACTACACCCCACTGCAGACCCTGACCAAGCAGGACCCCATACTCAAAGCAATGCTCAGTGGCCACATGGAGATGCTCACAGACTCCCAAGGCTGGGTGCTGATTGACAGGAGTGGGCATCATTTGGGGACAATCCTGAACTACCTTCAGGATAGGTCAATGCCTCTTCCAGAGGGCCCTCGGCAGTTGGGCGAGCTGTGGGGTGAGGCACAATATTAGTTGGGGCAGGGGCTAGCTGAGGATTGCCAGTTGACTCTATAGCAAAAGAGCGAGAGCCTTTCCCCTCTCTGCCTTATTCCCATGGTGACATCTTCACTGGAAGAACAGCAGCTTCTGGCTAGCACCTCTAAGCCAGTGATGAAGGAAACACGACGTTCCTACTGCAAATTTTTGTTGGTCCGGTGAAACATAGGTAAGCCAGGTTACTCATAAACCGAGGTTCTACTGTATTTTATTTTTTCCCAATTACATGTAAAGATAGTTTTCAAGATTCACTTTTATAAGATTTTGAGTTCCAATTTTTTTTCTCCTTCCCTCCCTCCCCAACACCCTCCACAAGATGGCAAGCAATCTATAAGCAATAGGCTCTGCACGTACAAGCCTGTTAAACATATTTCCACATTAAACACTGTGAAAGAAGAATCAGAACAAAAGGGAAGAACCTCAAGAAAGGGGAAAAAAGCAAGAATAGTATGCTTCCATCTGCATTCAGACTCCACAGCTCTTTTCTCTGGATGTGGACAGCATTTTCCATCCTGAGTCTTCTGGAATTGTCTTGGATCATTATATTGCTGAGAAGAGCCAAGCCTATCATAGTTGATCATCATACAATGTTGTTGTTACTGTGCGCAATGTTCTTCTGGTTCTGCTCCCCTCACTCAGCATCAGTTGATGTAACTCTTTCCTGGTTTTTCTGAAGTTTGCCTGTTCATCATTTCTTGTATCACAATAATATTCCATTACATTTGTATACCGCGACTTGTTTAGACATTCCCCAATTGATGGGCATCCCCTCAATTTTCAATTCTTTGCCACCACAAAAAGAACTGCAATAAATATTTTTGTACATGTGGGTGATTTTCCCTTTTTTATGATAAAAAATACAGAAGGTTTCATGAATTTACATGTCATCCTTGCACAGGGGCCGTGTTAATCTTCTCTGTAGCATTCCAATTTTAGCGTGTGCTACCAAAGTGAGCACATACTTCCCTTTCTTGAGGTGATTACACTCTCATTTGGGCTGTCCTTTTTGCTGCTGTCCATTATCCCTCTCTCTCTCTCTTTCACAATCATTTTTTCCCTCAGCTCAGAATATTCCTACTTTCAGTTCTGGAAATGGGAGAGAGAATCCTGACTTGGCGGTAGAAGTCTTTGGGTTTAAACTATGATACTAATCACTTTAGGGAGAGCTAGGCAGCACAGTGGATAGAGCAACAGGCTTGGAGTCAGGAAGACTTATCTTCCTGAGTTCAAATCTAACCTCAAACACTTACTAGCTGTGTGACCCTGGACAAGTCACTTAACCCTGTTTGCCTTAATTCTTGGCAAACTTCTCTAGTATCTTTGTCGAGAAATCTTAAACGTGCCCATGAAGAGTTGGAAGCAACAACTCATTTTCTCTCTCTGAGTTTCAGTTTCTCTACTTGTAAAATAAACTAATCAAACCAGCCCTGTCTACCTCACCAGATTGGGATAAGGAGGGAATGAAACAACATCATCTAAGTCCGTGGTTCTCAACCTTCCTAATGCTGTGACCCTTTAATACAGTTCCTCAGGTTGTGGTGACCCCCAACCATAAAATTATTTTCGTTGCTACTTCATAACTGTAATTTTGCTACTGTTATGAATCGTAATGTAAATATCTCATATGCAGGATGTATTTTCATTGTTACAAATTGAACATGATCCACAGGTTGAGAACCACTTACCTAAGTACTTTGTAAACTGCAAAACTCTATGCAAATGTGAATTGTTATTATTAGTATAACAGAGGACGAGTTATTGTTTTTGGTATTTTTTGGTGAAGCCATTGGGGTTAAGTGACTTGCCCAGGGTCACACAGCTAGTAAGTGTTAAGTGTATGGTTTAAGGCTAGATTTGAATTCAGGTCCTCCTGACTTCATGGCCAATGCTCTATCCACTGTGCCACCCAGCTGCTCCTACTCCTGACCCTTCTTAGTGAAAAATTTCATTGATATGGCTAGGCAGGCTCCAAACACTCCACTGCCTTCCAAATATTTCCAGCAACAGATATCTGATATTGTAAGAAAAATCATAAATTTAGTTCTTTGAGATGCTTTCCCCAAAGCAATTCTTTTAAAAGAAAACCCCTCTAGGGAGGGATAAAGTCTTTAATTCACAGAAGTTCACTAAACGTAATTAATGTTTAATAGTTTAAAATATTTTAAAATCATAAAAGACCTAATATATGTAAGTTACCATACTAGGCCTGATGAGAGAAAGATGATATAAGATACTCTCCTCCCTCTCCAAGAGGCTTATAGTTTAATAGGGAGGCTAAAACATGCACATAAATGACTAGGATACAAGGAAAATGTGAAGAAACGCAAGGGACAGGTCCAGGCAAAGGACTGAGCTATTTTTCTGTGACTTTTCAGATCTGCTTCCCACCTAGAATTGTATAATAGCTGAATCAGCAATGACGTAGGTATTTAGATTGCTTTCTCTTTAGCAGCTAGCTCCATTTTTTATCCAGGGATTGGTAGGATACTTAGGTTTTACTTAAATATCTTCAGGTAAGAGAGAAAACCTTGGAAGAGGGAGTGTGCAAGGCAGGAGAACTAGGTCCTGTTTCCATAGAATATAACCAAGTATGTTAATAACTAGCTACGTGACCTCAGGTAAGTTCACGTCACCTTTATGGACTTTTCTGTAAAATTAGGTTTTCAGTGAGGTCCTTTTCAGTTTTGAAATTCTATGACACTAATTGTCAGGTAGAAGGAAAAATGTTCCTTACATCAACCTGTTCTCAAAAGACAAAATAAAATGAAATAAAATTCTAAAAAGGACTTTGAAAATACCCTGGCCAGAAAAGTCAACAGAAGAAAAAAAAATAAACCTGTAGGCAAGAGCAAATTTAATTAAACAAATTAGAGCCTAGTCATAGAGTATAACATCTCTCCAGATAATGTTGTTGAGTCTTTTCAGTAGGGTCTAACTCTTGGTCACTCTGTTCGGGGTTTTCTTGACAGAGTTACTGGGATGGTTTGCCATTTCCTTCTCCAGTTAGCTTTTTCAGATGAGGAAACTGAGGCAAACAGGATCAAGGGACTTAGCCAGGGTCACACAGCTAGTAAGTGTCCAAGACTGGATTTGAACTCAGGAATTTGAGTCTTTCTGACTCCAGGCCTTTTTTTCTATTCACTGTGCCAATGCAAGCCAGAGCAATAAGAACTCTGTCTTTGGCATTTTACTCCAAGGGAAATTTAAAGTTCAGTGATAGCAACAGAACATGGGAATGTAACTATTCCTTTAATATTTCTTTTGGCAAGAAAAACTCAAACTGAGTGCTGAATTATGTAAGTTTTTGCAGGGATGGCTTCTCTGGCCTGTGTAGACTCTACAGAGATGGTATTCCTTTGTTTATGTATACATGTATATACATTTACATTCCCTTCAACTACCCTCATACTGAGAAAAGTCTCATGAGTTACAGATATTGTCTTTCCATGTAGGAATGTAAATAGTTCAACTTTGATAAGTTCCTTGTGATTTCTTTTCCCTGTTTACCTTCTCATGCTTCTCTTGCTTCTTGTATTTGAATGTCAAATTTTCTATTCAGTTCTGATTTTTTCATCAAGAATGCTTGAAAGTCCTCTATTTCATTAAATAACCATATTTTCCCCTGAAACATTATACTCAGTTTTGCTAGGTAGGAAATTCTTGGTTTTAATCCTAGCTCCTTTGACCTCCAGAATGTCATTTTCCAAGACTTTTGATCCCTTAATATAGAAGCTACTAGATCCTGTGTTATCCTGATTGTGTTTCCATAATATTCAAATTGTTTCTTCTTGGCTGCTTGTAATATTTTCTCCTTGATCTGGGAACTCTGGAACCTGGCTATAAGATTCCTAGGAGTTTTATTTTTGGGATTCTTTTCAAGAGGTGATCAGTGAATTCTTTCAATTTCTATTTTGCCCCTCTGGTTCTAAAATATCAAGGCAATTTTCCTTGAGAATTTTTTGAAGGATGATTTCAAGGTTCTTTTTCTGATCATGGCTTTCGCTTTCAAGTAATCCAATAATTTTTAAATCCTGGATCTATTCTCCTGGTCAATGGTTTTTCCAAGGAGATATTTCACATTGCCTTCTATTTTGTCATTTGTTTGGATCTGTTTTATAGTATCTTGATTTCTCATAAAGTCATTAGCTTCCATTTGCTCCAATCTAATTCTGAAGTAATTATTCTCTTCAGTGAGCTTTTGAAATTCTTTTTCCATCTGGCGAACTCAGCTTTTTAAGGCATTCTTCTCCTCACTGGCTTTTTTGGGCCTCTTTTGACATTTGATTTGGTCTATTTTTTAAGGTGTTATTTTCTTCAGTCAGGTTGTTGACTCTCTTATCATGATTTTCTTGTATCATTCTCATATCTCTTCCCAATTTTTCCTCCACTTCTCTTACTTGATTTTCAAAATCCTTCTTGAGCTCCTCCATGGCCTGTAAACAATTCATATTTTTCTTGGAAGCTTTTGGTGCAGGAGTTCTGACATCATTGTCTTCCTCCCGTTCCATGCTTTGATCCTTTTTGTCCCCCAAAAAGGAATCTAAAATTGCATAGCTGTGCTTGCTTTGCTTCCTTTGCGTGCTTATGTTGCCAGTCAATTACTTGACTTTTGAGCTCTTTGCCACAGTAGAACTTTGCTTCCAGAGGGGAGAGCTTTGTCCCAAATTGCTGGGGTTTTTGCAGCTACTGGAGCTATTAGTAGGGTGCCCCCTCTGCTGCCCCCACAAGCTCTGGCTCACTGGTCATGCACCTCAGGACCACCCCCAAGACCACAATCCAGATCCAGGCAGGTTAAAGCTCCCCTATGATCTGCAGGCCAGGGGCTCTGAAGCAGCCATGTAGAGGCAGCTCCAAGGCTGCCACGCCTCCACAGCTTCTTGCTCTGGGGGCAGAAGCTGGACTGCTCTTCATGTCCGTCCCCCGCCCCCCCCCAGTTCCAACCTAGTTCTACACTGACCTTTTACTTTCTCTTTGGCATTTATGGTTTGATATTTCTGGAAACCACCATAGCTGCTGGTGATCCACTCTCCTGAAGTCTGCTGCTGCAGCTGCTGCTGGTCAGGGCTGCCTTAGGGCTAAAACCGTGGGCTCACATGGGGCTGGGCTCAGCTCCCAGCAATCTGCAATGAACCCTATCCACCTGGCAGGCTGCCTTCAGTGGGAGATTTGTTTCTCTCTGTCACTTTGTGGGTTCTGTACCTCTAAAATTTGTTTAGAGTCATATTTTATAGGTATTTGAGGTGGTTATGAGGGGAGCCACAGAGTTTTCCTGCTTCTATGCCTCCATCTTTTCTCTGCTGCCCAATTTCCAGCATTCCTTTGTCTAGCCCCAGTTTCTTCCATCTTGTCCCTTCCCAGTGATGTATTCCCTTCCCACAAAGGTGGGAATTCAGCTGTGCAATGGGAAAACCAAATGGAACAGCAGCCTCAGCTTCTTCCCTTTCCTGACAAGTGCTGTATATTGTTCCAGCCACAATATGACAGTTATTCTCACTTCTTGCCTTCCCAGGGCCAATCTTACCCAAGGCAAAATTGTGAAGTGGGTGAAGACTGTCTTTATTTTTTCCCTTTACCTCTCATTTTTAATACCTTTCTTTTCTTTTCAGTATCATTCATTTTCTGCCTTCATCCCTACACCCTCCCCAGTTTTTGCTGTCACTGTCTCATTCCTAAATTGCCAACAGAGCTTTTTGGCACTTTGATTTGTTGAAGATCTGATTGTGTTAATAATCCATCAACAACCAACAAACATTTATTAAATACCTACAGTATACAGAAGACTGTGCTTGGTCATATCCTTTACCTCAATCAATCAAATGCTGGCTATGTACCAGACACGGTTCTGAGAACTTGGGATACAGAAGGAGGTAAAAGACAGTCTCTGACCTCAAGGTGCTTACTAATAGGGAAATAGATACCATAATGGTAATGGGAATTTGAAGATCTTCCCTTCCCCTTAATAAGTCTAAGGAAATTTGAAGATCTTCCTTGTCCCCTAATAGGCCAAATGTAATCACATGGAGCCTGTGGTGGGAGGAGTTTGCTGAAGGGGTAGAGCAGGAAGGGGTGGAACAGAGCTGAGAGGAAGCTGAGAGTCAGAGAAGTTAGAGCCGGGGGAGAGAGAGGACACAGGAAAGGAGACAGCTAGGCTTATGAGTGTTTGTGGGAAGGCTTTGGGATGGTGTTGCCACCTGCTGTGTTATGGTGTATTAACTTCTTTGTTGCTATGATGGATTTGGTTTTCTGGTGTCTGAGTAAATGTTTTGCTCCTGTCTTCAATATGGAGAGTCTGTTATATTTTGCAATTCAGAACTATATCAGCATATTCAGAGTTGCCATAGGTGCTGTGAATATCACGTTGGTGCTACAGATACTTATGCAGATACTGATCATACAAACTATTCATTGTTAGGAGCACAACAAAGTGCTATGTGAGGTCTGAGCGGAAAGGTCAGTGAAAAACTGGGGATAAGGGAAGACCTCCTGCAGGAGGTGACATTTGAGTTAATCTTTAAGGCATAGATAGGAGTGCAACAGTCACAAATGGAGAGAAAAGGCATTTCAGGGGTAGGAAACAGCTTGAAAAAAACTTTGGAAGTGAGAAAGAGCGATGTATGTTCAGTTAGCAGGCAGAAGAAAAACATGACTGGTATACAGAGTACATGGCAGGATGAGGTAAATGTGGAAATCAATGCTGCTGGCTTATTTTCTGCCATGGAGGAAACTGTTCATGTGTGCTGTAATCTTACTATAATGATTTCTAATATAATTTCCTTTTAGAAGTTATTAGGGTACTTTGAACAGTATAGTAACATAAACTTCATTAAAAAGGCCATAACAGTCACAAAACTCAAAAGAACTTTTAAGTCATTGGCATAATTATAAATTTTGGCCATTCCAAGAGTTAAAAACAGAAAGTTTCTAGTAAGATGAGTAATTTCTGAACAATCTTGTCCCATATGCATAAAGTTTTTAATTTTCTTTTTTAAAAGGGGGATACAATTTAGTAGATTTGTGCTGCTTTTTTTATGGAAAAGCTCAAAAAATATATTATTGGTAATTGGTTACAAGAAGAAAAAACAAGCCCCGTATTGGAGTTCTGGAATGCAACTTTACCATAGTGTGTCCTATTTGAGATTATGAAATCTTGCTGATGTGACAATCAAATCACACTTTGGGGTTTTTCCATTTCCAGTGTCTGACTTCAGCATCTTATCTTCAAATGGTCAGAGTAACATTTTCTGTGCCTCACACTTTGGGGAGATAGTGAAAAGAAGAGATTGTCTCTCAGGGGTGAATTTATCTAAGATGACTACACCTAGTCATTATTCTATACTGTTAAATTACAGTTTGAGGAGGGCAGAGATCACATCACATAATACAATGGTTGCCAGGCTTTTTGTGCAAGGAAAAAGATATTTGAAGATGTCTCATTGATGAGGGATTGAACAAATGTGGTGGCTGTGAACAGAGAGAAGTGGGCAGATGCAAATGATGTCATGGAAGTATAAATAATGAGATATGGTCACTGATTGGATATAGAGATAGTAAGAGTGAGGAGTCAGGGACGAAACCAACATTGTGAACCTGGGGGACTAGAAGGAATGTGATACCCCTAACTCCTGAGAGTAATAAGGAAATTCAGGCGGGGATGGGCACGGGAAGAGAAGGTAATAAGATATGTGATGATCAAGCCATGGCCCCTTCATAGATCTAGTACCTTCCATTTTAGAGACCACAACTATGGAATTGGGCTTGAAGCCAGGAACACCCAGATTTAAATCTGCCTCTGATGCTTTCTAATTACCGGACCTGGGGAAAGACATGTAACCTCTATGAACCTCAGGCAACTTTTTAGTACTGTGATAGAGAAAATGTTAATACTGCTGATACAACTTAAAAGTGCCTTCTGAATGTTTTTTCTTCTTCTTCTGAGAGTTGGTTGATAAAAACATTTACCAGCAGGCTCTTTAGCAGCTCTCACCATGTTGTATGCTAGACAATAGACATGGCCACAATATACAGGAAGTTAGAAATAAAGAACATTCTGCCATTCTCCAACAGACCTGGGTGGCATTTATGCAATAATACTATGTCTATCATGTTGACAAAATGGGAAATTTTAGGAGGTGCAGATGTCACCTGCTTTTGCCAAGATTGACCTTACCTCTGAAATAAGCTACCTTCTTCCTTGCATCAGAGAGTGTACCGACTGTGGAAATGAAGAAAACCAGCTCTGCTCATTGGACTAAAAGTCCCCATGAGGTATTTCTTTGATTAGCAGAGAATGTCTTGTGAGGATTCAACTCTGCACTGAAGGAGAATTTCTCTCTCTGTTCCTTTTGTGCTTTCCAGACCTGTTCCCCCATTCCTGTCCCCAGTATTATCATTTAGAATTTCTGTATTTTTACAAGTGACGTCGTCTCCCTACCCTTTCATGTCTCTTCTTTTTGATTCCCCTGACCCACACCCAGACAGTTTCCTAGCCACTTCACTTCCCTTACCTTGTGTAATATATTTTCTTGGTTAGCTCTTACACCCACTAAGTAATCACTTGTTCATTCACATGAATGAATAATAAATTCAGAGTTAGACATGCTAGGTGGAACCTTATTTTTGAGCTGGTTTAAAGTTGGGTCAAGATATTGCCTAGTAAGCAAGCTGAGTGATATAAAGAAAAATCAAGCCAACAAGCATTAAGTGTTTACCATGTGCTGGGAATACAAACACAAACCAAAGAAAAAAGTACTTTGACTACTCTTGAGGAGCTTATGGGGGAAGATAACTTAAAAAGAGAACTAAAAAGTGAGGATGGGGTGAAAAGGTAGAGAAGTCCATGTGGTGGAGAAGTCTGGGGAGTCAGGAAAAGAATGAAAGAGTGAGCATGGGCTGGCCTAGGCCTCCTCAAAAAGGAGGTTCTGGAAGGAATTCATCAACCAGAGAAGGCTAGAGAAGTAGTGACATGTTATAGGTTGAGAATGCTGCTGGAGCCTGGTGAAGTTCAGAGAGTCAAGAGTAAGGCCAAGAGAAGATACAGGTACACGTAGCTAGGTGGCGCAGTGGATAGGGGTTAGGAAGATCTGAGTTCAAATTTGACCTCAGATATTTACTAACTGTGTGACCCTGGGCAAGTCACTTAACCTCTGTTTACCTTAATTTCTTCATCTGTAAAATGAGGCACTTAACATCCCAGGGTTGTTGTGAGTATCATATGACATAGTAATTGTAAAGTGCTTAGCACAGGGCCTGGCACAATGTAAGTACTTTATAACTGTTAGCTATTATTATTATTATTATTATTTTATTATTACAAGGACGGTACTGAGCATAAGGATCTAAGAAGGTGGCTATTAGTGGTGGAAGGAGCTACATTACTTGCCTCTTTTGATAGTCTCTTAAAAAAATGACAGTTTGAACATGTCTGTTCTAATTCTAATGATTTCCATTGTTCCTTGACTATTGGTTCACATGTAGATTTTAGGATATGGAAATAAGTGAATCTGCTTTTCTTTGAGAATCATTTGTTATCTTCTTTATTTATGAGGAAGTCGAACAGTTGGAGGTCTTATAGCATTTGTCAGAGGGTGATCAGCACCATTAAAACCACATTTCATGGGGTGGCTAGGTGGTGCAGTGAATAGAGCACCAGCCCTGGAGTCAGGAGGACCTGAGTTCAAATGCGGCCTCAGAGACTTGACACTTACTAGCTGTGTGACCTTGGGCAAGTCACTTAACCCAAATTGCCCTGCCTTCCCCCCCTCCAAAAAGCATAAAAACCCCCAAAACTACATTTCATGTTACAAGGGTATACTCGTTAATGCCAACTCGTGAACTAAAGACTGGTGAAATGAAGGAAATTCACCATAATGCTTAGTTCTTAGAGTGTCTTTATAAATCCAAAGGAAAGTAGGATTCAGAGATGGAAAGGACCCTAAGAACCATCTGGTCTAGCCTATTTATTTTACAGATGTGGAAACTGAGGCACGTATAAGTTAATTAAACTGCCCAATGTCAAACATTTGATAAATAACAGAACTGGGGCTAAAAACAATAGGTCCTTTAACTCCAAATTCTGCTCTCAAGTTATTTCTTTGTCTTGCCTCTGACACATACTAGCTGTGGCCCTGGGCAAGCCACCCTCTCAGGCAACTATCTAAGCTTATTAGTTATCAGGAAGATGCCAACATTCGTGGAAAATGTTTCCTCACCTGGGATTTCCCTATACTACAAAGGTCTAGTCACCTCTCCTTGCTGCAATGAACCTTCACGGAATACTAGAGTGAGATAAACCCTGAGAGATTGTTTAATACAACCCTCTTAATTTACACATGAGGTCACTGAGGCACTGGAGGGTTTAAGAGTCTTACTCATTATTACACAGCTGGTAAGTGAGCCACTTTGAGGTGATAGAGTCAGGAAACCTTCACTTTTACCATCTGTCACTGTGGATTTCAAATTATACTACTCTGTAGTCTTACCTTTCCCATAAGGAGTATAGTTCAGAAAATTAAAAGAATAAGAAAAATTGGAAGTCTAGGTTGCATGTTAAAAAACACATAACTACAGTGACATAATCTATCCATCAGTCAATCAGTCAATCAGTCAATCTACACACTTTTTTTTTTGGTTTTATTTTGGAAAGGGGAAGGCAGGGCAATTGGGGTTAAGTGACTTGCCCAAGGTCACAACAGCTAGTAAGTGTTGAGTGTCTGAACTCAGCTTTTGAACTCAAGTCCTCCTGACTCCAGGGCCAGTGCTCTATTCACTGTGCCACCTAACCGCCCCAACACACATTTTTTTTTTTAAAGTAGCAACAGTGTGCCAGGCACCACTCAGCAATGTGCTGATATTTGTTTAACATTCAGCTCTCCCTCCTCAAAAGTGAGCAGGACATGTTTGAATTTAGTTTGCATAAGTAACATTTTCTCCATCACTTCCTAATCTAGACAATCAACAAAACAACGTCAAGTCCAGCAGTTTTTTGCTGGTTTCTGGGCTTGCGATGCTCACTCAGGATACTGAACAATCTGTGATCTGGACCCAGCACACTTCTGAGGGCTCTGCTCTGTTAGGTGCTGGGATTACAAGGACAAGAACGAAAGTCATTATGGCTCTCAAATACCAGTTGATTTTTATGCGCAAATAAAATAGACAATGAAGCTAGAGGGCATTGTGTAGTGCATTCTGGTTTACAAAGCACTTTCTGTATTTATGTTTATCTGTCTGTATCTGTACCAATCTATATCCTTTTATATTTAAACCTATCTACATTTGCATCCTCTATCCAAATCTCCATTTATCTCTACGTCTATAGCTATATCTACTTCTGTCCATCTCTACCTCTATCTCTCTATATCTACAGCTATCTCTGTGTGTGTGTGTGTTCATATTTATAGATGACCCTATGTCAGCTGTTCTCACCAACCATGAAGGACCTGGGTACGCCTTTGGGAGATTTCTTAATTTCTCACTTCACTGGTTTATTCTTCCTACCCCAGATAATATCGAATTTCCTGCTTGACTCTTCCTCCTATACCCCCTGCCCTGTTACAGATTCTCTTTTCAAGTACAGTTAGTTCGCCAGGCTCTAAGAATGAATAGGTTGATTTATAGGTCAAAGATCAAACAGAGTCACCAACGGTCATTTCTCTCTTCCCTCCATGGCTTTTCCAGTTCTGTAAGCTGAATTGTTTTGCCTGTAGTTCACGCCCTTGACTCTGACATTCTTCTTTCTGCATCTTTCTTCAGCTTCCAACAAATATTGCTAGTTGAATTCCTGGATAGCATGTTGCTTTGCCTGAAGCTCTCTGTTGCTGCCAGATGTGGTGCGGGACATCAGCTGTGTGAGGTTCATCCTAAAATTACTGCATCTAAAAGTTCTCCTTAGGTTTCAACGGATGGACTTGGTCATTCTCTTTCCTGGTGAACAACTTCTTTGTTACAAGAACCAAGATCCAGAATGTTTGAATAGACCTTCCCAATCATTATTAACTAGAATGTTGAATAGATCTGTCTAATCATTAATTATTAATCATTAATTAAGAACCTTGTTCTTGGGGCGGCTAGGTGGTGCAGTGAATAGAGCACCCTGGAGTCAGGAGGACCTGAGTTCAAATCTGGCCTCAGACACTTGACACACTTACTAGTCATGTGACTTTGAGCAAGTCACTTAACCCCAATTGCCTTCCAAAAGGCAAAAAAAAAAAAAAAAAAAGAACCTTGTTCTTGGTTGAGGACATTGACAGTTGAAAATGTAGCTCCAGACAAGGATGATGCTTCCATTTTTTTTTCTGAAGCCTTTCCTTGAACTATTGTAAGGGAGATGTGTCTCTCCCTGTCCCTCCCACTTCCCTCAGTTGATTTAGTCACAAAAGGTCCAGAGTTTAATCACAAGATATGAATGAGATATTAAACTAACTATAAAGATACATCGATATCCTAATCCCTTTATGAGGTGTGAATGCTTAACTCAGTTAGAAAGGTGTTCAACACTTCATAAAAGGATCTGGGCATAGGCATGCTGTACAGTTAAACACATCATTTATGCCTTTGGATTACATTCTTAGCTCTGTGCAACTAATATAAGGAACTACTTTCCTAATATTTTCTGTGGTCTTGAATCTCAGGTAAATATACTCATTCATTAGGACTCTTCTGCTCCTCATAATCTAGTTAGCTAGAGTTTTAAAACCCTACAAATATCTTACAACCAACCTGGGAGGTAGGTGTTATTATCATCATCTCCATTTTACAGACTAGGAAACTGAGGCAGGCGGTGGTTAAGTGTCTTGACCAAAGTCCCACAGCTAGTAAACATTTGAGCCCGGATTTGAACTCGTGTCTTCCTGATTCCAGGTCCATCCAGTCTTCTATTCATTGAACCACCTAGCTAGCTGTTGTCACCATTGTCAAGTTGTCTCAATGTGAATTCGTGATTTGTTATCTTTGTTCTTTCTCCTAGCACCTGGGTAGTGGACATATCACCTTATATTAGCACCTCTCATAGTTCTAAAGATTTAGGGGACTAGCCAATTTTCTCTTTAGTTGTTTTGCAATCTCCTTCTAGTTCTACTTGGGACTGCTGGGAGGGGCATTGTCTGCTTCCCATAAAGTAGGGATGGAAGAACAAGGGGCTGCTAACCTGCCAGGAGATGGTACACATCTATTGCTTTCCCAGGGAAGCAACTTTGTGTAGTGATTCCTGCAATTCTAGGCAGTGGAAGAAGATTCTTCTTATTATGGCAGTTAATGGGGTCATGGGCTAGGAGTTGGAAGTCATACAACTTCCTCCTTTTAGGTTCAGTTTCTTGCACAAGGTCAGTAAGTGATAGAGTCAGGATTGGAATCCAGGTCTGGTGAGATCAGATTCCACTCTCTTTCTACCTTAACTGCCTCTGTAGCTGCCAAGACATTCCCCCCCCCCCCACTCCCATTTATTAGTTTTTTAAAGGGTTCAGGGTATGCTTGGCATCAGAGGCCAATCAGCCTCTCCTCCTCTAATTGACTTCAGGTCATAATATTTCATTAAACTCCAAAGAAAAACTTTTTAAATCTCACCAAAACTTTTCCCCCTATTCCTGAGTTCAAATCTAGCCTCAGACACTTACTAGCTGGGTGATCCTGGACAAGTCACTTAATCTTCACCTTCCTGAGTTCAAATCTGACCTCAGACATTTCCTAGCCGGGTGACTCTGGGCAAGTCACTTCACTCTGCCTCAGTTTCCTTATCTGTAAAATGAGCTGGAGAAGGAAATAGCAAACCATTCCAGTATCTTTGCCAAGAAAACCCCAGAAAGGTGTCACAAAGAGTCGGACACAACTGAAATAAATGAACAACAACGATACAATTCTGAGAACAGTTAACATGAGCTTATAGTTAAAAACGAAGCAGAACCAAAAGGGTTAATATTTAAAATAGATACACACAAGGCTTCCCTTGATATCCAGGGATTAGTGGGAGGAACCTGGTACTCCCCATTGCTTCCTGATCATGCATGGAGGAAGGCTAAGGCATTCGCTGTTCTTGCTCTGAGTTCTATTCCATTAGCATTATGATTGCCTGTCAATAATGGAGCATGCGCTTGAATATCTCAACTAAGAACGTTTGGCATTTCTTATTCCAGGGCACAACTTCCATCAATGTCATCGCTGTATGGCAGCTCTCACTGGGGCACAGGACTGTCTAAAGTTGAAATGTGCTTATGTTTCGTAATAAAAGGAAAGATAGAATTCTAACGAATGGAAATAACAATTCCCTCTTTTCCAAAGCTACCAGCATGGGAGAGTTGTTTCTGGAACACAGAAGAAACCTTCTAGAGGGATTATTTTTTAAAAGGAGAATGATAGATTTTGGAGGGGATGTAGGCTCAGTTAACTTCCAAGGAAGGAAATATTCTTATTTCCAAGTACTGAAACGATTCTGTCTTTTTGTGGTCCCAATCCTTAATTCTATTTTTAGTGCTATTTGTTGTGTTTTGTTTTTTTTTTTAATAGAGACATCTAGTGGGGTGCAAGAAGAAAATTGTCATTCTGGGGATTTAGTTACCAGCTCTGGTGGATTCAGTGCCAAGGGGGACCTCTAGCGTTCTGTTGAATGACTCACTTAATAATGTCAAAGGCTCTAGTTTCCTCTGCTCCACCCCCCTTTTTTTTTCCTCTTTAATAAATGAACCTTCTTTCATTTATAACCTAATCTCTACATGATGAATAGGGTTGGTCCATTCAGCATACTGCCTGGGCATTTTAGTAGCTGATAGGATTCGATAACCAGTGTTTCTTCCTGGAAATATTTTCAGTGACGCACCAATACAGATGACTCTCACCTGCAGAGGTGAAGTTTGTTTGGGGCCCTACCAGTGACTTCATTGCTTTAGGGAACTCCTACCTCTACCAATGTAGGCTGACAAACTATCCTGCCACTTATACAGACTTACCATATGCACTGATCTGTCCAGGGTCCCAAGGCCAGGATGGGCCAGGACCAGCTTTTTATCCCCTCTCCTGGGCTGCCTCTCCAAATCTCAATTAAGGGGAGGGGGGCACAGCATTTGCAAGCTTTTTAGCTCAGAGTTGTCAAGGTTAGCTCTTGACTACAGGAAACCTGGTGACATTTGTGATTAGATTATTTTCTTGCCAGGGTATGTAAAAGCAGTTTTGCAATTTGATGGGGCTTGTCACACTTTCTTCCCATGCTTGCTGTCAGAGTTATTTCTTATCTGCAACTGAAAGTGATATGTGTATGTGTTTCATGTGACTATTAAATAATTGTTTTTCCTTTGGGAGAGGGGTATGCCACCCAAAGGTCCACAATATTTAAATCTGCTGATGGAAAACACTATTAGATTTTTTAGTCTTTAAATTGCCCTTTCTTAAAGGCTCCACCAAGACTGGAAAGGTAAATATTTTCCTCTATTGCAGCTGCTTTAAATAGCAAAATAGAGGCAGAAATATTGTCACTCCTTACAAATTTGACAATTAGAATTGCTGCTGCATCCAGGGGATGTGGCACTCTTTCCACTAAGGGGCCTGTCTGTACTAGACCCATATATTCCTATCAGCCTGGGTTCAATCCTGGAGGAGAGTCTAGAAGAGGTCTTTGGCTCATGTTACTTCTCAAATGGGGGAAAATACTGATTTGCCTGTTTAGGGTCTCCCCAAAAGGGCGAATAGGCAAGCAATGTCCAAAATATCCCAGGTAAGGGATAGCTACTTATTACCTATGCACAGAAGAAATGCTTGGCATACCAAAGACCCATTGTTGTTAGTTGTATCAGCTGTGTCTGACTCTTTGTGATCCCATTTGGAGTTTCTTGGCAAAGATACTAGAGTGGTTTTTCATTTCCTTCTCTAGCTCGTTTGACAAATGAGGAAACTGAGGAAAATGAGGTTAAGTGACTTGCCCAGGGTCACATAGACAGCAAGTGTCTGATGCTGGATTTGAATTTAGGAAGATGAGTCTTCCTGATTCAAAACCGAGAGCCTATCCACTGTGCTACCTAACTGCTCTATCAAGGGGCTACAAACACGCATTGCCTGAAAGGCACAACGAAGGTTTCAATAAGTTATAATTACTTCTATTCTCTCTCAGGAGACTGATGTTTAAATACCAGAAACTGAAGCAGTATACAGGACTGCTGACTAGGCATGTGACGTTTCATCTTGGTTCTACGTTGTCTAAACAAGTCCCTTCAGTTTCCTTGTTGAACCATCTCTTGATAAACCAGACCAGGGATATGACTTCCTTCCTCCGTCAGTGGTGTCCTTTCCAATGCAGCATCTCCCTGGGATTCTAGTCACCTTCAACCAAGAGACCCAGGATCTCTAGTCTCTTAAATCCCCAAGATCTCCTCAAAGACTGAAGATCACTGTTTGGTCTCTTATACTTAGGAAAGAAAAATATAGCAGAAGTTTCCCTAAACCCCAGGTTCAGGCTTGACTGAGCAGGACATGTGCTTCAGCTGCTCTTTGCTCAGGCTTTGATATTTCTGCTGGGATAGAGGGAGAGGCAGCCCTTCTCCCCTTCCCAGCAGAAATACCACAGGGCCACCTCTCTCCTCAACCCTCATGGAAGCCACATAGAGGGCTGAAGGAAGAAGAGAAATAGTCAAGAAGTCCTTCCCTCCTTAAAAGTTCATTGAGTTATTGGCTTTTTCTGCTAAGTGGCTCATAAATCTGCATCATTTATGACCAGCCTAGAACAACTAGAGGCTTTATCATCCTCAAAGTTCCCGGGCTAGAAGCAGGAGGGACAGTTAGGAGTGTGCCCTGCTACACAGGATAAAATTAAAATTCACAATTCAACTAAATGGTACAGCAAACAGAGAACGGGAGCTGGAATCAGGAAGGGCCTCATACACTTCCTAGGTGTGTGACCCTGGGAAAATAATTAGCCTAGGCCTACTTCAGTTTCCTCATGTTTAAATGGGGATAATAATAAGCCCTTATTTGCCAGGGTTGTTGAGAGGATCAAATGAGATAATATTTTTAAAGTATTTTGTGAACCTTATATTTATTCTTCAGTCTTTACATCTGCTCATGTAGCACCTTCTTGCTCTAAATATTTAACTCTGAGATCCTGTACTGTTACCTGCATGAATAATACCTGTCAAGAATGACTTGTCACACAGTGACTCAGTCAAGCACTTACTGGACCCTCCCATTTTTTCCAGACCCAGATTGATTTCCTTTCACTTACCAAGCAGCCGCCTAATTAGATTAATACAATCATGGTACTATGGAAAAGGAATAGGCACATGTACCATAGACCACAATATCCTGCTCACTTTTCGTTTCTCAAGCTCCAAGGCAGAAAACCACTGGTCATGTTAAAATCTCTTTCCACTCCCTTTGGTTTCCTAAGCTGCCAGTGAGAGACATCAAGAAGCAGGTGCTTAGCATACGCCACCATACACAGGTGGGAGCCATTGCTTATGCTACTAGCAGGTGGCTAACAGCACAGGAAAGGACCAGAGTCACTGTGGCAGTGTCTGAATTCTCATAGGAAGATTTATGGATGGAAGTGACTCTTTGAGGTCGTCAGGTCCAATCCGTCATTTTTCATTTGAGAAAATGGAAACTCAGAGAGATTTAGTGCCCAAGGTCATACAGGGAATAAATGGAAGATCTAGGTCCTCTAGCACCAAATTCTGTGGTCTTTCAGTTGTGATTGCTGCTTCCGTGGATGATTGGAGAGAGAACTTGCTCTTTTCAGTGACTCGTGTTCCAGGCTACTATTATGTCCCAGAAATCTGCTCTAGGGTGTGACTCAGGTACCTTTTTATTATTGCCAACAACAGAAGAACAAATATGGCAGTATGTTAGATGCTACTAGGCCTTCATTTCTCTGCCTATTCTTTCTCCTTTAAAATTCTATCTTATTCCTATGTGTAATTGTGATATCCCCAAATCCAACCATTCTGTGCCATGCTTATGACAAAGGCAACCAGAAATTCTTTGACTCCCAGAAATCCCTGTGAAGTCATATCCCCAATCAAATGGACATATATCCTATACTAGGGAAAACTTCTCTAGGTTCATGCTTTATCATAGATGCAGCAAACCTATGTGGGGCCAATTCACAAATCCCTAGTGGTTTAACGAAAAGATGCCTGAATTTGCAATCAAAGGTCCTGTGTTCAAACTCACTTTGATTATTTCTAATATGACCTCAGGCAAGTCACTTACTGTTTAAGGGTTTCAGTTCTATAAAATGAGAAAGTTGAAGTAGACATCCTCCCAGTTCTCTTCCAGCTCTAAATCTCTGCTGCGCACACACACACACACACACACACACACACACACACACACACACACACACTTTTTTTTTTGCTTTTTGGAGGGGGAAAGGTAGGACAATTGGGGTTAAATGACTTGCCCAAGGTCACACGGCTAGTTTTTTTGTGTAAGTGTCTGAGGCCAAATTTGAACTTAGGTCCTCCTGACTCCAGGACTGGTGCTCTATTCTCTGTGCCACCTAGCCACCCCCACACACGTGAATTTTAAATCACCTTCATTTCCAAATATAGCTACACATCTAATTGTGGTGAGATGGATCCTTTTCAGGTGTTGAGAGGGACTATGGTTGATTAAACTGACAGGTAGCCTTTCTATAATGGCATTGCCATAAAATTTGCAGTTATAATATCACCTCCAAATAACAAAAACATGCACGTACTTTGTAAACTTTAAAGACCCATATTGATGCTAACTAGCTATTCTAGCTGAGGAAGGGAATAAGCATTTATTAAGCACCTCCAATATACCGGGCACTGCACTTATAAATGTTATCTTATTTAATCTTCACAATTACCCCTATTTCATAGTTGAGAAAATTGAGGCAGAGATTAAGTGACTTGTTGAAGGTCACACAGCTAGTAAGTGTTTGGGCCTGGATTTGAATTCAGGTTCTTTATTGTAACTGTAGTGAGATCCCATGTGGTTAGTAAGTTAGCAACCCAGGAGATAAGAGATGGAGGGAGCAGCTTTCTTCTCTACCCTAGAGGGGATAGACCAAAGAGACCAGGCTATGATTGCTTGTGAGGAAGTGGTCTGAGACCCTTTCAGTTTTCTCCAATTAGCTCTACCCTTGTGATTTACATAGATTAAAGAGAGGAGGAACATGATGGAGGGGAGATTGAAAGCAAATTCCTTACCATAGCTTTTTTTCAGATTGATGAACTAGAACCCTGGAGATACTTGTCTGAAGTATCACAGGTGGTGTGATGAGAATGTTGAACTGTCTATGTTGCATGAAAGTTGAGAGAGAAGAGAGAATAGAGGTGAAAGGAGTTCAAAAAGCATCTACAACCTGACCAAGTGGAGGCGGTTTGTGTTCATTAGCTGAAAGAATCTTGCCTGCAGAGGAGAGACTTGCTAATCACAGCATCTTCCCTCAAAGTCTATCTAGTCCAATCCATACCTATTCAAGACTCTCATCTAGCACATGCATCAACCTCTGTTTGAAGACTTATACTGAAGGTGATTCTATTACTTCCTATGGCAGGAAGTAATGGAATGTCACATCTTCTTCCTTCCCCTCCATCTTCTAATGCTTTTCTTCTGAGGTTACCTTCCATCTATACTGTGTATAAATTTTTTTTAATTTTTTTTTTTTTTGCTTTTTGTAGCGGCAATTGGGGTTAAGTGACTTGCCCAACATCACATGGCTAGTTTTTGTGTATACTGTATATATCTTGTATGTATGTTTTTTTTCCCATGTTGTCTCCCTCATTAGACCGTGAGCTCCCTGAGGGCAGGGACTTTGTTTTTGCCTTTCTTTCAGTCCTTAGTGTGTGACACATATTTAGAGCTTAATAAATGCTTGCTGACTGACTAGCTCTAATTCTTAGACATTTTTTCCTGCTGCTGAGCTGCAAAGTCCCTTCTCTTGGTGTTCGTCCTGTTCCCTGGCACCAAATAGAATAAACCTAATCCTTCATCCACATGTGACAACCTTTCAGACACCCGAAGGCTACACATTTGTATGATTTTAAACAATAATGGTGGCTTTCCGTTCTGTCCTTGCTTTGATGACATGCTTTTGATCATGTTTGCTTTATTCCAGGCTGAGTTCTTAGTTGGAAACTTAACCTCCAATGAGAGATTTATTCCTATGGAAATGTCCCATGCGTTTTACTGCCCCAGTGAAATTCCCTAGAACATTCTCTCACTTCTCATAGCCAATCACTTCACAAGTCCTGTCTATCACTTATTCATTTAACAAGCATTTATTTAGCCCTTCTGTGAGTAGAGAACTCTGCAAGAGCTGAGGAAACACAGAATTGTAATGAAATGGCATTTTGGCATAAAGTGGTGACTCCCTTCAAGTTCTTCAATGATGTTTGAAAGCTCGTCGCCGTTCAGTCGTTTCAGTCACGGCTGACTCTTCATGACCTTGTTTGAAGTTTTCTTGGCAAAGATATGGGAGTGGTTTGCCATTTTCTTCTCCAGATAATTTTACAGATGAGGAAACTGAGGCAAAGAGGGTGAAGTGACTTGGCCAGGGTCATAGAACTAGTAAGAGTCAGAGACCTATTTGTTATCACAGTTGAATCAAGAGAACTCGTTGTGAATGCTCTTGGAATCTTAGGAATATCAAAGGCTATTTAGTCCTACAACAGTGGTACAATGGATAGAGCACCAAACCTAAAGTCAGAAAGACCAGATTTCAAATCTGGCCTCAGATACTTACTAGCTGTGTGACCCTGGGTGAGTCACTTAACCACTGTTTGCCTCAGTTTCCTCATCTGCAAAATGGGGATAATAGTAGAACCTACCTCCCAGGATTGTTGTGAGGATTAACAGTACCTGACTCAAAGTTAGTGGTATATAAATGCCAACTATTATTGTGATAACAATGCTGTAGGAATCTCTTCTCTGACACTCCCAACAAGTCCAGCCTCTAGACTTGAATGATTTCCAGTAAGAGGAAATGCTACTATTGTTGAAGGCCATTTGGGAATTTCTCTTATTGTCAGGATATTCTTATTAATTAATTAATCTATCTATCTATTCAATCATTCATTTATTTATGGACAATGAGGGTTAAGTGACTTGCCCAAGGTCACATATCTAGTAAATATCTGAGTCTGGATTTGAACCCAGGTCCTCCTGACTCCAGGGCCCATGCTCTATCCACTGTGCCACCTAGTTGACCCAGAATAGTTCTTATATTAAGCTGAAATCTGCCATCTTTATGACTTCTATCCATTGGTCCATATTCTACCTTGAGGGGCTAAGAGAGTAAGTCTATTTTTCTCACATGATATCTATTCACACATTTGGAGACAATGATCATAACCCTTCTAAATCTTCCCTCCTCTAAGCTAATGAATCCAAACTCAGTTGCTTTTAATGATAAGAACAAGTAGGATTTATAGAGCTCCTACCTTTGCCAGGCACTGCGTTAAGTGCTTTTCTAATATTATCTCAATTGATCCTCACAGTGACCCTGGGAGGTAGGAGGTATTATTAGCTCCATTTTAAAGTTGAGGAAACTGAGGCAAACAGAGGTTAATGGACTTGTCCCAGATCATGCACCCAGGAAGTGCCTGAAGTGGGATTTGAACTCAGGTTTTCTTGACTCCAGGACCAGGGCTCTGTGCACTACTTCTAGCTGGGCAGTCACTCCTATGGCAAAGTTTTGAATCCTCCACCCTTTTCCCCAGTCTGATCACCATCCTCTGGACTCTCTCTAACTTGCAGAAAACTGAACACAATTTGTGTATAATAACAAATTTTGCTTTCCACCACAGCTGCACTGTCATGCAGAAACATGTATGATGCATTGTATCTAAATTGTGTGACATTTTCTTTGTAAACTAAGGAAAACATGAAGCCAAATCTTTCATTAAAAAACAAACAAACATTTGTGTAATCCTTATAACATGTGAGGGGTATGGTTAAATATTGGATATGATGCACACATGCAGGCTAGGAGTGGAAGTGCATGCCTGCTCCTAGAGAGGCTGAACCTGATGGATTACTTGAGTTTAGGAGTGCTGAGCTGTGATGTTCCAAGCTGACTGGGCGTTCCTGCTAAGTCTGGTGTTAGGGTGCTGGATCACCACGCTTCCTAAGGAGGGTTGAATGGACCCATGGATCAGAAAAGGGACTGGTTAAATAAAGCTTTGGTGCCAGTCAGCCATGGGATTGGGCCCATGAGGGGCTGCTGCACTGGGACAGTGTAGGGAGACCCAGTCTCAAAAAAGAAACAAAAAAGAAAAAGAAAGAAACCTGTTCATGCTGTATGATATATTTTTTAATTGATAAAAACATGAAGTCAAATCTTCCCTTTTATTAAGAAGCATTGACTGAGTGCTTATGATGTGTAAGGATTTCTTGTTTTTGTTGTTCATTCTTTCTTTTGGAAGAGGACCAATGACATCAGGAGGGTAATGTCTTGACTTGCTCCTGAATTGGATTTAAGTGAGACAGGGCTGTGCAAAGCCATCAGCCTCACTTTCTCCTCAAGTCATTGAAGATGACTGGAAATTGTCTAGCATGCAGTGGATAGCCTTGACCCTTCTAAATTAAGGTCTATCCCGTGCCTCAGTTTGTCTGAGGCAATGCCCATTCAATGACTAAGGGCTAGGTGAGAACTGAGACAAAAGATGGCCTAACTTGCCTTTCCCACAAATATCAGTCTGGGAGAGGAAGACCTTCATGGTTTCTGATCAGAACAGAAAATAATTGCTATTTGCACACATTCTAGGTCATCAAAACCTAAACAATGAGCTGCAGAGACTTGGGCTGTGGTTGAGTGACATGATGCACAAATATACAAGATAAGGGACCTGCCCTAAAGGAGCTTACAATCTTTCAGGGAGAGAAAATTTCACCAATATATACAATAGCAAGTGTCCCATGACACTTGACATGACAAGTGTCCTATGATGGATACAAAGCAGGCAGAAGATGATGGGGTCATCGTAGATGATGGTGAGCTCAAATCCCGGTCTAGGGTTGGGTACCCCAACCTCTGTTTCACCTTTTGCTGAAGGAAAGAATTTTTTGCTTTTTTTCCACTTTCAATGTGTGACTCTCATTCCATGTAACCTAATATCATGCCACTGAGGGTAATCTTGGAATGCAAGTATCCTGTCATACTACGACTTATTTTTGGTTGTGATGAAAAACATATGTTCCACGATATTTTTGGACCAGTTAACATTAGCAGGTCATAAATATTTTTATTTGAACACTGTTATTGTAGTAGAATTGCTTATAGCTACTTTAGGAAAATTCAGACCCAAAGCTTCTTCCAAACTCTGAAGTGCCAGGAAAGGAGAGAATTAGAGCAAAATAATAAAAAAAAAAAATCTCCACCCTCTCCTTTCTAGCTGGCACCTAGGATCTGGTTGGTTTTATTTTCTGCTCTTCATGAAGGGAAGAAAGGTTGTCTAATCCCCTCCAGGCCTGGCCTCACAGAAGGGTGGAGGAAATGATAAGGCAGGATGTTATTAGAAATGACTCAACTTTGGCCTAGAGGTGGGACTGGGCTTCAGAAAAAAAAGGAGAGGCAAGGGAGAAGACTCTGGGATGAACATCATTTTTATACAGTCTTTTGAGTTTTCCTAGTTTGACTTTGGTGACTTCCTCCTGGGAAAGAGCACTACATTCCTTTCTTTCTTTTTCTGGGTCCTCCTTGGAGTTTGTTCACCTCTTAAAATTTGTCCTGGGGAGGAAAACTTCCTATCTTTACTTCCTTCTACAAAGAGGCCTTTGGGCTGTTCTCCCTACCTCCCATCCCAAGAAATATTTAGATCTTCTCTTAAGCTCTTTTACCATTTCTCCCCCATCTCCCTCCCAGTATATCTTAAGTAAATGTCATGTTCTTTAATTTACGCCTTCATTCAACAAATTTCCTGAAGACCAGTGAGTCTACTCAGAAGGTAAGACCTGGAAAAAAACATATTGTGGACAGTCTGTCATGTGGAAAAATGATGCTGAGAAGATGACTTTTCAATCACTCCTTCTCTGCCCTAACACACTAAATCCCATAATAAGAATACTAAAAAGTGGCTTGTCTAGAGTTTTAATGTTAGCAGGATTGACTTAAGGGAGAGAGCTGGCCAGTCTGTGTCTAAGTCTTCCCTCTTACATATGTGAATTATATCACCCATATGCAACACATTATATGATGTATACATGTAATACATCTGCATACATATAGGAATATATTTTTATCATATACAAAATACATGCCTAGTACAAACTACACACAAATACACACACACATATGCACTGCAATGTACACAAGTCAATAAACTCTTCAGCATTGCAGGCAATTCTTGGCAAGTTTCTGAACAAGTGCTAATACAGAGAATTTCCTTATTAGGATTTCCATTCACCAATAAAATTATAGATCTGGTCCCCCCCCAAAAGAGAAAGATTGGCAAAGCTTTCCACACATTACCTCATTTGACCCTTGAAACAATCCTGTGAGTTAAATATCTTGAGTTAAGTCCCACAGGAATTGTCTTCCCTGTTTTACAGATGAAGAAACAGGTATACAAAAGTTAGATGACTTTCCCAAGATCACACAGGTTGCAAATGTAAGAGGTGGGCTTTGCATTTGGATGTCTTCTGAATCCATGCTTTCTACTCGTCCCACAAACTCAGGGGAAGGAGCCGATGGTCTGGCTATTTGGATGAAGACAGAAATGGGGACCGTATTTTTGAGCGTTTGTCTTGTGGGAAAGGGGTTAGTCTTGTTCTGCTTGGTCCCAGCAGGCAGAACCAGAAGCAAGTGGTGAAAGGTGAAGAGAGGGAGATTTTTGGCCTGTTCTAAGGAAAAATCTTTCTAACAATGAAAGTTGTCCTCAACTGAAATGGGATGCCTCTGTGATAATAAGAGTTGATGTTTATACAGCATGTGCTGTATAAAGAGCTTTACAAATATCTCATTTGGTCCCCATGACAACCCTGCAAATAAGGAAATGGAGGAAAACAAAGGTCAAGTGACTTGCCCATGGTGACATGGTTAGCAAGTATTTGAGGCTGGATTTGAACTCAGGTTTTTGGGCTTCCAGACCCTGTACTCTATCCATTGTACAACCTAGCTACCTCTAACCTTGAGCTCTTGGTCAGCAGTTGAATGACCACTTGTGAGGGATGTTGGAAGATGAGCCACAATTTGGGTCCAAGATGGATTAGATGGATTCTGTTTTCTCAGGGGCTGTGAGCTTGCCTTGTGAGGAGGGACAATAGGTGTGAATAGAAAAAGACTCTGACAGCTTCACTGCCTGAGCCTGAATGTGCTTCCAGATCAAGATGCAGCTGTTTGTTTAAACAGAAGTTATTTTGATTTAGATTAGTCTTCCAAGGAAAGATGCTGCCATGGGACCCTATGAACCATTTCACCTTGGGAGTCATTAAGAATGAATTCAGATGTGCTTGACAAAAAAAAAAAAAAAAAAAATTCTGCCCTGATCCTGATGGAGGCAGCAAACACCCAAAAACCCAGTGTTTGCAGCTCTGAGGTTGGAAATCCCTGGGAGCCCAGCTTGGTCAGGGCCCAGTGGTTGTCAGGCTGAGTGTATGCATGGTCCTCGAGCCCAGAGACACTGAGCCCCACTAGGCTTGTTCGTCCAAGGTGGAAAGGGGCAGCTCACTTGCTGCCTCCATTGGCTGGTGGTGGGGGCTCTTCAGAAAAAAACATTAGTCTCATGTTATATATATATATATATAATTATTATATTATATATTATTATATTATAATATTATATATATTATTATAATATATATATAATATATATATTATATATTATATATTATATATTATATTATATATATATATTAGTCTCATATATATATATATATATATATATATATACACACATAACACACACTATACACACAAATACATATACTACCACCACCAATGTATATCACACATATTTTTCCTTTGTGTAATCAGTTAATTCTGCACTAACATGTGATTTAACAGCTGACGGGAAAGAAGACAGTGTGGACATAATGGGTAGGGAGCTGGCCTTGGAACCTCGGAGACTTAGGGTTGAGACTTGCCTTTGACACGTTAAAACGTGAGTGAGTTGTTTAACCCTTTAGTGCCCTAAGAAGTGTGAGGTAGTAGAAAATTCACCAGAAATAAAATAAAAGGAATGACTGACTGAATGAATAAATGAGTGAATGCATGCATGCATAAAAAAGCACTTATTTCGTCTACACCAAGCATTGTGCTAAGCACCATGGATACCAAGAGAAAGGCAAGATGGTCCTTGCTCTCAGAGAGCTCATTCTGTAATGGGGCAGCAGCGCTTAGTGGATGTTCTGCTGCAAGCCACATGGGAAGGCCCCAAGGTCTCCAGGATGTAGGGGTATTATTTGCATTGATCATGCCCAATGCCAAAGTCTTTCGGTGGTAACTTTCTTCATTCTTCAGTAGCTGCGCTGTTGAGGAGGTAGGGATTTCAAGGCTCTGCAGAGGTGGTTGTTGGGTTCAAATCCTGGCTATGCCAATTTACTGCTTGTGTGACCTTGGGCGATCAATGAAGAAGGCAAAATTTATTCACTGAGAAGAGGGAAAATAAATTTCCTCCCTTCTTTTGGGGTTGGGCAGACACTCTCATCTTCCCTTCATTGCCAGAATGGAAGCCCTATCCCAATAATGCCGTCCCTTGGTTCTCTAAGCCTTCCTTTGGGAGTGGTTATTAAATGACCATTGGGTGTTATAGGGATTGATTGGCTCTTGATTACAGTAAGCCAAGGCCTACAATGGGCCTGCCTTTGTTGCTGTCCATGACATTACCCACTCTGCTGACAAGGGCCTGAGCACTTGACTGCCATTATTAGCTGTGTTTCCTCTCTGGAAAATTGGCCACCACTGCCACTGGGGCCTGAAAAAGCATGTTACTTCCAATATTTTCTCCATGTTAATCAGGGCTTTTGGTGCCTGTCCTACTACCTACTCTGTCAGGGGTGACTGTCACCCCTGTCCTAGAAATTGAATACTGTTGATCTGCCACTTTAGAAGCTTGATGGCCTCCCTATGCTGGAGCTGTAGTTGAGAGTGATAGTATTACGCTTTGCTGGTCTGCCATGGTTGATGAAGGCAAGAACAACCACAAAGGATGACTCAGGCAACTTCAAGGATTCTGGCTGATCATTTCAGGGCTTAGTCCCCCTTTCCTGGTCATCCTCTCCAATGTGGGAAATCCATTCTGTTGTCCAATGGCTCTAACTGAGGGAACAAGATGCTTCTGACATCTTTAGCTTATAAGAATGCCACCAAGATGAGGAATGCCCAGCTCAAGGTGCTCATGCTCAAGGAAAGACACAAAGGAAAACCAAAGACAAGAACCATAGACTCCTCTAGGAATACATATGCTCTGTAGAGGCCCCTCAGTGGAAGGGGGAAAGAGAAAGAGAGAGAGACAGACAGACAGAGACAGAGAGACAGAGACAGAGAGAGACAGAGACAGAGGTAGAGACAGAGAGAAAGAGAGACAGATAGGCAGAGAGAGAAAGGGAGAGGTCTGGCTTCATCTTGAGTGCCTGCCCAATGGTTTGCACCAAAGAATCACAACAAAGTTCATGTGGCACCATTCTGGTTGGCCTCTCAAATGCCATCTACTGCTAATAAAAACAAAAACAGAACTGAAATAGTTCTTTCAGCACAGTTGTTAGATAATCCTAAAATTGCAGGAATCTGTTTTGGTTTTTAACCTCTCATTGATGGAGTCCTTCAAGTCATTTTTCAACTGACTGTGTGTGTCCACGCAATAACAGGCTTGAGGATTATTTATTTGGCTTCATTGTCATCTCCTAAGAGTCAGTTAAACCCAAAAGTTCTTTGACACTCTATAATGTTAATGGGATATAAGATCTTCCCCACTCATTAATAGGCCTCAGGTGGAGCCCATTAAGGGAAGCTTGTGTAGGGGAGGCTTACTTGTAGGAAGGCTTTCACACCTTTTGTTAATTTCTAATTAGGCACTGAGTCATGAGTATTGTGATGCCCTCTGGCTCTATAAAAGAGTATATATGCTGAGGTTAGCATTTTGCTTTGGGGCTTACTCATTGGAGGAATGTTCTTATGATCTGACCAGTTGAGACTCTGGATAGCCATTAAGGAGCACCCCAGCTTTGAAAAACCCAGATATTGGTGCTTCTGTCTCCGGTAACTATGGATGTATTGCCTTGGTCAGACGATTGGATCTGTCTGTTGATTTGTGCTAATTTCTCAGACGGTTAGAAGCCCTGTCTGTTGGTTTTTATTTCTCTGCTTGTGTTTTCTCTATTTTCTTTCTTTGGATTTTCACTGAAGTTCAGGGTGTTGATTTTCTCCCTGAACTAATGAATGTAATTAAAAAAGATTGTTGACCCCTTGAACAGCTATCTTTCCTAGTAAAGTAGATCTAAGAAGCTTCTTTCAATAGGCCCTTAGACAACTGAGTGCTAATGTCATTACCAGTACAAAGAGATTGGGTCCTGGCAAGAGCTGGGAGAATCTCCTTTTGTATTTGTCCTTTTCTACTGAAGGAAATCACTTTCAGTTCATTCAGATCCACTGCTGCTTTGAAGTTTAACTGAGTTTTGGGGAAAAGATCTCATAGAACTCAGAGAAAGCTTAAAAACCGGAAAGCCCAGTGACAACACAGTTCACTGCAATCATTTTCAAAGTGAATTTCATAAGATCACAGAGCACATTTCCATAGGTTTCTCCTTGCTAAATGCACCTGTTTACTCTCTAATCTCCCTGGGTGAAGGACCTTTACACTAAGCCACCTCCATTTCTAGAACCATCAGCAAAATGCCACCAGAAGCACGGAGACCAATCCAGGCTCACCTTCCTCTGCCTTGCTGTTTCAGTAGGATAATCCTGTTCCAATTCTGGATTATTACACCAATAGTTTTGGGGTTGGTCTTTCATTCCTTGAGTCAATCAAGTATCCAGGATGCTTTCTATATCTTTTAATGAAAAGCTAGTCTAATTTGTATAGGTGCAAGTCCTCTTGAACACCCCACGCATTCCAATGATGAAATCAGAGAGAGAGAGACAGAAAGAGAAGAGAGAAAGAGAGAGAGAGAGAGAGAGAATAAAGAGGGAATAGAAGGTCTACAACAGTCTTGAAATATATCAACATATACAAATATATTGAGTAAAAGGGCATATTATGGATGATGATCCAAAAAAAGGGGACCAAGAAGAAATAGTCAGATTGATAGAACCAGAAGAGACTAGCATTAGAAAAATCCAGAGAAGAATGAACATTCAGGAGAGGGTAATTGATTACCAATGTCAAAAGCTGCAGAGAGATCAAGAATAAGGAAATTTGAGAAATGGCCATTAGATTTAGCAGTTAAGAGATGAATGGTAACTTTGGAGAGAGCAGATTCAATTGCGTAATGAAGTTGGAATCCATATTGGCTTGAATGTTAAGAAGCAAATAGGAGGAGAAGTGAAGGCCATGAGCGTAGGCAGCTTTTTCCTAGGAATTTGTGAAAGGGAGGAAAGATATAGAACAGTAACTTGAGGGGATGGTAGGATTCAGTGAAGATGTTTTAAATGGAGGGGATTCTTATATGCATCTAGGAAGTAACAAGTAGGGAGAAACTGGAGATTGGAGACAATGAAGGGGTGACTGAGGGAGCCATTTTCTCTAGATGACAGGAGGGGATGAGGTTGAGAGCACATGCTGTTATTAAATCTTTCTGTGCTACAGTTTTCTTACTTGCAAAGAAAGGGGCTGATAACCTGTGAGGGCTCAGACGACCTCTCAGATCCCTTACAGTTCTAAAATCCCTAAAAGTTCTAAATAAATCTATGACTATAAATTACTTACTAGTTGCTGATCTGCATTAGTGAAGAGTATTTCCAGGCTGGGAGTTCCCTGTATTAATTAAAATTGGAGGTCTGGAACCAGACCAATCAAACAACTGGGCACATTTCCTAATAAAAAGAAATCCCCGAAAAAGGAAAAAATGATCATAAAATAATTTTCTGCAGTCCCATATTGTAGTCTCTTTCAATAGTGTTTCTTGCTTAGTAACAACGTTCTATTTTAGGGGCCTGTTTTCTATTTTTTATGTATTCTCTTCCTTGGTTCCTTCTTTCTACTGATTGGGGCAAAGACAGAGGCCTGAGACCCAAGGCAAGATAAGCAAAGTTATACTTTGATGTCTTCAGCCTTTCTCAGGCATTGCTCCAAGTTTTCTCTCTATTTCTCATCAACACTGTTTTCAGAGAAGTATCTGAAAATATATTGTAGTGAGCATGCTCTGGCTTCCCTAAGACCTGCCATACCTCCATTTTAAGGTACCAAAAGCACTTCTGAGGGTTGGGAAGTGTCTATTCTATACTACCATTGGCTTGAGTCCCCACTAGTCTGGGTTCTCCCCATTGTTAGGTGCCACTGACTGATTTGTTCCCCAATTCCGTTTAACCACTTAATATCAATTAGCTTTTACAAATGGATATTTACCTCAAAGATATAGCAAGAACAAAAGAATAAACAGCACCCCTGCTCCCCCACCTCAATATCTGGGGAAAGTCAGCTCAAACTTCCCTCAGTTTTGACATAACATTATTCCCAACAGGCTCAAATTTCTCCAAATGAAGCATAAGTCCTCTTCTCTGCTACCACTGTGTAGTCACAAAGGTCCTGCTCCTTGGGGCCTTGAAACTGAATTGACAAACAGGCAGTTTTCAGATGAAGAAATTAAAGCTCTCTATATGACTATATAGTCATATGACTATATGAAAAAATGCTTTGAATCACTATTGATTAGAGAAATACAAATTAAAACAGCTCTGAAGTACCACATCATACCTATCAGAGTGGCTGATATGATGAAAAAGGAAAATGATAATATTGGAGGTGTAGGAAAATTGGAACACTAATGCATTGTTGGTGGAGTTGTAAACTGATCCAACCATTCTGAAGAGCAATTTGGAACTATGCCCAAAAGGCTATAAAACTGTTCATACCCTCTGATCTAGCAAACCACTAGTAAGTCTGCATCCCATAGAGATCATAAAAAAGAGGAAAGGGCCCACATGTTCAGAAATATTTATAGTGGCTCTTTTTGTGGTGACAAAGAATTGGAAATTGAGGGGATACCCCTCAATTGTGGAATGACTAAACAAATTGTGGTATATGAAATTAATGGAATATTATTGTTCCATAAGAAATGATGAGCAGGCAGACTTCAGAAAAACCTGGAAAGGCTTACATGAACTGATACTGAGTGAAGTGAGCAGAACCAGGAGAACATTGTACACAACAACGACATTGTGTGATGATCAACTCTGATAGACTTAGCTCTTCTCAGCAATACAATAGTCTAAGACAATTCAAAAGACTCATGATGGAAAATACTGTCCACATCCAGAGAAGGAACTATGTAGTCTGAATGCAAATCAAAATATACTATTTTCTCTCTCTCTCTTTTTCTTTATTGTAGTTTTTCCCTTTTGTTCTGATTCTTCCTTCACAGCATGTCTAATGTGGAAATATGTTTAATAGGATTGTACATGTATAGCTTATATTGTTTGCGGTCTTTGGAAGGGGGAGAAGGGGAAAGAAGAAAAAATTTGGAACTCAAAATTTTATAAAAGTGAATGTTGAAAACTAATTTTACACACAATTGGAAAAAACAAAATACTTTCAAGTGGAGAACAAAGATAATAAAGTTTGTTTTAAAATGTGAAAAAATATGCAACCTTCTACATGGATTGTTAAACTCTTTGGGTTCCATATGCATGTTCATCCTTCTTGTAATAAACCTAGTTTTCATGTTAAAAAAAAAAGAAAGAAACCAACTTGACCATAAAACCTGGCATGGACTCCATCTCCCAGATTCCTGGAGGTTTACTTTCCTGACCTTACGAAACTTGCAAGACTGGAGCCTCCAAATTAATCTCTTCCATCTACAATGAAAGAACTAATAAAGGCCAAGATCCATTTGACGTGGCCACATTTCAGCATTGGGGAAGAAGGGTCCACCATCATGGCCATGTCTCTTGCATCCTATCAATGGAGGAGTCCAACTAAGAGAGAGAGTGGGACTGAACAGAGTAAATAAATGGCTAAGGTTCTGATCACTAGAACCTTTTTGAAAGTGCCTGCTCCTAGTCCTGGCTGTGGGGCCAATTGGAAAGTTTTCTAACCGTGTAGTTAGCAGACAGGAACCAGGAATACCATGTCTATGCATCCTCAACTCTCTTCAAGGCACTTTCATTAAATGCCCTTCTGATTTTCTGTAAGGCAGACTTCTTAGCTTCTTCCATGTGGTAACATCAGAGGTGCTCTATACACATACATATATCACACTATCTATTGATTCAGGGTTAGAAGGCATCTTAGAGGTTTATCTCTCTAGTCTTTGTTTTGTTCCTCTTGGCTTAAATGATTCACCTAGTCTTACCCCCTCAATTTAGACACGGGGCAGAGAGGGGTAGTCACTTCCCCAAGCTCACAGATAGAGTAGCAGAGATAGGGAACGAGGAAAATCCAGTCTCTTAACAGCTAGACCCTGCTTCTTGCTATCATACCACTAAGGTATAAGTGATTGATAATAGCTTACCATGCTTTGCTTCACAGGAGTATTTGCATTTGAATAGGGATCAAAATTCTAAGGGCAGTTAGGTGGCACCATAGTGCATAGAGTGCCAGGCCTGGAGTCAGGAAGACTCATCTTCACGGGTTCAAATCCAACATCAGACCCTGACTAGCTGTGTGACCTTGGGCAGGTCACTTAACCTCATTCGCCTCAGGTTCCTCATCTGTAAAATGAGCTGGAGAAAGAAGTTGCAAACCACTCCAGTATCTTTGCCAAAAAAACCCCAAAAGGAGTCACAGAGAGTCAGATACAACAGCAACAAAACCTCTAACTTAAATCCTAAAGTAAAAGGAAAGATAAGTTAAGTAATGAAGTTTTGACGGTCAGCATCATAGATCTTGAAAGTAATGGGAACTTCATTGGGTCCATACTCTTCATTTAAAGGATAAAACTCTGAGGCCTAGGGAAGTTAAGAGACTCGGCCAGGTAGTACATGTCAGAGGTAGGATTTGAACCCAAAGCCAGCGGTCTTGCCACTAATTTTAGGATTCAAACAGTAAGCAGAGGGCGAGGAGGTTTACTATTTGTTTCTGTGTTGCTGAAGCGAGCTCAGGTTGTTTTACTTGGACAGTGAGGCCTCTCTGGTGCCCATGAATTCAGACCTTGAAGGTGGTGGCCTGTAAGCCTGGTCCTGGTGGATGTACCAACTAGAAAGTGAAAAAGAGAACAAGTAGTTTCCTGGTCCTAATAAGAGACTCTTAGCATCAAACAAAATACCATGAGAAAATCCTTCAGCCCTTACATGGCCCGGGGCTGGGCCAGCGTCCAGGAGCTGGCTCACTCCCCTGCCTCCTCAGCTAGAGCATCATTTGCTGCGTGTGTCTCTGGTAGAAGGATAGAGAACGGATGGAGGACAGATGTAGCTTCCACCCTGGGGGCCCGGGGAGAGGGGAGAAGCTGTCTCCCACCATTGTGGGAGGCCCACTTTGAAAATCGGAGATACCTCCTTCCTTCTTCTATTCCCTATGACTTGTCAGCAGTAATTTTTCTCTCATTCCCCAAAGCCAGAGATGTTTTAAATAGGTTTCTGATGTGTCTTTGTTTTCAGTCTCAGAAGTGCTTGCTTTGGAATGTTTTTGAGCACGGAGGTAACTGCAGATAAGGGGAGCACCTTTACTAACAATCAGACATCACACTATAGGTAGGTGATTGCCAGTAGCAGAATGCAAAGTTCCATGTGCTCTCTAAAACTGCTGGAAGCTCTAAAATGCCACAATTCTATTGCTGACCCCATGATCCCTTAATATAGGCTACTGGCCTAGAGGATAGGGCACTGAGATTGAAATCAGGAAGACTTGAATTCAAATCTTGACTTTGGCACTTGCCAGTTGAATAACTAGAGACAACCCACTATATCTTCATGTGCCTCAAATAATTCTTTTTTTTTTTCTTGTTGGAGGGCAATTGGGGTTAAGTGACTTGCCCAAAGTCACACGGCTAGTAAATGTGTCAAGTGTCTGAGGCCGGATTTGAACTCAGGTCCTCCTGACTCCAGGGCCAGTGCTCTATTCACTGTGCCACCTCGCCACCCTGCCTCAAATAATTCTTTGGATATTATCTACTGCTCACACTCAAGGACTTCTCTCCTAAGTCTTTGCTGTTGGGAAAGGTATTTTCTACACAGGTTGCTCCCTAATTGATAAAAGTCTTGTGAAATAATAATTTCAGCCTCACAGACTATCCTTTTGAATCTGAGGGTAGAAACCCTTTCCCTGTCCTACCTCCCACCTGGGACTGACAAGTGAAGTTTTTTAGGGGGGAGTGGAGGGTTATAACACAGTGTGTCCAACTGTGGCTGTTCAGGTCAATACAAGCTTGGAAGGCTCTACCACAAATCGGGCACAAATAGTCTATGGGAATGTATGGAGTGAATATGGCTCTAAATTTGTGCATTTCACCTTTGTTTTGAATTATTGCCATTCTGCTTTGCCCATAAGGCACAGCATCTTCTCTGAGGAAGCATGCCATGTTTAGCAGTCCTGTGCCAGTGTCTCCTGTGGCATGCAATCTATTCCAAAGTTCTTCAGAGAGACCTTGAGAGTGTCCTTCTATCACTTCTTCTGATCTCTGTGTGAGCACTTGCCTTATGCAAGTTCTTTGTAAACAAGATAAGGTATTGGACACCGAGGCATGTAGTAAGCACTTAATAAATGCACGTCTATCTATCTATCTATCTATCTATCTATCTATCTATCTATCTATCTGTCTGTCAGTCTATGTGTCTATCTATCTCCATAGTAGGATATGATTGTGTTGTGGTAATTTAGAAATTAAATTTAGAATTAAATTAACTTGAGAAATTAATTATTAGAAATTAAATAAAATTAAATTTAGCAAATTTAAATCTTTAAAAGAAGATAGTGGGATTTTTTTGACTGTCTTTGTGGTCTTTATGTTTTTGGGCAGCTAGACAGAGTGTCAGAAATGGAGTCAGGAAGACTCATGTTCCTGAGTTAAAATCTGGCCTCGGGACACTTACTAGCTGTGTGACCCTGGGCAAGTAACTTAACCCTGTTTGCCTCAGTTCTTCATCTTTAAAATGAACTGGAGGAGGAAAAGGCAAACCTTTCTAATATCATTGCCAAAAAAACCCCAAATGGGGTCATGGAAGAATCAAACATGACTGAAAAACAATCGCGTTATTTTTTCTTCACATGGTTCACTTAGCAATCTTTTATTCTGTGAATGGCTAATAACACCCTTAACTCTATGCTGATGGCTTACAAGTAAGTAATTATTATTAAGTAAGTATTATTCACACTGGGTACTGAAAGAAAGTAGGGAGGAGATGGGTTGGAAGACCAATTTAATGGCAAATCCTCTCTAATTGAAGACGGTGGAAGGTGGACAGTGGAAAGCTCCTTCCAACCTAGACCCTCCATTTAAGAGGCTGCCTAAGGGAGCCATCTTATAATTTCCTGCTCTGCTACAGTCCCGGATTTCATCTCTTGAGATAATCTCTTACCCCTTTCTCCTTTTCAAGTTTCCTTTGATGTCTTGGCCTCATTAGACTAGGAGCTCCTTGAAGGCAGGGACTGTCTTTTGCACTTAATATAATAAATATCAGGCCCATAGTAGGTCCTTAATAAATGTTTGTTGACCCACTGGCTCTACCTTCTGCAGCTTCAGCTCGCCACCTTTCTCTCTGCACATAGTCACTTACTCTCATATTTCTAGGACCCTGGAGGCATCGACATCTATCCATCACAATGGATAGAAGATGCAGTGGACCTGGAGTCAAGGAAACGTGAGTTCAAATTCTGCCTTGGATGCTTCACATGTGACCCTGGGTAAGTTGATTAGCATCTGTAAAATGGGAGCAAGAATAGCACAGATCTCCCAGGGTTGTTGTGAGGATAGAACAAGATAGAATTTGTTAAGTACTTTGCAAACCTTTAAAGTACCATAGAAGTTCCAGCTATTATCATCATGTCACCAGTCTCTATACACTATCCATTGACAAAACCACCAATAATAGCCCTCCTCTGCCTTGATAGACAGTTTAGTTAGTTGCTATGACTGAAAAGGGGCAGCTAGGTGGTGCAATGGATAGAGTGCTGGGCCTGGAGTGAGGAGGACCGGAATCCAAATCTGGCCTCAGACACTTATTAGCTGTGTGACCTTGGGCAAGGAACTTAACCCTATTTGCCTCAGTTTCCTCATCTGCAAAATGAGCTGGTGAAGAAATGGCAAACCACTCTAATTTCTCTGCCAAGAAAACCCCAAATGGAGTCATGGAGAGTCAGATGTGACTGAAATGGCTCAACAACAAGATGGCTGAAAAACATGGCGGCCAACGGTCTGGTGACAATGAATCTCTGCAAGCTTAGCTAAATTGGTCTTTGGACAGCAGACACACAGTGCATTCGTGAGCCTATTCTTAGAGTCTTTTCAGTTTGGTAGTACCTGTCAGAGCACGGGTTTTATTTGTATAGCCTCTGAGAATCTAGCATTACCTTTGTGACGCAATGAGACAACAAGTAAGACTTTGATGGAGAAGAGCTATCATTAAGATTAGACATCCTGACCTTTAAATCTCCAAGCACAGATCTCTCTGTTTAGCACCTGTAACAGATCAAATGTAATGGATGTCTACAAATGGAGTGTCTGGCCACAAGGAACTGAGATCGTGGGAAAATCTACCCACCCAAAGCAATGGGGACCACCTCTGACTTCAGAAATGGGTTTGTTACTCAAAGAAATCTCAGACTCAAAGAGGTGTGAAGGAGTCTCAGAAATTATCTGGTGCAATTTGTACCTGAACAGAAGTCTCCCCTGCAACATCTTCAACATATGGCCATTCATCCTCTGCTTGAAAGCCTCTAATGTTGGGAAACTTACTATCCTGAGACTGTGTATTCTATTTTTGAATAGCTAGGAAAATTAACTTTTTATAGTAAGAAAAAAATCTGTCTCTCTGTAACTTCAGTGTTAGAAGGGATCTTGGAGGTCACCTGTACAATATTGCCAATGAGTGGAAGGAACAACATCCCAACCCCTTCCCCACACAGGGCTGACTAGTTAAATTTTCCTTAAAAAATATTAAACTAACCTTGAAGCTTAATTGATGCCAGGGAAACAAAGGCTCAGGCTATAGACATCACTTCCTGGTCACCTGAGT
>CM053585.1:349092624-349110103 GCA_028646515.1 Pseudochirops corinnae | reverse complement strand
TATATATATAATAAAGTATATTTTATTTATATATATAAAATAAAGTATATTATATATATAAAATAAAGTATATTATATATATATAAAATAAAGTATATTATATATATATATATAAAATAAAGTATATAATAAATATAGTTATTCAAGGGGAGCTTGTGATGCTTGGCCGGTGGACCACAGATCAGGCAGGGTAGCTTCCTCAGCTGAATGAACTCTGGGTCTTCTCAGTTCATATCCTTCTGCTGCTATAGCCAAGAAGATATCCTTTTATTAACCAACTTTCATTAAAATGAATAAAATGAACATCCTGTTTCTGTTCATTGTAGAGGATCAAATGAGATGATAGTTGTAAAACACTTAGCACAGTGACCGACACACTAATTGTTTAGTCATTTTGGTCATGCCCAACTCTTTGTAACCCCATTTGGGGTTTTCTTGGCATGATACTACAGTGGTTTTGCCGTTTCCTTCTCTAGTTCATTTTACAGATGAGGACACTGAGGCAGATGGGGTTAAGTGACTTGCCCAGGGTCATACAACTAGAAGTGTCTGAGTCTGGATTTAAACTCAGGAAGATGAGTCTTCCTGACTCCAGGCTTGGCACTCTATCCACTGCACTACCTAGTTGTTATATAAATGTTATTATTATTATCATTATTTTTATTCTAACACTGACCCCACACTATCAGGGGACTGTTCTGAGTCAGTCTTAGCCAGAATATAAGGCTTCACTCAAAGGTTCTAGGTGGGGAGTGGGTAGGACCTACTTTCCCAAGGCAGTACCTTCATCACCTTTGCATGGATCTAGTAAACTGGACTTAGGATATTTAGTGGATAGGTGTCTCAAGAAGTTTATGTTTACAGAGAGCTGTGAGCAGAGCCAGCCACATAGAGATGTGATATGAAGGGTTGTGAGAAGCCTCATTACCCAAAGATTTCCATCTCTCTGGCCTATCCCAACGCCTCGTGTTCCCAGGATTAGTCATTCCTTTGGATTGATAAAATGTGACGTGTACCAAAAGCAAAGTATGAGACAGAATCATAGACTGTCAGATTGAGAGAAATGTTAAGGATCCTACTGTCCAATTCTCTCATTTTACCAAAGAAAACAGCCCAGTAACTGGTGTGCTAAAAAGAGACAAACATTTCTAGTTCACTTTCTTGAAGCCCTCCACTAACCTAAGCTTATATCAAGATGGCAGGACTTCCAAATGCCAGGAATAGTCGGAGATGCCACAAATACAGAGAAACAGCAGTGGAAAAGCAGCAATATGGGACGGATAGGGGAATTAGAGGGGGGAACTAGTTGGCACAGTGGATAGAGTGCAGGGCCTGGAGTCAAGAAGACTTTGTGAGTTCAAATCTGGCCTCAGACACGTACTAGCTGTGTGACCCTGGGCTAGTCACATAACCCTTTTTACCTCAGTTTCCTCATCTCTCAAACGAGCTAGAGAAGGAAACAGCAAACCGCTCCAGTATCTTTGCTCAGAAAATCCCAACTGAAGTCACCAAGAGACAGATGTGGACTTAAACAACAACATAACAGGTGAGTAAGAAGTGCCAACAGCAAAGCAACAAAAAACCCAATGCTCGCCAGAGGTTGGAAGATTTAGGAAGAGGTGCATAGAGCCTGGTGATTAGAGTCTACCTCAGACACCCTCATAGACAGCAACAGATTGTAGCTTCTTTTTGAACTAAGGCTTTGACAGGAAGTTGCTAATTGTCAGTCAAATGCCTGTTTCCCCCATGTTTCATTGAAAAAGTCCAGAAACCCATTAGAAATAAATAAAGCTGTGCTCAGGAGCCCCTAGTGATTTAGTCGCTAGGCATGGTTAATAAATAATTGCCACAGCTATTAGCCAGAACCATAGACAAAGGACAGTCGATAAGTTTTTTATAAGCTCCTACTATGTATTAACCATTGTGCTAAGTGCTAGGGAGATAAAGAGAAATAAAAGACAATTCCTGCCCTGGAAGGGCTCACGATCTAATGAGAGAGGACCAAGAAACTCACATCTAGCAAGTAGGGAGGATGAGGAGATTTTTTCCAGGGACTGCAAATGCACCGGGCTTGTACCTCTGCCAGTAACAAGTAAGATTTACATATACATGACATTCACATCAGACTCCCTCTTAAATAAGGAGGTGAAAGGGCTGGAAGCCCTTTCTCTGCTTTCTAGCTAAACAGGGAGAATGAAATATTCCTTAGGAGAACATAAGAAATGCTTCAAGGAGAATACAAAGGAAAAAAGGGAGCGAGGGGGTCCTAACTCGTGTCAGGAAGTTCTAAGGTGAGATGGAGAGGGAAGGGAAGAAGGAGCATGGAATATTTGTAGCTATTTAGCTATAAGATATTTCTTTTTGGGGGGGAAGGAGGGCATTTGGGATTAAGTGACTTGCCTAAGGTCACTCAGCTAGTAAATGTTAAGTGTCTGAGGCCGGATTTGAACTCAGATCCTCCGGACTCCAGGGCCGGTGCTGTATTTACTGCACCACCTAGCTGTCATAAGATGTTTCTTAAAGAGAGGGAAAAAGGATCTAGCAAAGGCTTACTATACTGCAAGGAATGATGAAAATCCACAAATGGCATCAGAATATAGGTCATCAGAAAACGTTTAGAGCGGGGATTTTTTTTTTGAGGTAAACAGGGTTAAGTGACTTTCCCAGGATCACGCGGCTACTAAATGTCTGAGGCTAGGTCTGAACACAGAGGTCCTGACTCCTGGCCAGGACTGGAGCTTCATCCACTCACTGCATGCTGCCCCTAGAGGAAGGACTCAACTTGTTTTTGGTGTCCTGGACCCCTCTGGCAGTCTGGCAAAGCCTTTGGACCCCTTCTCGGAATAATATCTTTAAATATATAAAATAAAAAACAAAAGAAACCAAGGATCAATGAAAATAAAGATGAATTCATTTCTCCCATCCAAGTCAGGGACCCCCTGAAATTTAGGTATAAAACCCCTTGGATAAGAAGAAGAAACAATTAGACATGGTCAGCGATTCTCTGCTGAGGAGTTCCAAAGTGGTTATTTGTTACAGCATAATAATGAAGAGGTCTTCTGTCTTCTTTTCTGAGTATGTATTTGGAACATGACAAAGAGTCTTATAATACTTGTCAAACTTGAAAACAGTCACCTATGCCTACCAATTCATATGGGGACAAATGATGCTGCCAGCCGGAATGTAGACCAAATTGTCAGAGACTTTGAAGTCCTGGTTAAGAAACTAAAGATTTTAGGGCTAGAAGGAGCGTTTTCTGGGGTGGCTAGGTGGCACAGGGAATACAGCAGCAGTCCTGGAGTCAGGAGGACCTGAGTTCAAATCTGACCTCAGATGCTTAACACTTACTAGCCGTGGGACCTTGGGCAAGTCACTTAACCCCAATTGCCCTGCATTCCCCCTTCCAAAAAGCAAAAAAAAAAAAAAAAAAAAATCTAAAAAGAAATAGCATTTTCCTTATTGTTTCCAATTGAAGGTAGGGCTTCAGAAGAAAAAGATAGATTTGGAAGATGAATAGTTTTGGATTTCTGGACAAGATAGTGGCTTGAATGGAGTCAGACCAGCTCCTGCAGGCCTACTCCAGCAAACAACCAGAAATTCACACCAGAACAAATAATGATGAGCAAATCTAATGGGAAACTCAGTATAGTGACTTCTTTTGCCCTAATACTGCCCCAAAAGTCAGATAGAAGTCTATAGTAAGCAGGAAGAGTGGCCACCAGCAGGGCCAGCACCAGCACTGGTCAATAAATCTGCTCCCAATGTGACCAGATACGGGCCAGAGACAGACACACATAGTCTGCTAGGCTCTCTGGATGCAGTAAGAATGGGCGAACCCTAGGAAAACTCCAGGGAGATTACAAAGCTCCAGGATGATCACAAAAACCCACAGCAGGGATCTTGAAAGCACAGAGAAACTGTAGGTACCAGTGTAGGCATAGCATTTCTCCGACTAGGACAGCCCAACATCCAGATGCTCAAGGGTCTCTAACACTCTCCACTGGAACTCCTTAGAGAGTCCTAAAAATCCAACACATTAAATCCAAAGATGCAGGAAGTAGAGGTCAGTGCAGGAACCCAAGTGACCAAGAGTGAGAGCAAGCAGGGCTACCTAGGCCACTCAAAACACAGAACCTAGTCCTGGCACAAAGCCACCATTCAGAAACTAAAAATAGACACATAAACCAAAGAAGACAGTGACCAGTATCAAAAAATTGGTGCAGATCTAGAGATTCCAAAAAGGAGGGAGAGAGTAAATTCATAACGACTGTGAGTAGAGCCTCAAAGAAAAAAAAAAGATTTCCCACAAGGACTATACTTGCTGTTCAGTTATTTCAGTCACATCTGACTCTTTATGACTCTGTTTGGGATTTTCTTGGCAGAGATACTGGAGGGATTTGCTATTTCTTTCTCCAGCTCATTTTACAAGTGAGGAAACTGAGGCACACAGGGTCACACAGCTAGGAAATGTCTGTGGCCAGATTTGAACTCAGGAATAGGAGTACTCCTGACTTCAGGCTTAGCAGTCTCTTCACTCCATCACCTAGCTGCCCCCAAGGACTACATTAATTCCTAACAAAAATGAAAGAAGAGATTTAAAAAATGAAATACTAAGTCTGAAAGAATTATAAGGAAAATAAACAGCTTAGAGGAAAAAAAAAGGAAATCTTACCCAAGTATTGGACTTCCTGGAAAATAGAAGAGAACAAACAGAAATCAATGGCTCCATGAGATATCAAAAAACAAAATTAAAAGAAGAAAAAAAGAGAAGAAAATGCACATAATTATTTAAAAAACAAAGTTGGAAAAAAAGTCAAAGAGATAGAATTTAAGAATCATTGGATTCTATGGAAATCTGGACACTGTATTTTAAGAAATCACAAATGAAAACTATTGGCATCTATTAGAACCAGAGGGCAAAGTGAAGGTAGAATTAATACAATATTGGGTTATCACCTCAAAGGAGGTGCCCTAGAAATGTTATAGGCAAAATCGAGAGATCCAACATGAAAAAAAAAGTGTAGTCATCCAGAAAGATATTATTTAAGTAAGAAAGGAAGCAGAGTCAGGATTACGCAAGACTTGGAAACTTCTATTACAAATGAGAGATCTTGGAACATATGTTAAAAGGTAAAAGGTACAGGTTTACAACCAGGAATAATTTGAACTGCACAGCTGAGTGTAATCTTGTGGGTGTGGAGTTGGGGTGGGGTGGGGTGGAGGATGGGAGTGTGGGGAATGAACTCTTAATTAACTCTCAAGCATTTTTGGTGCAAAGGGCAGACTGAAATACTCACTACTCTAAAGAAACATAGAAAGCTAAATTCATTTGATCAATTAGAAGGGGCTATATAATAATATGAAACTATCTGTAATAGCCAGAGAAGAAACAGGAATTTTAACATCTTCTCAGGGTAATGTAGGAGTTAAATAAGGAAAAAAGAAACTCTGAACAAAAGACTTGGAGGTGAATTGATTCTCTTCTGAGCATTTTAAGAGGGAAAAGAAGGGCAAGGGCGGGTTGAGAGGAGGGGAATTCACTAGTGTAGAAAGGAGAAAAAGAAAGTAGGCTTTATTATTTCTCATAATTGAGGTATGGGAGAGGAAAAGCCTACAAACCTGGAGGAAGGGCTGGGAGAACTGAACATGATATAATGATAATAATAGCAAGCATTGGTATAGTGCTTTAGGGTTGGTGAGACCTTAAAGATAGTTTCAATAAAACTAACCAGTATTTATTTAGGTGGCACAAATCTTGAAAAATACAGTCCATGTGTTATCTCAGTTGATCCTCATAACAACTCTTTGAGGCAAATGCTATTCTTATCTCCAGTTTACAGATGAGGAAACAGAGACTGATAGGGGTTAAGTGACTTGCCCAAGATCACAAAGCTAGAAAGTATTTGAGGTCAAATTTGAACTCAAGTCCTTTTGATTCCAAGTCCAGCTGATTTTTTTTTTTGAGGTGGGAAGGCAATTGGGGTTAAGTAACTTGCCCAAGGTCACACAGTTAATTGTCAAGCTCTGAGGTCAAATTTGAACTCAAGTCCTCCTGACTTCAGGGACAGTGTGCTATTCACTGCATCCCCTAGCTGCTCCTCAGTTGTTTTTTTAAACCACTGTTCTCTACAGAAAATAGATGCTTTTCAAGTGAAAGGAATAAAGGAAGGTTACACATACCACCCACCCCTCCCCATACCATTTTAGTGTAGAAATACATCTAACATGAGTAGGAAACTATCAGGGGTATGGGGGCTTAAGAGAGAGATAATACCAGGGGGAGAATTTTGTTATTCAGACATTTTTTCAGTTGAATCTGACTCTTCATGACCCCATTTGGGGTTTTCTTGGCAAAGATACCAGAATAGTTTGCCATTTCCTTCTACAACTCATTTTACAGATGAAGAAACTGAGGCAAACAGGGTTAAGTGACTTGCCCAGAGTCACACGGCTAGTAAGTAAAATCTGAGTTCAGATTTTAACTCAGGAAGAGCAGTCTTCCTGACTCCAGGCTCCACACCGTATCCACAGCACCACCTAGCTGTCCTACAGAGAGGGAATAGTTGTGAACAAAACAAACTTCCTGCTCCTGGGGAACTAATTAAAAGAAAAAAAAGAAACAAAAGAACAAGAATATAAAAAGTACTCATCCACTGGGGAACGGCTAAATAAATTGTCATATGTGAGGGTAATAGAATATTGTTACACTGGAAGAAATGATAAAAGAGATGATTCCTGAGAATCTTAGCTCATATGACTTGATGCAGGGAGAAGTGAGCAGAACCAGATGAAAAAGCAAAATAACATTGTAAAGAAAAAATAATTTTGAAAGGCTTAAGAATTCTGATTACTTGGGGGTGGCTAGGTGGTGCAGTGAATAGAGCAGCAGTCCTGGAGTTAGGAGGACCTGAGTTCAAATGTGACCTTGGATGCTTAACACTTACCAGCCTCGTGACCTTGGGCAAGTCACTTAACCCCAATTGAATTGCCTTCCTCCCTGCAAAAAAAAAAAAAAAAAAAAGAAGAATTCTGATTACTCACATGACCAACCAAGTTCCTGGAGGACTTACATTGAAAGCATGTTAACCATCTTCTGAAAGAGAGGTGATAGACTCAGAATGATTAAAAAAAAATACCTGTTTTTGGACATAGCTACTATATAAGGATTTGTTTTGCTTGACTACACTTTTTATAAGGACCCCTCCCTTCAATTTTTTTTTTAAATTGGAGGGAAGGAGAGAATAAGGTTAACAAAGGTCATATGCCACCCCCACTACTCCATGAAATGAGAACCACTGAAACACTTTTTAAGATGTACTGAAGAAAGCAGAATGGAGTTTGGAAGGAAGTAGAGACAAGTGGGGCAGTTTTGAGAGGAATATGTAGAGCTTTTTATATGCTTTTTTTTTTGCTTAAAGGAAATGTTATTAAAAAAAGAAGATGAACAGCTTTTTAAGGAGGTGTTGTCTGGGAACAAGATTTAGATTTCTAGACTATGGTTTAAAATAGAGAGTTGATGGGCTCTTGGTTAGAGATAGGATGCACTTAAGGACGGTAAGATATATTAGCTCAGAATCTTGAAATTTTTTATTAAGAGGGCTTTAATTTGAAATAGGAGGGTATATGGGGCAGCTAGGTGGCACAGTGAATAGAGCACCTGCCCTGGAGTCAAGAGGATCTGAGTTCAAATCTGGTCTCAGACACTTAACACTTACTAGGTGTGACCTTGGGCAAGTCACTTAACCCCAATAGCCCTGCATTCCCCCCTTCAAGAAGACAAAAAAAAATAGGAGGATATGACTGTTTTCTGATAGTAAGTGCTTTATTAGGGTTTGTTGACTAAGTGATTGATTGATATATGAGTTAGTATCTTATTCAAAAAGAGCAGGATATGGGAATGGTGAGGGGTCTCCCAAGTCAAGGACATTTTGGAGAATACACTTCTCAAAGTTGAGAGAAAGGATAAGTATGACCCATAGCTTAATATTCTACCAGAAAAGTCAGTCCAGGAGGGATGGAAAACTCTCAAGAATGAACTCTAAGGAGGCAGCTAGGTGGTGCAGTGAATAGAACACTGGCCCTGGAAAGGTAAGACTTGAGTTCAAATGTGACCTCAGACACTTCACATTTACAATTTGTGTTACATTGGGGAAGTCACTTGACCCCAATTACCTTGCCTTCCCCCTTCCAAAAAAAAAAAAAAAAAGAAGAATGAACTCTAAGAGGAAAAAACTCAACAACCTGGAAATAAATCTGAGGAGGTATAAAAACATTGGAGTTGTCCAAAAACATTGATTGACTAAGAAATTTATCAATCAACTAAAATCTTAAAAACAAAAGAAAAACAAAAACTGTGCATAGAAGATAGAAGTGTAAACTACTGCCCTATTTTTAGGTTGACATTTTATTCACTGGAAGGTGCAGAAAAAGGACATTTGTGTGAGAATATGAGCACGGAACAGTTCTAAGAACTTGAAAGTGTTTCTCGGATAAAAGTACTGAGAGGACCAATTTGAAAGCTGCTCCTAGGAAAACACCAGCTGATTTTAAAGACAGCCACAGTACATTGTTTCTCGGTAGTTAATTTTAATAGGACTGTTTTTAAGATTTGAGGGTTTATTGCTGGGAAACTTTGTATCAAAGAACTGTTTGGGGACTATGAGAGTATTGTATAAGAACTGTGTCAAATCTCACAGAAGAGTGTATTTTGCATTTCTCATCCTAAGGCAGAAGTGAGTCATGCTCTCTGCTTAGTGCTAGGTTTTTCTAAGTTTGAGTCCATTCTATCCCCTAAGAACATTGTGTGCATTGGTGGGACAGTATTACCTGGAATTATGAATGCACTGTTTGTTGTGCTTTGATTTTTCCTGATTTTGCTTCTATTTAGTAAATACTGGTTGGTAAATCTCTTGCTTTTACTTTTTGTTTAGTAAATGAACTGCGAACTACTTTTACATGTTTGTTTCTTTAAAAATGCATGTTAAATTTACAAGATAGTAACAAAATTGCCTATTGATACCCCCCCTCTGAACTTCATTTTGTTTCCTTCTGTGTATTTTAATGAGGTTAATGTTTTTTTCTTTTTTTTTCTACATTTCTATCACTTTCCAGTAACTTCCCATCCCCATTGAAGCCCTTCCTTGTAACAAATAAACATAATTAAATAATACACATCAACACATTGACCATATAGGAAAATATGTGTTTTATTTTGTTCCTCTAATCCGTTGTGTATTCAATTATTGTAGAGGCTAAGAGAGGTAACTCAGGATTGGAAAAATGCAATCATGACCTGGGATGCAGCTTCCTCCCCTCTCCCCAGTGGGGAAGCTCACTTATCTATCTGGAAGAATGTCTTAGGGATAAGTAGGAGTGTCCTCCAGCTACCCAGAGAGTCTTTGATTTGGAGAACTGGGGAACTCCCAACTTTGACAGCATTGTATAGTTATTGGGCAAGTAGCCATTATCTGGCTTCTAGCCTAGTCTTCTGAGATTAAAATTGGGAAGCTTATAGAATGCTCACCATGAACAAGAGTGGGGATTCCAAGAGAAGAGAGATGCCAAGTCTAGAGACCAAGATGTAGAGTGCAAAGAAACAATAGGTGGTCTTAGGGACAGTAGCTACTAATTCTAACAAACTTGGTTCCTGATTCTTTTGCCAAAGGCCTTATTGCCCCAACATTGAGGGGAAGAGAACAGTTTACTTTATGGGGGGTAAAAGGGGAGCTAAGATCTCCTTTCATACAGAAGGCTTTTTGCTGGTTTAAGACTATGCCTCCATTTTCTAAAAGAGCTATAGAAGGAAATCCAAGGAAATCAAACAAACCTTTGAGGTCTAAGTTAAAAGAGCATAGAAGCACCTGCTCTTCTCTTGAGAAAGAGATAGGCAAAAATTTGGGGCAGAGTCTGAAGTTAGAGGTTGCAGAGCAATGTCTAGGAAACAATGTCCAGTAGGAAAGTATCTAATGAACACTGTCCAGCAGAGCATCTGTCCAAGCAGTGTCCAGCGGTGTCTGGTGAAGGAGTGGTCAGTCAAGTAATATCCATCTGAGAAGCTGTAGATAAAGACAATGAGACTGGTAGTCCTTGCAGAGGTGTCAGAATAACACCACTAAAACATATCAGCAACCCTACTGGGTTGAAGGTGTGAATTGCCCCCTCCATGCCTATGATCTGCCATATATATTTGCTACATACAAACTCCTCTATACATGTTTCCTGTGCATATCTACTCTTCCCACTGATATGTCTGTTTGTGAAAGAGTACACTCCAGTTAGGGGGGAAAATGTTTTCTGGTTACTTTTCTTACTATACCATTTTATTCAATGACTTTGTTTTGAATCAATTATGTTTTCTAGCTGATTATGAATGACAATTGGCAGGTGATCATGAGTCTTTTTTTTCCTTTTAAAAATTTCTTTTAAAAAAATTCTGGATTTAATGAACATCAGAACCAAAAGCATTTCCATGTACAAAGTAGAACAGTGAAAGAGGATTATATGTAAGAATGGGAATCTCTGTTATATAAGCTTTTTAAAAAAGAGTACACAATAAATTCAACGTGTTATTTAAAGTCTGTCCTGCTTGTCCATGTTTCCTTTTGAACTTCCCTCTGTTCTTTCTAATGCATTAAAAAAAATTTTTAATGACTTTTTTTCGTGTGTGTGTGTGTGTGTGTGTGTGTGTGTGAAGTCTAGAGGTGAAATAAGGGAACTGGGGAGCAGAAGGGGTGGGGACCAAATGCCGGGAATTTTGCCAAAGAGCTTGAAAAATCATCCCTATATCCTTCAGGACTGGGTTTGTCTGAGATGGCCAGTTGGAAGGTTCCTTAGAATGCTGAGAAGTGTCTCTTTTTTAAAATTTCAAGTTATCTTCACAGGGAAAAGGAAATGGAAATATTGGACTAACCTAAGCAAAACCAGAGCCTGGGTGTTTTGAGCCTGGATTTTTTTGTCCTTTTTCCCCCCTTTTGGCTCATTCTTTGTCTTTGCGCTTGCTGTTCATTCATAGCCTTCGCTAATTGATCTCAAGTAGCTATGGCAGAACGAACAGCCTTCTCCCAGAGGGGTAATAGCTGTTAGAGCTTGATAATGACCTTGGAGTAAGACAGAGCTGGCAGAGGTAGGCAGCCTTTCCCCACCTCACTCCACCTCCAGCCCCAATCTGATTAGAAAATTTGGTAGAAATCAAAGAGGGAACCTCTGATGGGAACCTTTCCAACTCCACTGTAAAAGGCAGAATAAATCGCGAAGGCGCCCGCCCCTGGAGCTTTGCCGCCTTTCTAATCTGCCTGGTAACAAGGCAGTTTTAACAGTTCCTTCAAGAAACGCTCATTTCCCCCAGGCTTTGAGTTTTCGGGTTGACATGGAAGATTCAGAGGAGCCTCAGTAGCATCCCCCACTGACTGTTAAGCTAGCACAACGCTGCGAACACTTGCAGTAAAAAATGGGGGACCCAATTTTCCTGCCTCTACCCTTTGGGAGCTGTCTTCAGCACCAGCGACTCTCTAGTCTTTTTCAAATTTCAGGGCTGAGCCCAGACTGGAGAAGAATTAGTAAATATCCCGTCCTCTTCTTCCCCATCCTCCCCAGTGTGGAGAGACACTTCTCTGAAGCAAAATCGGTTCAGGCTATTTTTAGTTCCGATTAATTATTAGACCAAGATAATTCCATGCTCAGCAGCTTATTTGGTGGAGCCTTGACAGTCTGGCCCACGAGGCAGGGTCAGAGCTGACATCTTTGCGAGTAAATAAATGCCTGTCTCTCGGTCTCTGCCCTGGGATTGCCTCGGCAGCACGTTTGTGAATCTGGAGTGAATTCTCAGTGGGAGGAAAGCTCTGGCAGGCAGTAGCCCGGCAGGGAGCCTGAGCAGAGAGCTGCTGATTCAGGGTCCTGAAAACAAGGCTTATCTCACCCTGAGCAAAATAGGTCACTAATGACCTATGGCCAGAAGCCAAGAAAGGGGCCAGGAGAACACTGCCGGCCTGCTGGTACAAAATCCATTTTACTAGAGCCTACAGAAATCAAGCAATCTGTTTCAATTTGCCTAAAACAACCAGAGGATTACATGCCCGGGATACAAAGATTGCAACTACCCTTTTTCCTTCTCTCCTTTATTTGCCTAAATGATCAACTGACTAATTCCAGTTTATTCTCCTAACTTCCTTCCCACTAGAGAGCTCCCACTAGGCTTCTTTCTGGTTTTGATCTAAGCAAGGGTAAAGCTGAATTCATTCTTTAGAGAGCAGAGAAAACCAGAGGCAAGGATTCTCCTGCCCTATTCTGACTTGTTCCATGACTTTAACTAGTGAAACAGGTTCTAGATGGTCTGGTCCTAATTGGACATGTCTTCACAAAAGCCAACTCTGAGCTTTTCTATGGTCCTCATCACCACCATCATCACCTTCATCATCATCACCATCACCATCATCATCAACATATGGAACAATGGCCCTTTCACTCATTGTTTTCAGTGTGTTCGCCTTGGTCATAAGTATTATCTGATATGCCTGAGAATTTTATAGCAAGAGGGAGAGAGAGGAGTCGCAAATAGAGAGAGAAGTGACAGATGGATGAGTGGCCATTAATTTGATGTTGGTGCAAATTACAGGATGGTTTCAGTATCAGCCCCACTATTGTAGCATTGTCTTATCCCAGGAGAAACCCCTACACTCTACCCTGCCCATTTGCTACCATCAATTGAGCCTTCAACATTCTATAGAAAACATACTTGTTGGGGCAGCTAGGTGGCACAGTGAATAGAGCACTGGCCCTGGAGTCAGGAAGACCTGAGTTCAAATCTGGCTTCAGACACTTGACATACTAGCTGTGTGACCTTGGGCAAGTCACTTAACCCCAATTGCTCTCCAAAAAAAAAAAAGAAAAAAAAAGAAAAGAAAACATACTTGTTGAGGGCAGGGGTTTTCCACTTCGTTTTCCTATCCTCAGTACCTAGGCCAGTGTCTGGCACGTACAGAGTGTTCCAAAAGTCTTAGTTCAGTTGTAAGCATAAAAACAAACTTAGAACTGCACTAAGACTTTTGGGATGTCTTGTAAGAGGCTCTTAATGTATACTTGTTGATTGATGATGGATAGAAGAGCCTTTGTGGCATAGGAGGGGTATAGTGGAAAGAGAGTTGGGCCTTGGAGTCAGAAAGACCTGAGTTAAAATACAGCATGATATACTTGCTAGTTGTGTAACCTTGGGAAAGTCACTTAACCTCTGCCTGCCTCAGTTTATGAGGATAATAACAGCACCAATCTTTCAGGGTTGTAAGTATCAAATGAGATAATATTTATTAAGTGCTTAGCATAGGGCCTGGCATAAAGTAGGCACCTACAAATGATTATTTTCCTTCTTTCCTGAATTTGGCTCCTCGGGAAGAAGCAGGTGTGTGCAGGCCCTTGAGGAGGGAGCCGAAGTGTGTGTGTCCCTCTGCCTAGCTTCAAAGCATGCATGCCCACTTCCATGGAAAGTTCTCGAATCAAACCCTCTCCCTTGTACAAAATCGGGATGGCGAGACAGTGCCGTATATCAGATAGAGAGGTGGCCTTCTAGTCAGCATGACCCGGGTTCAAGTACTGTCTGACACACATATACTGTATGATCCTTGGTAAGTCACTTAACCTCTGTGCCCCCAGAAAATGCTCTGCGACTATAAGTTTCCAGATGGTCATCTATCTGCATTAGTAGAAGAAGTTTCCTTACCCGGGACCTCCCTATACCAATGAAATAATAATTCCAGACCAAATCAGAATAATAATAATATAATTGCCTACCTCTTAGGGTTGATGTGAGGATCAAATGAAATATTTAGAAAGCATTGTGAAAACTCTAAAGTTGTCATATAAATGTCAACCATTATTATATAGTCCAGATTATTTTACAGCTGAAGCTGCTGGGCTCAGAGGGGTGAATAGCTTGCCCGAGGACACATAGCCTATTAGTAGAGCAGAGCCTGACTTCGTTTGCCTCTGCTGGTGATTCCTAAGCAGGGTGCCAATTGATGACAAATAGCCCTAGCTTTCTGTTTGTGAACACCTGTCTCTTTCAGGGCCGGGACTTAGTTCATGAAATCTGTCCAACTGCTTCTGGTGTATAAATGGATTCTTGTTCTTGTGAGCCCTTCCTGCCTATTAATAGAATTAAAGGATATTAAAGTTTGCATGTGTTCCGTCTGTATGTCACAGATGCTGTTCCCATTCTCTGTGTAACTGTGGATATTGTTCTCATCCGGGGAAACATCCTGATCAAAGCAGCCACTTTCTAAGTGAACATGTAAGCTCTATAGCAAGGACTGATCAATAAGAGTGGGAATGACTGAGCATTTCACCCCTGCTTAGAGCTGAAATAAATTAGAGTATGTTTTTAGAGGTGGGGGCCTCCAGGCTTCCTTCTGTCTTCTCATTGAGGACAGAAATGAGATCACGGGGGAACAGTGGATTCTTGCAAGCTGTCAGGGCCTGTCCAGTGGCCAATGGAACATGGTGAGACATTTCTATCAGGCTCAACTCACACACATGTTATTGTCAGGGAGCCCTGAATTTCAGAATCACGTTTAGAACCTGAACTGTGATCTAAAGCAAGACAGGGGGAAAAAGGGGTTTTCTATTTCCTGACTGAATGATTGTGATTGATGCTTAGAAGAGTAGCAGAAGCTTGGTGGAAAGGACAGGAGAAAAGAGGGAGAGAGCATGGAAGTGGGTGGAAAGGGTAGGTTGCCTTAGCTATAGGCTTCATTCCATAGTAGCCAAAAGGAGTGGAAAGGCAGTTTGTGAGAGAAAGAGTTGGGAATTAAAAATATAATTTGTTTTTGCTTTTTTTGGAGGGCCAATTGGGGTTAAGTGACTTGCCCAAGGTCACACAGTTAGTGTTAAGTGTCTGAGGCTGGATTATGAACTCAGGTCTTCCTGACTCCAGGGCCAATGCTCTATTTACTGTGTCACCTAGCTGCCTCAATTTGGGAATTTTTTGAGGCTGAGGTCTGTGAGTTTGTTCAACTGGTCAGGCTGACTCTTAGCTGGTACAAATCAGTGCTAATTACGTACACCTATGGAATCCGTAGGGATTAACCAGAATAAAGGAGGTGAGAGGCCAGGCTAATTTAAAGTCACTCCTGGCCCTACCCCTTCTTCCTCCAGGAACCTGAATTTAAGCAAGATTCTAGCAGTTTGAACCAGTGGGAAATAATTCACTTCCTGGGAATCAAAAGAGTAGTAGACTCAGTAGATCCTAGGACCCAGGATATTTCAATATGTAAGGGAAAACATTCTGTTTCTTGCACTGATTTTTTTTTTGACGTAAGGTTGAGTTGATAGATATGCTCAATCAAGTCACCCCACCCACTCAAAGAAAGTGATAATGTACCTAAGATATTATATGCATAGTAGTTAATATGTGTAGTTAATTCTACTTTAACTACCTAAGTACCTTAACTAAGTGAAAACAATCCATCAATTAATCATAGGATTTCCACTAAGTTTGGGAAGTAGGGAAAAAGATTTGGATAGGCTGAAGAAAATTACTGTCACTGGAAGGGGTCAATTATAAATTATCTAGGAGAATTGAGAAGGAATTCATTCCAGAGATGAGAGCAATGTGGTGTTCCACTTAAAACCCCAGAGAAGGAACCACTTGAGAGAAGAACAAAGTCTCCAATAAGGAATTGGTTTAGCAACAAATCTAGATCAACCAAGGGGCTGCCTTGGGAGCTAGATTCATGGCTCCATCATGATCCCATCAAAGAAACTACATCATGCCTAAGGGGAACTTGTGGTTGCCTCCCAATGAATAGGAGAAAATACCCCGTCAAGATTTCATCTTAGAAGAGTATTAGGATGGTCCTTTGTTTCAGAGAAAAGCTTGGGGTCATTGAAAACTAGTACAAAATTACCCAAAGGTGATTCAATTTACTCTTCCCATGTTATTCAGTCTTGGGCCCAATTGACTGTCCATTTCATGAAAGGTCACACACAGATCAGCTGACTTTCTGAATTTCTCCACCTCTTCTCCAGTTGCCTTGTGGCTGTCAAGATTCTTCTGCCCTTATTAATGAGTTTCTTGCTCAAAAAAAGCAGTAACTAACCATGCTTACTGAACCCCCCCCCCCCACTCCTTTACAACTTGCCTTTATATGCTGTCTTCTCCTGTTAGGTTACAATCTTCTTATGGGCAGGGATTGTCTCATTAACACCATAAGACTAGCCTTAGGACAGTGTATGGCACATATTAATCATTTAATAAATCAGCAGCTGGGTGATTCAGTGAATGGAGCTAGACCTGGAGTCAAGAAGGTCAGAGTTCAAATTGGCCTCAGTCACTTAATAGCTGTGAGATGCTGAGCAAATCACTTGCCTCTTTTAGCTTCATATTCCTCGGATGTAAAATGGGGTAATAATAGGGTCTAGTCTCCTCCCCCCCCACCATCCTGTGTAGTTGTAAGGATCAAATGAAATGTTTTAAAAGTTCTTTGCAAACCTTAAAGAACTAATAAAACTATTATTTTTATCATTGTTATGTTATCTATCCATCTACCTGTATCAACATACAACTTTAAGGGTTGTATATTGAACTTTAAGGGTCATCTGTCTGGACACTTTCATTTCATAGATGAAGATTCATTAATGGGTTAAATGACTTGTCCAGGGTCACACATGCAGTAAGTAGAAGAGTCAGGCTTCGAACCCAAATCTTCTAACTCCCAAACTGAAAGGAATAAATCTTAACTTCTCCTGAGTGCCCCAATTCCTGTTTTCAAACACCTCTTCAAGGACCAGATAATTCTACAACTTGGCACTTCATGGTCAGGAAGCTCCATTTTAGTTTGAATTAAGGTACTTCAACAGTGAGCTCTTGGAACCCTAGCCAAGGGGCAAATATATTAAAGGAGGTAAACAGTTTCTCAGCCCCAGGAACTGACTCTGCCAATTTATATAGTGGGATCTTTGTGATTAAGAGTTTCTCATGCAAAGATTTTGTGCTTTGTATGTCCCTCTTTCTGTCAATAAAGTATTGATTTATGTGGTATTTTTTAAAGGAGAAAATTACTGTCAGCATCCTGGGGGGTTCTATTTAACAGAATTTTGTCCCAGGTTTCTGAGTGGGGACTTGAGAGAAGTATGACACTATGGTATTTCCAAGGACCTTTTGCATTATGTAGCATCTCTAACACAAAGCACATAGAACATGGAGCAAGATTTCTTGAAAGATGCAACAAGAAGATAATGTCAATGGCCATCTTATTATTAATGTCAAGTGAGGCATAAAACAGAGAACCATGTGCTCAGCAAGGATGTAGAGTTCATTCTGTAGCTGGTGCTAGTGCTGGTGCTGTTGGTGCTGGTGGTGGTGGTGGTGGTGGTCATGGTGATGGTGATGGTGGTAGTGGTGGGGGGGGGGTGCAGTTGGTGGTGGGGCTCATTCTGTAGCTCATCCTGCAACTTGGGAGTGTCTTTATCTTGAAATGCCATAAATTTTCTC
>CM053585.1:349049842-349082464 GCA_028646515.1 Pseudochirops corinnae | reverse complement strand
AAGAGAAGAGAAGAGAAGAGAAGAGAAGAGAAGAGAAGAGAAGAGAAGAGAAGAGAAGAGAAGAGAGAAACTGGATTCTAGAAGTTAGGACAGAGGTTGACATCCACTGTTAGCATGCCTGATTTGGTTGAAGATCTAGCAAAGGAGATTTTGAAGGAATGGTCAGATAGGAAGGAAGAGAACCAGGGAGAGACCAGTGTCATAGAATCGCAGAGAGAGAAGAGGTTATTGAGAAGAGGGTGATGGACAATGTCAAAGGCTGAAGAAAGGTCAAAAAGGATGAGGTCTGAGTAAAGGCCATTAGGTTTGGCTATTAAGACATCACTGACAATTTTGGAGAGAGCAGCTTTGGGTGAATGATGAGGTGGGGAACCACATTACAGAGTTAAGATGAGAATGAGAAGAAAGGAGGTGAAGTCTTTCTATTATAAATAGCCTTCTCAAGGAGTTTAGCAATGAAAGGGAGGAGAGATGTGGGATGATAGCTAGGAAGAAAGGACAGATCAAGTGAAGATTTTAAGAATGGGGAGAAATGAGATGTTTGTAAGCAGTAGGGAAGTAGCCAGTAGACACAGAGAGATCAAAGATGAAACAGGGAGAGACAGAGACAGAGACAGAGAGACAGAGAGACAGAGAAAGAGAGAGACAGAGAAATGGAAAGAGAAATAAAGAGAAAGAGAGACAGAGACAGAGAAAGAGAGAAAGAGAGAGAAAGGAGGTGAAATAGGCTGAAATGAAATGGAGTCAGTTGCACTTGAAGAGGGGTTTGCCTTAACAAGGGGAAGGGCTCCCCCTTCATATGAGATAGCAATGAAGCAGGAAATAGTTGCAGAAGACATATAAACCATATTTGACCAGACTAGACTGATTTCATAAGGTCATAGATTTAGAACTGGAAGGGGACCTCAGAGGTCATCCATTCCTGACTTTCCATTTGACAGATGGGGAAAATGAGGTCCAAAAGGTTAAGTGACTGGCTCAGGATCACATAGTTAGTAGACGTCTGAGGTGCAATTCAAATTCAGTATTTTATCCACCTTACCATAAGGTCTCTCCTATACATATCTCACATATTGGCACCCACAAAATGTTACCAGAATTGAAATGAGGATTTCCTTCTTCTTGCCCGAGCATATTTGGTGTACCCACCATGCAGGATGTATTGTAGAATACGGAAAATAATTATACAGGATGAGAGTGTATGAAAGTGTTATAATCTACTCCAGTTGAGGATATAGCCACAGACCTAGGAAAGTGTAGCACACACACAGACATATCACAGACATATCACACATATACAACATATTATGTATTCACCCATTTAGAATCAGGGATGGGTAAGATATGGAAATGTCTTCTTTTTTTTCAGAGTCATGAAAAATTCTGGAATTCTGGACAAATTTCTTGGAACTTGGTCACTAACAGGGGCAGCCTTCCTGTTTCTGAAATTTTTTTTTTCCAGAGTCATTAAAGTGAACTCTGGTAAAAATGCTCTCGATCATTTGGAACTTGGCCAGTTACAATGACAGCCCACCTGACACTGAGCTGGGTGTCCAAAAGCTCACTATGTCCCAGGTTACCCTAGTTCAAACTGAAGGGAAGCTTCCTCCCTCTGTGCTGTGGAACTCTCTGTACTCAGAGAGGTGCCTAAGGGCCATTGCTTTCCATGGGTCATTAAACAATCCTGAAAGAATTACTAATGTTCCCTAGGCTTAGCCCCCAAGTGGAGCTAACATTTTGTGCTGTTTTGTGCTAAAACAACAAGTTTTTCCAACGTAAAGTCAATATTATGGACAAGTATGATAAAAACATCATTAACATAATAAAGAAAAAATGATTACTTTATTGATATTTGTTTTCTCACTTGGATTATAAACTACATTCTGATGTATTTTAACTTCAATTTAGTATACAATTTGTCTTTCCTAATTGAACTGAGAAATGAGAAACTTCTACATGCACTTTATTTTATTTTTATTTTTTGTAGGCAATTGGGGTTAACTGCCCAGGGTCACATACTTAGCAAGTGTCTGAGGCCCCATTACAACTCAGGTCCTCCTGACTCCAGAGCCAGTGCTCTATTTGCTGTGCCACCAAAGTGCCCCATCCCCATGTACTTTAAAGAATTCTGGGAGTAGTGGAAATTGTATATATTACTTATGCCTTTATTACTTCGATACTTTGATGGATCTGAGATCTCGTTGATGTGGGTACTTCCTCTATTAGAACAGATTGCACCCTGAGGATTTAACTATTAATTTCCATTCCTAGCTCATAAGTCACCTTGCAAATGTCTCATCAATCTTATAAACACTCATTTCTAATATACAAAAATAATGACTTCTGTATATTAGAAATGGGTGTTCATAAAGAAATAAATTAAATTCAATTAAGATTTATTAAGTACCTACTAAAGAAAGCTTGGTAAAATATTCAACTAAGAAAAATCACCCTAAGAGTATTTAAGAATGAAAATGGAAGGCAGTTAAGAAACAGAAGAAAAAAATGCAAGAGACTGGTAAAACTCATTATCAAAACTAAAATGTTCTCCATCGAGGATAGTGGAACCACCACACTTGGATTGTAAAATCAAAGACCCTGATGTGTGTATAGAGGAGAAAGAAATGGTATTATTATAGAAGATAGGAAAAGAGCTGGATTAGACCAAGCATTCATTAGATAGATAGATAGATAGAGAGAGAGAGAGAGAGAGAGAGAGAGAGAGACAGACAGACAGACTGACAGAGAGACAGAGAGACAGAGAGAGACAGAGACAGAGACAGAGAGAGACAGAGAGACAGAAAGACAGAGACAGAGAGAGAGACAGAGAGAGACAGAGAGACAGAGACAGAGAGACAGAGAGAGAGACAGAGACAGAGAGAGAGACAGAGAGAGACAGAGAGACAGAGAGAGAGAGACAGAGAGAGAGACAGAGACAGAGAGAGAGAAAGAGAAAGAGAGAGAGATGGATGGATGGATGGATGGATAAATAGAGATGATAGATAGATGATAGATAGATAGGACAGATATTTGATACATAGAGTATAGATGATTGAGATAGAGAGATAAATAAATATAAGGGTGAACAAATTATAGATAATTTATTTAGTCCTTCCTACATATCAGGCACTGTACTAAATTCTGGAAATTCAAATAAGAACAAAAAGAGTGTCCCTTCCCTGAAGGAGCTTACATTCTAGTGGAGAAGACCACCTGTAAAAGAGCTGAAAAGTTGAGGTGGAAAAGTAATCCAGAGAGTCAGGACCTGGCCTGGGTTTGAAGGGAACCTGGCTGCCATGGGTACTTTCTCAAATGGAAGGTCTGGGGAGGAGCTCGCCCATCAGAGGGAGAGGATCCATATTGGAAGTTACACAGTTGCGAGTGTGCGGAGAGACTGATACATTAGATATCTCCCCTTTTCCCAAGGGGAAAGTAACCAAGGCATGTAAATAATCTCAAACCTTGTTATTACACATGCACACATACACACCCCCAAAAAGAAGTGAGAGAACATTGATAATTACTGATTTTTACACCTACTCTTTTATTTATATCAAACCCTTATGGGGGTCATCGATACAGAAACTAAGGGCATCATCAATGTGGTTTTCACAAGCAATAAGACCAAATCTTTAGCATTTTACAATTACAGAAAGATATAAACAAGGTAAGATTCCACTATGCTTCTTATTTGTCGATATCTATTGGATAAAACAAAATACTACCTAATAGACCTTATAATGAGGCATCGCTCATCTATACTTTACAATCATATTTGGTTCTTTGAGACATGTAACAACAGAAATAAATTTATTTGACAATCTGATTAGGTAAGGCAAAACATCAGGGAGATGCATGTTTGTTAATGATAGAATGTTAAACCTGGAGAAAGGAATACCAGTTCAAATCCTGACTCAGACATTTATTAGCTATATGACCCTGGATGAATGCTTATCCTCTATCTCCCTCAATGTTCTCATCCATAAAATGGCGATAATAATCAGACCTATCTCTCAACATTGTTGTAAAGACTGAATGAAACAATATTTGTAAAGAATGTTGCAAACCACAAAGAGCTATGGAAATGGTAGCAATTATTTTATCATTATCATTGTCATTATTTATTATCATTATTTTTATATACTTGCTGCTATGATGGTGGAAATCTTCCACAGAGTACAAGGTGAAGAGAGATTTCCTCTAGATGGCATGGCCCTCTAGATGCATCTGTTTTCAGATCACTTTATGGTGATGGTATCAAATCCAAGAACATTGAAGAACCTCCTGGAAGAGATCTGTAATCAGTCAAAAGAGTTTAATTTGACCATCCATAAAGTCAAATGGAAAAACATGTTTATTCCTCAGATAACCACATGCATTTCTATGGACAATTTACAGAGCTTAACCATCAATATCTATATTTGGGGGAGAAGGCACACATTGGCAACAAGTTGGACTCAGAGTGGAGCAGGATGGGGGGAGCAGACTTGCTGGCCTTCAAGAAATTGTGAAGCTCCTTTAATGACCCCCAAGCTTCCCATGAAAAGAAAATCCAACCTTATTAAAGCTAACACTCTACTGGTGCTTCAGTATAGATATGGAATACAAGTCTTTGAACAATTTAGAATGAATATCACACAAAGGGCAACGGAAAGGCACATAGTGAATGTGAACAAGCTATGTTATATGACAAAGAAAGAACATTGAAGAAGAATAGGAGTAAAATATCAAAAAACATGATAGGAAGAGAAGATGGGCTGGACATATGGTGAGGGGAAGAGAAGACAAGGGGAAAATCAGAGTACTTCCTTAATATGTCAGGAGACAGTGAGGAAGTTTTCCAACACATTGAGTCAACCTTTGGGAGATTTATAGGATTATAGCCTCATAGATTTAGAGCTAGAAGGAAACTCAGAGGCCAACCCTTTCCTTTTCTAGTTGAGGAAACTGGGTCAAGACTTAGATAAGAGTTGCATAGAATGGGCAGGCATGGATGCCCATTACTGGAGGCAGTGTCTAAATTGAGAATCTCAGGTGAAATCACACATCCATTTTTCATATTTGAATATAAGTAGGCACAGTGCTAGGAAATAAAGATGGAGAGGAAAAATGCTATCACCATGCCTATCTGTAAAGAAGATCTCATTATACTCTAGAACAGTGGTTCTCAACCTGGGGGTCAAATGACCCTTTCACAGGGGTCAGAAGGGTTGCCTAAGACCATTGGAAAACACATATTTCTGATGGTCTTAGGAACCTAGACACCACTCCTCTATCCATCTCCAGGCGGGTCAGCCCACGTGCAGATACACCCACATATGAGTATTAAAGGTCATGGCATTAGGAAGATTGAGAACCACTGCTCTAGAAGTAGTATGAGAAATGTGTAAATGTAGGTTTTACCCAAGTTCAAATATGATTGACTGTATCAGAGGGATCAAGCAGAGTGATAGCATTAGGCATCAGAATAGCAATGGATCAGTCCTTGATCAAGGAAAAGGAGTACTGAGGGGAGAATTTTGGATATAGCAATTATTAGGTGCTTGGTGACTTGAGAGAGCAGTTTCAACAGGATAGTTGAAAGGGATTAAGGAGAAATTGGTGGAAGGTAGTATCAGTGAATATAGATCACTCTTCCTCAAGTTGACAATAAACAGTGAAATGGAAATAGACTGATAGCATGAGGCCTGCAGGAAAATTTTGTTTCTTTTAGGACAAGGTATAGGGAAGAATTGAACGTGATAGTGTAATCCAAGCCTCAAAGACCATTAGTATCTATCTCTCTATCCTCGATGGTGGTGATTAATTACTCAATGCTTTACACTTGTGTAAGGCACAGAGTTGGAGAGAGCTAGAGAGAAGAGAGGGTCTGATCTTCTGACTTACAGATCAGAAGGAGAAAACTCAGCATTTTAAACTTTCTTTAGGTCCCTGGAGAGAGAAAGATCCTGGAAAGAAGCCAGCATGATCAAAATGTAGGTTTCTTATGTGTTGGCTGTCTTCTTTGAGAAGAATGTCCCATAACAATGAGCTTTGAGGCTTGGATTATGATAGAACCTGGTTTTCTAGAAATGAAATTATTTTAGGAGAAGCATTTGTGATCAGGTTGGGATAAAGAGCCTTAATGCACATTATCTGTGAGCCAGTGGTAGAGACTTTGATGTACGGGAGAACCAGTGAGAATACAGGAAGAAGAACTGAGAGATGAGGTGGTGAGGGGATAGCCAGAATTTTTAAATGCCATGGAAACCTGACTGAAGGGGAGGCATTGAGTGACAGCCAAAGAGAGACAGATGGGGAAAATGCCATAAAAAACAAACAAACTGGAATTTCAGCCTCTTTTGAATGGATAGGGAATGGAGACCTCTAGGGGTATGGATGAAGTTCAGGGAGCCAAACCAAAATGACAGTCAATGGGAGCTAAGTTTGACTACACCTGTCCTCTCCCTAACTTCCTATAGTCCTTAAAGGTGTATGTAATGAACATCATGGAGACATAAATGTTGTTTCACTAGATATTCCACTGTTTCCACACCACCCCTTTTCCATAAGTATAATTTGCAGTCATATGTTTATTGATGTGATAATTTATAGTAGAAAAAATACTGATCGGATTTGGATTGGAAGATCTGGTTTTGAATCTTTGCTTGAACTATATGACCTTGGTTATGTCCCTTTCCTTTGCTGTACCTCAGCCTTATCATCTGTAAAATGAAGGAATTGGGCTAGATAAAGTCTAAGCTCTGATGGTCTGTTGTTCAAATGAAGATCTAAGCTTAGTCAATGTGAATGATTATGGCTCACACTTAAGCCATGCTTTATAGCAGCGGTTCTCAACCTGTGGGTTGCGACCCCTTTGGGATCGAACAACCCTTTCACAGGGGTCACAGGGGTCACCTAAGACCATCAGAAAACACATATTTCCTATGGTCTTAGGAACCTAGACACGGCTCCTCTGTCCATCTCCAGGTGGTCCGCCCACATGCAGACATACCCACATACGACTATTAAAGGGTGGTGGCATTAGGAAGGTTGAGAACCACTGCTTTACAGTTTAAGATGTACTTGACCCAAAAATGAACCCAAAGAAGCAAACAGTACAAATATCATCATCCCCATTTTAAAGATGGGAAATGGTGGATAGGTTAGTGACTCAACATTATGTCACTGCTGCATGAAGTTAAGTATTTTCAGTGTCATTGACAAGGATTCTACAGGTTCAAATATGTAGTGCAGCAGTTCTCAACCTGTGGGTTGCAACCCCTTTGGGGGTCAAATGACCCTTTCACAGGGGTCACAGGGGTCACCTAAGACCATCAGAAAACACATATTTCTGATGGTCTTAGGAACTGAGACACTGCTCCTCTATCTGTCTCCAGGTGGGTCCGCCCACATGCAGATATGCCCACATATGAGTATTAAAGGGTCGCGGCATTAGGAAGGTTGAGAACCACTGTTGTAGTGCATCATAAAGGGCCTGAACCAGAGCATTAGCCAGGTCAGTGGAGAGAAGGAGATGGATGGACAGTTAATTTCTAAGTAAGAAGACTGGGTAGTTGATTTGGAGTAAGTGAGAGAGAAGAGGTAAAGTTGAGATTATGAATGTGACTGGGAAGATGGTGGTGTTCTCAACAGAAACAGGAAAATCTAAAGGAGAGGTCCAGGACTAGGGAGTATTGGGAGAATTCTGCCCAAGACCACTGGTATCTTGGGGCATGGTTATACACACCAGTAATCTCTGCTATGGTAAAGGTGAAGACTGGTAGACATTTTGAGCTTGGGACTTCAGAGCTGCCCTTGGCTATAATGATTAGATGTCTGCTCCAAGTTCAACATTAATAATGAGAAGTCACCAGGTTGCCCAAGGAGTGACAACCTGGCCCAGGTTGGAAATGGAGCAGGTCAAAGTTCCTCTGCTGATCAAAAGAGGGATCTAGGCCTATAAGTAGCCCTACTGTATTTCCAGCCTGGCTGAGATGGGGAGACCCAGTGTTAACCAAATGAAAACAGTGGTATCCATCTCCATGATCCTGATCTTGACAATATCTGTACATTGCTATACTCACAGGATACTAATTAATTGGAAAGAGTGGAAGTTTGCCAATGTCAAATGATAGGAGAACTAAAAAGTTATTGGGATTACAAGTTAAGGAGCTATTGGTAATCTTGGAGATGGAAGATTCAGTTAAGTGGTTGTAATATTAATGGGGTACAAGATCTTTCTCACTCATTGATAGGCTCCATGTGGAGCCTATTAAGGGAAGCTTGCTTGTAAGAAGGCTTTCACACCTTTTGTTAATTTCTAATTAGGCACTGTGATGCCCTCTGGCCCTATAAAAGGGTATATATACTGAGGTTAGCATTTTGCTTTGTGGCTCACTCATTGGAAGAGTGTTCTTGTGATTTGACCAGATGAGACTCTGGGTAGCTATTAAAGAGCACCCCTTTACCCCCTTTGAAAAACCCAAATGTTGGTTCTTCTCTTTCTGTTAACTATGTATGTATTGCCTTGGTTAGACAGTTGGATCTGTCTGTTGATCTGTGCTAATTTCTCAGACAGAAGCCCTCTCTGATGGTCTTTATTTCTCTGCTTGCATTTTCTCTATTTTCTTTGTTTGGATTTTCTCTGAAGTTCAGGGTGTTGACTTTTACCCTGAACTGATGAATGTAATCAAAAGATTGTTGACCCCTTGAACAGCTATCTTTCCTAGTAAAGCAGATCTAAAAACCTGTTCTAGCAGCTGTCCTGGGTATGACAGTGTGGTTGCTGATACAGTGGTACGATTAGAAGCCAGATTATAAGCTATCAAGAAAAGTAAACAGAAGGTGAGGAAGAAGAAGTCAGGACAGCTGTCATATGTTTGTCTGTGGCTATGAAATGGAGAAGAGACATAGGATAATGACTTGAGGGGATGGCAATGTCATGTGAAAGTTGGTTTTTTAAGGATTGGGGGAGATGTGAGCATGTTAGTTGGCTAGAGAAGAGATAATAAATATGGAGAGGTTGATCATAAGAGAATGGAAATGTTTGAGTGGTCAAGCTCTTAGTGGGGATAGATGGGAATAAGATTAAGCATATAAACAAAGGGGTTGGTGTTGAAAAGGAGGAGGGTCATCTTTTTTTTTTCCAGAAAATAAAGCAAGGGAGGAGGGAAGGGTTTTTAACAATGTAGACAGGCCTGGGGATGTGGATGATCCTTCTCAGTAAAGTAGAATTCACAGTCCTCTGCATAGAAGTGGACAGGGAGTCACCTAAAGGCTTAAGGAAATAGAAGGTGTTTGGGAACAACAGATGTGGAAAGAACAAAAGTACTTGTATACCAGTGAGGGCCCAGATGAAATTAGTTTCCAGTAATTTGTGGCAGACCTGGTTGACACCCTTTTAAGACTAGCTCCAGCAGTGTTCGGCAGTGAGATTTGGCACAGAGAAGGTGTAAGGGTTGGGGCTACCGTATGAGGACAACTATGTATGAGATTCTGGTGCAGAGGACAGTGTGTGGATGAACCAGCCAACTGAACTGAACCATAGAGTCAAGACTGTGAAAGGAAGAAAGTGTGGTTAAAGTAGGGGTGATAGGAACTGATGGAGAGAATGGAAGACAAAGAACAGGCTTAAAAAGAATGAGAGGGAAAGAGGGAAGGATAGGAGAGAGAAATTTCAGAGTTCAGGATCATTAAGGTCACATAGTTAAAGGTGACTGTGAAGTCTAAGGAGTTCATACCCCTGTCCGGTTTGAAATGAAGGTGAACTGGGAGAAGAGAATGTTCAGGAGAACTTCAGCAAGAAGTTCCCAGTTTGTAGGTTGTAGTAGTGCCAGTTGGAAAAAATAAGAGATGAAAAAGAAGGAAGAATGACCTGTTGGTTTACAGATTACAGTGATAACTGGGTGATTCAGTGAGACTTCAAGGAGAGGTTGCTGAGCGACAGCTTGCAGAAGGCAGGCCTAGAAGCAAAAAGAGTTTTCCTCCTGTTCTTTGTGGTCTAATCTATTGAGAAACATTAGAGAAGGAACATCAGGTTGGAAATGGGTGGCCAGAGAGGCAGGGTTTTCTAGAGACAGCTAGGTTTTTCTGAGAAGAAGGACAAGAATGAAGTCCTCCTGGCTCCAGAATTCTGGATCTTAGTCCTAGCAGTTCTGCTGGTATGAACTTGGTCAGATTATATCGCCTCTCTGGGTCACAGTTTCTCCATCAATACAATGAGAGAGGCTTGTCTCAGTGCTCCCAAAAGTTCCTTTCTTACTCTACAATTCCATGGCTTTGTGATGCCTAGGCCAGTACTCTTTCCACTAAGTCATATGACCTCCTCATTTTTTTGTCACACATGCAAAATCAGTTTGGGGAGTGGGACAAAATCTTGGGCCCATGAAGATGCCATGGGGTCAGTGAAATTTTGAGATTGTCCAAGAATGACTTAACCACAGAAACTTAGAAATTTCATGAATGTCTGGAAAGAGGAATCAGATGTTTAAATTAGCAAAGGCCCCTGGGGTCAGGGACCTAAGTAAACTGGGCTAAACTTATAAAAGCAACCTGGCTTCTGGCTCATGAGAACTAGAACACAGATGGAAAATTCACCTCTGAGTACTGATACTTTGATTTTTAGTCTCCTGCACTCAGAAGTTTGTACAAAATCATTTCAACACTGATATTTAGGCAGGAGAGAGGCTGATGAAATCTTTTGCAGATATCTGTGATTTTTTTTTTTTATTGTATTTTTAAAGCTCTTCAAGGAGCAGACTTATTTGAATGTATTCTGCTTATCACATAAGCCACGGAGCGGAGAAACTCCTGCTCATGATTTAAAGTCCTCCAGCTGTGAAGTAAATGCTAAGAGATGTTTTCTCCATCTAGGCTTTATGATTTCATATGATCAAATGGCTTTACCTTAGAAAGTCTCAAGATAGGAGAGTAATTTCAATTCAGTTCATATGGCATTTATTTATTAAGTGACTACTACGTGCCCAGTGCTCTGCTAGGCGTTTGAAATCCAAAGACAAAGCAAAATATTCCCTACCCTGGTTGGGGGAGGAGGAGAGGGGAATTTTCTTAATGTTAGGTGAACAGAGCATGTATACAGAGAAGTAAATATAATGTAGTGTAGGGAGAAGAATAACACCCCGGGGTGGGGAGGTGTCAGGAAAGGTCTTGTGTAGGAGGTGGCATCCAAGCCAAACTCTGAAAAAAGTGAGGGATTTCAAGGGATTGAGGAAAGGAAGGAGACAATTCCAGGTACAGGGGACCATCTGTGCAGAGACAGGCTGGAATGTTGTGTACAGGAACGGTATGTGGGCCAAGCTGGCTGGAATAGAGCGTCTGAGGGGGAGTGCTGTGAAATGTCTGGAAAGATGGGTTGGAACCAGAATGTGAAGGGCTGGAAATGTTAAACAGAGGGCTTTGTGTGCTTTGCTTGTGGCAGTTGGGAGCCACTGATGCTTCTATTTCTTCCATCTGTTAATCTATTGGTCTTCTGTGTTGCTCTGTTCCCCCTCCTCTTTCTCCCTGTCGCTGTCTCTCTCTTCTCTGCTCTCTTTTTCTCTCTAATTTTCTCCTCTCTGTCTTTCTCTCCTCTCCCGTCCTCTCTCCTCTCACCTTATCTCTCTCCTCTGTCCTCTCTCTCTCTTTCTCTCCCTCCTCTCTTTTCTCTCTTCCTTGCTCTTTCTCTCTGTATTTCCCATCTTTCTCTCCCTCTCTCCCCTATCCCTTTCTCTATCTATCCCCCCTCAGTTTTTCCATCATTCTCTCTTTCTCTCTCCCTCTCTATCTTCCCCATCTCCACCTTTTCTTTATCTCTTTTCTCTCCCTGTCCCTCTTTTTTTCTGACTTTGTTTTTTCTGTCTTCCTTTTCCCTCCTTTTCTTTCTCTTTCTTGATCTCTATGTGTTTCCCATCTTTTTTTCTCTCTCTATTCTTTTCTCTACCTGTCCCTCTCTCTCTTCCTGGTTCTCTCATTTCCCCCCATCCCTCTTTCTCCTTCTCTCTCTTTCTCTGTCTTCTCCATCTTTCTCTTTCCCTACCTCTTTCTCTCCCTGTCTTTCTCTCTTTCATCTCTCCTCTCTCTTTCTCCCTCTCCCTCCCTCTCCCTCTCTCTCTCTTTCTCTCTTCTGTCTCTGTCTCTCTTCTGTCTCTGTCTGTCTGTCTCTGTCTCCCTCCTTCTGTCTCTGTCTCTCTCTGTCTGTCTGTCTCTCTCTGTCTCTGTCTCTGTCTCTCTCTCTCTCTCTGTCTCTGTCTCTCTCTCTGTCTTCCCCATCCCTCTCCATAAACCCATCTCTCTTTCCCTGGCCTTCTCTTTCTCCCCAGCTCTCTTTCTCTCTTCTGTCTGCCCCCTCCCCACCTTGGTCTCTCTCTCTTATTCTCTTTTTTCCCTTGCTCTCCCCATTTGTATCTGTCTGTCTCCCTCTTAACTGATCAGAATATAGAACTGAAATATATTTCTGTGCTACATTATTCCCAATGACTGCAATGGTAGACTGTATCCTTTGTATGAGACCTGTGCCCTCTGCTTAGAAATTATTCCTTATGTATCTTATTTTTATTTACATGTGTAGAGGTGGGGCTGTGTTGCCTGTAATGGCTACATGTTTCTGTCTAGATGTGGCTTATCTATCTGTCTGTCTATCTGTCTATCATCTATTTATCTACCTGCTACCTATCTATCTGCTATCTATCTATCTATCTATCTATCTATCTATCTATCTATCTATCTATCTATCTATCTATCTATCTAATCACAAAGATTAGAACATCCTGGTCTCTCCTGCTCCCAGGAACTCCTATAATGCTACTTCAACACTGTCAATTTTAGGCAGGATTGGGGTAAACTTGTGGGTTGGCAAAATATTTCATAGTTATCTGTTATTGTGGTTGTGACATCAGAAGTCAGGAGAGAGTTTAGGACAGGATAGGCAAATTTAATAATCATCAGCATAGAGATGGTTATTAAATCCATGGGAACTAATGAGATCACCAAGTGAAGTAGTATACAGTTATCTTTTCCACATCATAGGGCTTAGGAACTCAGAGCCCCCCAACAAATAAAAGTTTTTGACCCTCCCTTTGTACCAAAGAAAAAGTCTGAATTTTTTTCTCTTTCTTTTATAGGGTATTTACAGTAACTTATTGTAAAATTCAGGTTAAGTATTTGCTTCTAGGCTATATGTAGGTCAATGTTAAGTAAAAATATTAGCCTTTGTGTGTCATCTTCTGGGTTTCATGTTCTTTTCACAAACTTTAACTTTTTACTTATTTCAATCTTAAAAAAGAAATTGTATATATTTATGGCATTAAAAGATAAAATATGTTGATTTTATACAATATTATACATATATTTTATGCATTATGAATTACTAAATTTTTCTGTCATCTCCTGGCCTTTGCATGTCATCTGCCACTTCTCCCCCCGCAAATTCCCATTTTATTTCTTATGCTGACCCATGATATATTGAAACCGTGATGGGGAAAGTCATGGAAGGAAGACTGTAGAGGGATAGGAGAAGAGGGCCCAGGACAGAACCCAGAGTTCTGTAGGAACTGTAGAGTTCTATAGGACTAACCCTATAGTTAGAAGGTTTGATCTAAAGGAGAATCCAGCAAAGGAGACTGAGAAGGAGCAGTCAAATAGGTAGAAGGAGAGCCAGGAGAGAACAGTGTCTCCCCAAAATTTAGAAAAAAGTATCAAAGTAGAAAGGATGACCAGCAGTGTGGAAGGCTATAGAGAGGTTGAGGAGACTGAACATTGAGAAAAGGCCATTGAGTTTGGCAATTAAGAGATCATTGGTACCTGGAGACAATAGTTTTGATGGAATGATGAGGTCAGAAGCTGGATTGAGAGTGAGAGGAGAAAAAGTAGAGGCACCTATTATAGATAACCCAGTTTAAAGAGTTTAGCTACAAAGGTCAGAAGGGGTATAGGACAGTGGAAGAGATGGAAGGATCAAGCAAAGGTTTTTGGAGGATGAGGGAGACACTGGCATGCCTGTAGGTATTAGAGAATGAGACAATAGACAGGGAGAAAATAAAAATAAGTGGAAGAATGAGGCAGATGGAAGATGTCCAGCCTAGATCTTTTGCCATTTTCCCCCAGGGCACCCCAACAGGAGACTGAAGGCACACGTGACACCGTCAGAGGAATGTCTGGTCCCTCTTTTCACTTGAGGACCCTCGGCATGAGGGGTCAAGAGGAAGTAGTAGACTCCTTGGGCTGGTGGAAGTTGTACTGGGGAAGATGGAAGATGCCAGACCATCAGGGACTATCTCACGTACTCTATTTGTATCCCTGCCGCTTAGCCCAATTCTTGATACACAGTAAGAGCTTAATAAATAAGTATTTATTTATTCATTTGTTCATCTTTCCTAACAGAAAGTATCCTATATTTACTATCAGAAGATAACATCAGTGAACCCTTCAAATGTAGGTCAATGACGTATTTATTCAAAGCAACCAAGTGCTTTCATGGCATACACACAATTGATGATAATTACAAGGAAACAAAAGTGCAATGAGTGTGTGCCAAGGAGCCTCAGGGTTGCCAAAAAACAACTTATTATCAATTTTGTAATTATTTAGCAAGCTGCCCCAATGTGACATAGCATCTATAATGTCTTTTTTTGGTTATCACAATACCTTTCACAGTTTCACAGTCACGGTTTGTTCATACACTGCAAATAGATAAAGTAGTCCCAAATGTAGTGAGAATACTGGAATATTTGATGAAGCTAGGTGGTACAGTGGATAGAATGGAATCAGAAATACCTGAGATAAAATCCCATCTCAGCCACTTACCAGCTGTTTGACCTCTGGTAAGTCTCTTAACATCATTGTGATGTTAATAGGAGTTGAAGATCTTCCCCACCCATTAATAAATAGGCTTTTATATTGTTTATTTACATTTATTCATTATATATTATTTATATATAAATATAATATATATATTATTTATATATAAATATAATATATATTTTATTTATATGTATATAAATATATATTATATTCTAATTTTTTTCCTATTTTAAAAAATTCAGCATTTTATTTTTCCCAATTATACAACATGATAATTTCAAGAAGAAATTGATGTAAAACATGGAATTTTTTATGGAGACAATTTAAACCCATTATGATTGTACCTAGCCTAAAACTCACTATCATCCCTCCTAAATAAAATGAAGCAAATTGCTTCTAAGTTAGAGGAAGGCAAACAAAAGCATTTTATTGATCATTTGATGACACAAAACCATATGGATTCACTGAAGAACATGTTAAACAGCTTCTTTATCTCATGGCACCTTTCTCCAAAGATATCAAAGTGTAACTTGAACCTAATAATTATAAAATCCTTAATGAATGTCAAGGAAAGAGAAAGACTGAGAGCTTTAAACTTGAATCTTGAAGTTGCATAGAACCAATGAATGATGGTAATAGCTACAAATAGCATGTTCCGACCATAAAGATATCAATGAAAATAAGTATGAGTGTGTTAAGAGACATGCTCGAAAGCTAAAATCGAAGTTGAAAGGGAAGAACATATTCTAAATGGAGTATGGCACACTCTTGTTTCACTCTCAGGGTGAGGCAGGTCAACATCTGCTTTTTGGGGTTCTAAGATGTCCTGAAGTCCTTGGGAGTGTCTTTTTCCTCTATCATTGGCTTGATTCACCACTGGCTGTGCTCTCCTCATTTGTTAGAGGGTCAGCGACCAGCACTTCAGTTCCATTTAACCACTTAACATCTGGTAGCTTTAACAAAGTTATTTTGCTATTTTTGATCAGTCATTTCAGTCTTGTTTCACTCTTTGTGATCTCTCTTTGGGGTTTTCTTCACAAAGATACTGGAGCAATTTGCCATTTGCTTCTCCAGCTCTTTTTACAGATGAGAAAACTGAAGCAAATAGGCTTAAATGACTTGCCCAGGGTCATACAACTTTGAGGCCAGATTTGAACTCAGCAAGATGAGTCCTCCTGACTCCAGGTCAGATGCTCTATCCATTGTCCCACCTAGCTGCCCCAAAATAAAGGAATATTTACTTCAAATATATAGCCAGAGCAAATCTCAAATATTTTCCTCAACACCTTGGATGCAGAAATTAACCACTGTCCTCTCTCTTTTCCCTGCCCCCCACCTTGGTCTTGGCAGGAGGGGTAGGCTTGACTCCTACAGAATATTGGTCCCTCTATGTTCATGTCCAAAGGCAGCATCATCTCTGTCGTTCTGGTTTTGGAAAGAGTCCTAACAAAAAATCTATATAACATTAATAAAACATTGGTAAACTCTATCACTCTAAGTCAGCTATAGAGATATTAATACTCCCTTACCAAAAAGGAAGGAGATGATAATAATTAGCAATAAGAATAATAATGTACAATTATTTCAGTCATAGCTGACTCTGTTCATGATCCCCTTGGGCAAAGATACTGGAGTGGTTTGCCTTTTCCTTCTCCAGCTCATTTTACAGATGAGGAAACTGAGGCAAACAGGATTAAGTGACTTGCCTGGGGTCACACAGCTAGTATCTGAAGCTAGTTTTGAATGCAGTTCCTCACTCTAGGACCAGCACTCTATCCACTGTACCACTTAGCTGCCCAATAATAGTAATATAACTATCAATTATATAATGTTCTAAGGTTTCCAAAGATCTTTGCATATATTTTGTCATTTTGTCTTTTTTAAACAATCCTGTAATGCAGGTGTTCTTATAGTATTATGTCCATTTTATTGATGAGGAAACTGAAGCTTAGAGTTTCTGCATGGCTAATATATGTCAGAGGAAAGATTAGAATTCTTCCTTGAATTCTGGAAGTCTTCCTGATTTCAAGGACAGCTCTCTATTGACTTCTCCATCTGGTCATCAAAAAGCTTTCAAAAGTATTTGTCAAATGAACAGACTTCTCTTCAAGAGTAAGAGCTGATAAAAGGTATTTGATTTTTTTTTTAATGTAACCCAAAGTGGTTTGTTTTTGGATAAAGTTTATTAAATGCCTGAAATTCAAGGATGATATCCAAAGGTCTTCCATGGGTTCATGTCCACAACAACAACAACAAAAACCGATCAAACGACTTGCTATCCTGAAGGTGTGTTTGTGGAAGTGGAGCAGTTTATGATAGCAATCAGAACCAGGTCACTGCCACCAGAAATTGCAAAAGCATTATCCTTAATGAGCCTGTACTTAGTGATCAAAGTATATATACTGGCAAATGGGAGAAGTTGTGTAATGCATCACTACAGGCTGTAAAAATTTAGCACCTAGCAAGACATGACTTTGGTAGCCAGATTTGTACATCAGAAGTTCTTTTTCCTTCATGGACCAGAAGACTATGGTCCATACTATAAGCACAGATCCCAAAATATCCTATACGATTTGAACAATTGTATTAGAACTAGAACATCATCAGAGACCAGACTCTTGACCATAATTTCCCAAAAATAATTCACTGGAAAAGACCCTGATGTTGGGAAAGATTGAAGGCAAGAGAAGAAGAGGAAGGCAGAGGATGAGATGGATAGGTAATGTCATGGAAACAAAAAATATAAACTTGGACAGATTTTGGGAGATAGTAGAGGACAAAAAGGCCTTGTGCGCTATGGTCCATGAGATCATGAAGAATTAGACATGACTGAACAACAGCAACAAAAAATTGGTAGATTAAAAACTCAAGAGCAATATGTTTAATAGATGTTGTCATACTGAATACTCATAATCTCCAAGCTACATGGAATGGAAAGCTTTTAAAATATAGAGACCTAACATCAAAGGTAAAAACCATTTGAGGACAGTATGGCACACATCTTGTTCTTTTTGCCCTGCCTGCTACTGGGGTTGTACCACGAATATCTTCAGTGGGCTTACATTCCAATATTTTCATTCACCTACCAAAATAAGTTATTGTATTTGCTCGTCCAACTTTACATAAAACATGAAAAATTAAAGAATAATATCCAAATAACTAGCCCTGGTTCTACCTGAACCCAAAAATGAAAATGAGATAATAATGATAATGATAATATGATATGATTATTAATATTATTATCTAACCATAGCCAGACCTTACCCTGGGTTTTCACAGCTCATGTTTATGCATTTGTTTTGGAAACCGTCTTTAAATATTGGCTCCTGATAATGTTTTCTAAAGTGAGAGGCATTGTGTTTGTCTCTTCTTATATTCATTTTCCATTTGAGACATCCCAGAGCTGGAAAGAGGAAGGGACCATGTTAATGTTGTAAGTATTTTCTGTGCTCTCAAGAACTCCTGAAATGAGCTTGTTTTTCACCTAGACCTCAAACTCCCTTGGACTACCACTGGGATAAGAACAGCCTCATTTAGTGGAGGCAGAGAATGCTGGATCACTTGAGGATTTGATTATGTCTTCCTTTAATCTGCCACTCGAACTGGAACTGGAGATTTTCTATACAGGCCAATTGTCACGGCAGTTTTCATGGATTTTGGTTCAATTTTTTTTTCTTGAAGGTTCTTCTGAAAGGTTAAGACCAATGCACAGTTGGAAAGTTTTATTCTCCTAGCAGATTTTAGAGTTTAAGAAATCTGAGAACTGGAAAGGTTTATAAACAGCCACACTCGCCACATTTTTCAGTTGCTTAAAAATATGTTGTATATGTATGAATACATGATTATTCTTTTGGGTGTAAAAAACTTGCCACTGTCCACAATGAATTATCTCTAATGACATTATTTTTAAACCTATAGATCATCCATAAATTTATACATTTTACTTGTATAGATGCAAATATATGCAACATATAAATGCATATATATATTAATATAATTTGTATTATTAGAAACAGCAAGATTTGTGACTGATTGGTATGGGATGTGAATGCAAGGGAGGAGCTGAGGATAACACCAAGGTTGTAAGATGAGACAACTAGAAGAATGGTGGTGCCCTTGACAGTAATGGCAATTTTGGAAAAGAGGACAGTTTGGGGAAAAGATAATGAGTTCCATTTTGGATGTGTCCAGTTGGAGAGGGCTGGAGGCCATGCAATTCTAGATATCTAAGAGGCTAAGGCTGGCTTTGACTTACATTTTGAGTTGTATAGAGTGTTTGAAAACAAAATTAAGCTGAATATTGCTTTTCCATATTTGTGGTAGTGCAGGATCAGGCTGGGAGTTTTTAGACATTTGTTCCAATATGGCAACAAATTTTTCCTTTTTTTTTTTCTTGACACAAATGGAGTGTTGAGGAAAGATATTATATAAATAGATTAATGCTTAATTTTGCATGATTTTAGAGAAGAGATGACTGTAGAATGAATAAGATGTTGTAGAGTTAAGACTACTGGTTCTGGTGTCACAGAATGAGACTGAAGAATGGTCCTGCTACTTATTTGGTCTGGATTATCAATTAAAATAATATTATCATTCATGATAGCTAACATTTATATAGTACTTGCTATATACTAGGCATTGTGCTAAGTGCTTTGCAAATATTAATATTTATTTATTTTTAATATTTAATTAATTTAATTAGTAATTCATATTTAATTAATAACTATTTAAAATATTAAAATATTTAACATTTAACCCTCAAAACAACCCTTCAAGGTCGATGCTATCTTTATCTTCATTTTATAGATAGGGAAACTGAGGCAGACAGAGGTTAAGTGACTTGTCCAGAGTCACACAGTAAGTATCTGAGTCTGGATTTGAACTCAGGTCTCCCTGACTCCAGTTTTTGTTCTAGGCTTACATATATATATATACTTTCTTATTTCCCATCCACAGCTCCAAAGGGGTCAATGATTACCTCCTTGCAGATTATTGCATCTATATAGCCACCCTTAGCTTCTCTACTGAGCCACACTGCTTCTTAGATATCTAGAATTACATGGCCTCCAGCCCTCTCCAATTGGACACATCCAAAATGGAACTCATTATCTTTCCCCCAAATCCTTCTCTTTTCCAAAATTCCCCATTACTGTTGAGGACACCATCATTTTTCTAGTTGTCTCGTGTTACAACCTTGGTGTCTTCCTCAGCTCCTTGACTGCCTTCACCTCCCATACCAATCAGTCGTGAATCTTGTTGTTTCTAATAATGCTAATGATAAATACACACACGTGTATGTTGCATGTATTTATATTTATATGTTTATATACTGTAGCATTTTAAAATTTGCAAAGCACATTACATACATTATCTCATTTAAATGAATGAACAAAGCATTTATTAAGTGCTTCCCATGTATAAAGGACTGAGGATAGAGATAAAAAAGAGACACATTCCCTGGTCTCGAGGAGCTCATATTCCAATGGGAGAGGTACCTAAATGGAAGGTTCTAGCTACAAGTCCAATGGAAAGAAAGGTTCTGTGGTTTGTAGGGAGCTGTGGCAAAGCAAATGCTAATGTCTCCTTCCCTCCTTCCTTCCTTCCTTCCTTCCTTCCTTCCTTCCTTCCTTCCTTCCTTCCTTCCTTCCTTCTTTCTCTTTCTCTCCCTCTTTCTTTCCTCTCTCTCCCTCTCTTTCTCTGCCTCTTTCTCTCCCTCCATCTCTCTCTCTTTCTCTCCCTTCCCTTCCTTCTCTCTTTCATTTCTTCTTTAAAGACATCTCCACTAATTAAATATGTTCCTGACATTGAACTATTTGACAAGGATTTTAGCGGTGAGAACTTTATCAGGGTCTCTACTAACTGTGGCTATAGCATCTGCAGGAGCATTCACCAAGCTTCATTTCTGCAGGGATTGCTTCCTTAGATGATGGCTGAATTTATTTAAGCACCTACTACATGCTAGGCAGACTAGGTGGTGAAGTGGATAGAGTACCTGACCTGGAGTCAGGAAGACATCTTCCTGAGTTTGAACTGGCCTCAGACCATTACTTGCTGTGTGACTCCCACCCTGCTTCAGGTCTTAATCGCCTCTTGCCTACAGTATTGCAATAGCCTTCTTAAAAATGTATTGATGCCCTTTAAAAAATGGTTTTTGGAGTGAGGGAATTGTGACTTGCCTCAGGTCACATAGCTAGTAAGTATCAAGTAAACTAGTAAATATCCACTGTACCACTAGCGTCCCTTGATGTCTTTTCAAAAAAAATCATCATAAGTCTTCCCCAGATAACCATCCTACATAAAAAAAATAGTATTTTTTAAAAAGGCAAGAAAAGGAAAAAAAAATCAGCACCATTGATCAATAAATTGAAAAAAGTCTGCAAACACATGCAATGTCAACACACCTGTAGATTTCCCACCTCCCCAAAGAGGTCACTTTGGAACATCCTCTCATGTCTCTACAACAGCCTTCTAATTGTTCTCCTTGCTTTCCAGTCTCTCCCCACTCTGATCCATCCTCCAGACAGCTGCCAAGGTGATTTCTCTGAAGTCTGGTCATGTCTGGCCCCTTTCCTCTGGTCAACGAGCTCTAGTGACTCACCTATTGCTTCCAGGATCAAAAATAATGTCTTCTAGTTGGCATTTCCTACCTTCCTAGCCTTCTTCTACTTGGATCCCTTTTATATACTCTGTGGTCCAGCCACCCTGGTTTACATGGGCTGCTCCTTACACATGCCTTTATACCTCCTGTCTTTGTGCCTTCACACTGACTGCTTCCCATGCCTGGAATGTTCTCCTCCCTTACTCCTTTCTCAGATATTCCCTGACTTCCTTCAAGCATCAGCTCAGATTTTACCTTCTGCATGACCTTTCCAGGTTTCCAAGTGGCTAATGCCTTTCTCCTTCACATCACCTCCATATACCCTGTAAATATCTTGTATGTACCTTATCATTTACATGTTACCTCCTCTACTAACATATTTGCTCTAGGGAACAGTGTATTTTCCTTTATCTGTACCTCCAGTGTGCTATTGGCACAATGCTTGGCATGTAGTAAGCATTTCATAAATGCTTATTGACTGCCTGCCTGATTGAGTCAAGGAAAAGAAAGCCCAGCACCAATCTTGGAAGAAGTGTAGTTGCAGGATAGGGTACGTGAGTGGAGAGAATGCCCATTGATTAAAAGAATCAATCACTTAAGGAAATTGCTTTCTGTTGTCTGGATGAGAAGCAAACAACTTATGAGAAAACCAGGAGTTTAAAGTTTAAAAAAAAAGTCAAGTGTAAATCTGACTTAAATAAGTATTCAACTCATCTCAAGACAGAATGTTTATCTCTTTTGGGAGGATGGAGGTAGAGCAGGCTGTCATTTTTACCATCTGTTGACAAGGTTCTGTGTGAGGGAGGGGCAGCAAGAGAGAAGGCTCTCTAGCCCCAAACTTTAACATGTACACACACACGGACACACAGACACACACACACATACACACACTTCTCAATTTTAAATGTTTTTGTTTCATCTGTTCCTCTCCTCTTTGGACCAAAAGCAGCCTAGGGATTGCAGGGTTCTAACTGGTCACTCTGGATACCAAATGAAGGTCTTGAGATCCAGACTGTCATTGTCAATATCTTACAGACCTTGAGGCAGTGGTTTTCCACATTAGATGGTGCTGTGGAAATTTTAGATTGTGTGTGAGTCATGTGCTTTCCCTTGGTAGGCTAAGTTCAAAATGTGGGACTGCTTATGAAGAGGAATAAATGAAGGTTCTTCAAAGGATCTGAGATGGAGTCTTCAAACAGAATGAGTCATAAAATAAACAGGAGCTAGAACCATACTGCTGCTATGGACTGTTTCTAGCCAAATAAGGACTGAACTGGGACAATTTTGTGCGGAGATATACAGAGAGGTTGGGTGGAAAGAGGTCTGGGGCCTTTGACAGAACACAATGGGGCATTTCAGCAGATGAACTGACAATCTTTTGATGCTCTAACATGAAAGCTGAGGCTCCCAGATCTTCTAAGAATATAGCCAACAGGATTCAATATTTTGTATTTATGCTGTGTGTATACCATAAAAGAATGAGACAGATAGATCAGATCAGAGATTTATAGTGGACAGGACCACATCTGGTAACAAGTGCACTGATTCACCCAAGACCATAGAGGTTTTTGTTCTTGTTCAGTGATTTCAGTTAAGTCCTACTTTCAAAACTTCTTTTGGGGTTTTCTTGGCAAAGATATTAGAGTGGTTTGTCATTTTCTTCTCCAGCTCATTTTACAGATGAGAAAATCGAGGCAAACAGGGTTAAGTGATTGACCCAGGGTTACACAGCTAGTAAGTATCTGGGGCTGGATTTGAACTCAGGAAGATGAGTCTTCCTGACTCCAGGTCCCACCAAGTACTATATCCACAGCACCACCTACATACCCTGAGGTCACAGAGGTAGTAAGTTACAAAGAATGGATATGTATGAGTTCAGGTCTCCTAAAGTTAACCCTCTTCTCACTCTACCACCTAGCCTCTGCCAGGATTGTAAGATGCCCCTTCCCCTATTTCAGGGAGCTCACACTGGCCTCTTCAAAGAGGTGAAATATGTTCATTCTTTTCATGATATGATGCTCTTCATTACATGGAAAGAGATCTTAATGGCTTTCTGGATCCTCATAGTTCTAGTGTTTGGGTTGTAAAGTAGCCAGAAATATCTGAATGAAATTTGCCTTTGTATGTACAAGTATTCTAGTCTATGCTGTTGCTGGTTTTTATTTTTTATTTATTTTTTTACCCCCACATATTTCGGTATTATGCCAATGACTGACTCATCTTTGGTGACTGTTACCTTTGCCTTCTCCTCTATCACTCCTCCACAAGCAACTTCTCTTGTTCATCTGCCCAAGTCATACTCGCTGTGCCATCCAGGTAATTCAGATGCTGCTAAGATATTCCAGACAGTATTAAATAGGCAGCAGTACCCTATCCACAGAAAGTGAACTGTCAACCCCTTATTGATTCATTCAATTGTTCTAAATCATACTTGAGATTTCAGCGAAAAAGGGATCTTCTGGGGGAAGTATTTCTGCTATTAATGCAGACCATAACAGAGCTATAATCCAGGAATGTGTTGGTGAATGTTTAACAACCACCTCTCAAAAAATGTATGCATTACACAGTTTTTAGTGTCATCTTCATTTTACTGTCTTCTCCATCACTTTAAGTCTGAGCAATCAACAAAATAAGAAATCAAGCCCAGATATATATATGAAATATACATGTGTGTTAAAATACATATGTACCATATTGTATATGTATGTATGTGTGTCTACAGAGAGTTGATTTCCATTTCCATGATTTCCATACTCTCCCTATACATTAGAACATGTTGCATTCACCATTCGTCCTTTATGAAAAATAGGAGTGTACTCAGGATTTCTCAGTTGAATCAATTAATCTCTTGATCAACAAGCATTTATTAAGTGCCTAATATATGCTAGGTACTGCCTTAAGTGTTGGGAGTATGTGTATGTGTGTGTGTTTGTGTGTGTGTGTGTGTGTGTGTGCAAATGCAAAGAATGAAACTCCCTAGTTGGAAGTGACGGGCCCCTTTGAAAATCCATTGTCATTGGCGGCAGGCAGGACCTCAGCTGATAAATTGAAACGGGAAAATTCACCATGAGTGAGAGCTATGGAGAATTAAGTCTGCTTTCGGGTGATTGCAGTCCCACAGAGTCAAACCTTTGGACAGAACCATCTCTCCAATGAGATAAAGTATATAACCCTCTTGGTGACGCTAAAGGTGCTTTACAGATTTTATTCGTTGCTGTTGTTAGGACTAATAGTAATAAGGATAAAACAGCTTCTCCCTTCCAGTCGGGGTGAGACTCTGCTGACAGCTCTGCCCAGGAGCCCCCGTCAGTTTCAGAGCAGTGGTCAATTCCGCCAGTGCGGGGAGATACCAAACGTGCCTGGAATGCTCCAAACGCACAATTGAGAGGCTTCAGTTCCTAGAGCTATGCGAAAATGAAGCGGACCTGGAGAGCTGCCAAGAGAGCCAGCCGTCTGTCTGGCAGCGTGACCGGGGAAAGGGAAAAAGAGCTCTTTCCCTCAACTACTACTCACTAATTTCTCATTATCATTTGGCATTTAAGCGCGAGGTGCTTCGGGATGGGCAGAGAGCCGCCTTCACCTACACAGTGACATTCATAGTAATGCCTCCCCCAGGCTTTCTGCTCATCAAACCTCATCCCAGAGATAGAGGTCTTAAAAAAAAAAATAGGCAAAGTGTGTGTTTATCAAGGGTAACCTGTAAGAAGACTGAAGGCCAAACCCCACTCCCAGTAGTCAATCCCCAGCTGTGCATGAATTTCAAAGCACTGTCTGACTTTTCTTTTTTGAGACAGTCTAGACCAAGGTTGTCTGGGAATACTCTGCAACATTTGTACTTGTGTCTAGGTGCCCTTTGGGTGACAAGGTGTGCTATTTCTAGGGGGACCTGAGATCGTGGTCTGGTCCCATTCCACCTTTGAGTCATTCACCTTCTAGATTCCTAGTCTTCAAAGACATAAACTCACTAATGACATCAGGAGAATGTTTGGTCTGGAGTCAGAAAGATCAGTTCAAATATGACCCCAGACACTAGCTATATGACCTTAGGCAAGTCATTTAACCTCTGTTAAATTTATTAATTAATTTCTGTTAATTCAGTTTCCTGAATTTCAAAATGGGGATATTCAAAATGGGGACCTTCCTCCCACAAACTCGGTACAGTTATATGGGGCATCATACCCTGCCCACCTTCAGCTTGGCGCTGTGCAGACTTGCCTAGTCTGTAGAACAGAGATCAAGAAGAATTATATTAATGATATATTAACAATATAGTATTATATTAATAATACATAACAGATCAATGTTTCATATTGTAGACTTTCATATATCATATGATTATAGAGTATAATTCTGCATAATATCATGATTACATAATATAGTAAATCTTATGGTATTATAACATCCTCTAATAAATATTATATCATCATAATATGTTCCATAAATAATAATTAGATCAATAATAATAACTAATGATAATAATGGTTGCCTTTTATATAATGCCTGCTATGTGCCAGGCATTGTACTAAGGGCTTCACAAAAATGATCTTATCTGATCCTCACAAAAATACTGGGAGGAAGCTCCCCATTTTGAATATCCCCATTTTGAAATTCAGAAAACTGAATTAACAGATTAATTAAATTAATTTGACAGAGGTTAAGTGACTTGCCCAAGGTCATATAGCTAGCGTCTGGGGTCATATTTGAACTGGTCTTTTTGACTCCAGGCCAAGCATTCTTCTGATGTTGTTAGTGGGTTTATGTCTTTGAGGATTAGGTAGCCAGAAGGTGAGTGGCTCAAAGGGGATGTGCTTAGGGAGGTGGCAAGAACCTGAAATACAGGTTTTCAGAAGTCTACTCCCTGTAATAGCATTCTCCCAGTGTGATGGCACCAGAGTCATCTAGGGATTTGCTAGGCACCAACTCCACGTCATGTGCCCATTGTGAGAACAAGTTTGGAAGCTGCAGGCACACAGACATGGGATGCCATTGAAACTAAGTTCATAGACAAAGGGAGCATTAAAGTACTCATGGGAAAAGAGAATGGACAAAAGAGCTCCCGGGTGTTGGTTCTCAGCCATTGGCTAAGTTCCTTTTGTGGCAGGATAGTTTTCCCAACACCGGGTCTCCCGTTCTTTCCACTGGAACCTAGCTTGGCTAATAGTCAAGCTCCTTTTGATTGTCCCAGAGTATAAACATTGGCAAGGGCTTCAGCCTTGCTTAGGAAAGAAAGGTGTGGCCTTAAAAGACAAATACAAGGGGAGGGGAAGGAAGGGCTTTGTTGATATGTCTTCTTTGTAGAGAATACCAGCTTCATTTCCTGGTCACTCATGAGCACTGGTGCACTGCCTCATTGTTTATATGTTTGCTGAGTACCTATATTCTGATGAGGCAAAGTGGCCTGGTGGAGAGAGTTCTGGGCTTGGAATCACAAAATCTATCGGTTCAAATTCTCTGACATTTAACTAGCTGAGTCACCTGGAACAAGTCATGGCCTCTCTGAGCGTCACTTTCCTCACCTGTAAAGTGGGGAGAATAATACCTCCTGTACTTTTCTCATAGGGTGGGGCACAGATGAGATAAAATACAGAGAGTGCTTTGTAAATAAACCTTAATGGGCAGTGTAAATGGCTGTTGTTATATGCTTGGTGTTGTGCCAGAAGACAGAGGGCATACTATATAGAGGAAGAAGTCATGATCTCAAAAGGACTTGGGAGGGTGGGTGAAGAGGATGGGGGAGGGACTTTTGGAGGGATGGGTGAAGTAGAGAATAAAAGAACGAACAGAAAAGATAAGGTAACAGGGATAGGGTAAAAAGAGAGGCTGAGAGAGAAAAGAGTGAGTCAAAATAAGATGTAGGGAAATTCATAAATAGTAACTGTAACTTTGAATGTGAATGGGATGCTTATAGCAGCTCTCTTGGTGGTGGCAAAGAACTGGAAATTTTAGGGATCCCCATCAGCTGAGGAATGGTTGAACAAGTTGTGTATGTGGTTGTGATGAAATACTCCTGTGCTATAAGAAATTATGAGCTCCATGATCTAGAAAAACATGGGAAGGTTTACATGAGATGGTGAAGAGTGGAGTGAGCAAAACCAAGAGAACACTGTATACAGTAAGAGCAATATTGTGTTTTTTCCAAAATTTTATTTTAGACTCAATATTGTTTTAAGAATGACTTTGAATGACTGAGTCATTTTGACCTTTATAAGTACACAAATTAAAAATAAAGGATGTATGAAGAAAGATGCTACCTGCATCCAAAGAACTGACAAATAAAAGTATGCATAGAATAATTTTACATATAGATGTATACAGGTATATGTATGTATATATAATACACATAATATATATGTGTGCATATATATATATACATACATATACACACACAAATATGCACACACACCCATTTGCGTCTAAAGGTAGCCATCTCTAAGACAAGGGGGAGGAAAGAAAAAAAAGGAATAAAAGAAATTTACATGAAAACTTTATTATATATTTGAAAGAAATAACAAGTTTTGCATCATAGATGTGCAGTTTAATGTGCAATCACCTTTTTATTATACTATGTTATGGAGATGCTTGTTTTATTCCACAAATTAAAATTAAAAATAATTTTTTGAAAAAGGTTACCATCTAGGTGATTCTTTCATCCAGATCTGTAATTTCATTGATGTCTCAAAATATGGTCTGCAGACCCTAGGGGTCTCTAAACCATTTTAGGGGATCTGAGGTTAAAAGAATTTTCATAATAATATGTGGATATTTTAATTTTTAATATGATATTGGTAGGTGAAATGAGCATAAACAAAAGCTCAATAATTTTTCAGAGGGTTAAGGAATCTTGAGGCCAAAAAAGGTTTGAAAGCTGCTGGTGTAGGGAATTCAGGGCAAAGAAACTACTTCTACCAATATAGATCTGCAAACATTCTTAGTTTTCTGGGGGCCTCTGAAACGTTAAATGACTAACCCAGGATCATACAGTCAATGAGAGTCAGAGGAAGGATTTTAACATGTCTTCCTATCTCTAAAGCTGACCCTCTAGTCACTGTTATGTTGTCTCTCAAATAAAACTTTAGGATTCTATGATAGTAATATTTTAATATATGAGAAAACCTTTAGAATTTTGCTAGTGTGGATATTCCCTTCCCCTGTGGAATTAGAATCCCTCCATGTATTAGTAAAAGGTCTTTGTAAGTTGCTATCATCAAAATATCCTTATTACCCTAAAGCTAATCTTCAGGTGATGAACTTTTCCAAACTTAGTTAGAAAAGTCTTCTGATAACAGGTATCTTGGTGTTTTTCAGTTGTTTTCAATCATGTCTGGCTCTTGGTGACCCCCCCTTGGGGTTTCCTTGGCAAAGATACTGGAATGGTTTGCCATTTCCTCCTCTGGGTCATTTTACAGACAAGTAAACTGAGGCAAGTAGGGTTAAGTGAGTCGCCCAGTGTCTGAGGCTGGGTCTGAATTTAGGTCTTCCAGATGCCACAATTTGTCACACAGCTCACAGTTGGTACTGGGGTCTATGTCTTGCTAATCTAGCCTCTCTAGGATCACAGGACCATAGATTTAGATACAAGTGGGACATAAGAGCTACAGCTCTGCCTCCTTGTCTACCCTTTCTACTCTTCCAGCCTCCATTCCTCCTCTCCCTTTGAATCTCCTCCCTTCTTATTCACCTGGATCTCCCCCTCTCAACAACAAAGGGAAAGAGAATAATTGGGAGGGAAGTAGAAATAAATGGAGGGTGGAAAGAAAAGAAAAGAGGACAAGAGATGGAAGGATATTTTGTGGACTAGCAAACACTCCTAACTTGGAGCAGAGAAGTGCCATCCTCCTTATTGTACAGATGGGGAAACTGAGGCATTTGAAAATATGGGAGATTTTTACTTCCTCCTCTTGACTTGTAGCTTTCACCTGGAAGATATAGGAAACTGGGCATGCTACCCCACAGTCTGCTGTGACCAGATCACAATATTGCAGCAGAAAGTTGTTTTTTTTTAAGACAATAAATAAACTGAAACCTGTGAATGAGTAATCAATAATTCCAAAGCTTTATGTAAATCTCTGGAGATATTTGAGGGTTCTTCTCCACCCATCATTCCCAGAAAATGGTTTTGAGTGCTGTCAATCAGTGAACAAGCATTTTTTAAGTCCTTACTCTGTGGCTGGTACTATGGACAAAAATATTATCCTCATCCCTGAGGAGCTCACATTTTAATGGGGGAGACAAGATAGAAATAACTATGTAAATAAATATACACATAGATGGAAGGTAATCTCAGAGGAAAGGTTCTGGGTGGTAGAAGGAAGGGATAAGACCAGAAAAGGTCTCCTGAAGAAGGTGGGGTTTGAGTTGAGTCTCTCAAGAAGTAAGGGGAACCTGAAGGCAGAGGTGAGAGGTAGACCATTCCAGAGGTGGGAGACAACCAGGAGTCAGGAAATTTTATTTGGTCATGGTGTTGTTCATTCTCCATTCTCAAAGAGCATCAACGACATCATGAGAGTATTGTCTTGACTTGCGAGTGAAATGGATCTGAGGCAGAGCTTTCTCCTCCAGAATCATCAAAGTCCAGTGGCAAGACGGAGGTCAAGATGACTGGTGATAGCTTGGGATGCAATAGGTGACCTTGGCCTTTAAGGTCTTTCCCAGGTCTCAGTGCAGCTGAGGCCAAGCCCATTTATGTAGGAGGAACCTCCAGCAGGCCAGTGTAACTAGATCATTGGACGTGTGGAGATTAGTGAGGCATGAGAAAACAGGAAGGGTAGGAAAGCATCAGGGTTTTAAATACCAAATTGATGACTTTATATTCTGCCTTGGAAGTAATAGGGAGCCATTGAAGTTTCTTGAGGAAGGGGATGACATGTGATTTGGTTTCACCTACTGTTGTCTTCAGTAGAGGTCACTGGATCTTTCTTTGTTATGGCTTTATTTATGGTTTGCCTCCATACGGAGAGGTGGGTCCAGATACATCTCTTTATTGCACTGGCCAGAAGCTATTCTTTGCTCAAGCAAAATCTCCAAACCCGTTTTGGCTAACTTCTCTGTCTTCTCCATGGAAGAGGAGGAAAAGCCCTTTAAGAGTCTTCCATGCCCAGCAGAGGACACAGTCCTTCCTGAAATACATCATAGCTCTCGTGATGGGGCATTCAGATCACCACATTCCAGAGCTGAGAGAAACCTCAGAAACCATCTAGCCCATACTGTACATGAGCTAGAACCCACTCAAATGTCATATGCGCAGGCAGCCACTCGGCCTTTGCTTAAAGATCGCCATTGACGGGCAGCCCACAGAAGCCAGCCACTCTCAGATGGCTCTCCTTGTCAGAAAGGCTCTTCTTTGCCCAAGACTCTGTCTGCCCTTCAGTTTGCTGACACATATCCTCCTTCTAGGCTCCCCAAATTATAGAATATAGAATGCTAGAGCTGGAAGGAATTTTAGGAAATGACAGAGAGAGAGAGACAGACAGAGAGTAAGACAGAGACAGAAAGAGAGAAACAGACAGAAACAGAGATAGTGACAAAGAGACAGAGAGACAGAAAAACACAGCAACAGAGAAGGCTGAGAGAGACAGCTATGTAGAGTGACAGAGACAGAAAAAAAGAGAGGGGAGATGGAGGGGGGAGAGCAAGGGAGGGAGAGAAACATAGAAACATGGAGATACAGAGAATGAAGAGGAGAGAGACAGAGACAGAGAAACAGAGACAGAGAGCAGAGACAAAGATGAGAGACAGAGGTAGACAGAGAGAAAGCAAAGACAGAGTGAGAGAGCTAAAGACAGACAGTGTGTGTGTGTGTGTGTGTGTGTGTGTGTGTGTGTGTGTCGTGTAGAACAGAAAATAGTATGTGAACATCTAATTCAAACCTCCCTCCCTCCTCCCATTTTACGGATGAGGAAGCTGAGACATAGAGGAGAAATGTGCTTTCTCAGGTCACACAGCATGTTACCCACATCTCCTGACTTCTTCCTAAGCTGTTGAACTCTCCATTCTACTGCACTGCCTTTTCCTGATCAGGGAGAGCCTGGAGGAGGAATAAAAAGCTGCTTTGTCCTTTGTGGAGAAGTGGAGAGGCTGAGGTTTGTTGGCTTGCACGCTGGTCACTGACTAATACCTTGTGCTGTGGTCATTGGCCCTGGGTGTTTGGATCCCAGTCTCCAACAAGCTGGCCCCTTCAAGGTAATGGTGGAGAGAACAGGGGACCTGGAGTCAGATGGAGGATGCCTTCCTTACTGAGGCCATGTCTGGCTCCAGGACGGTGCATGGTGCTACCTCTAGAGCCCTCTCTGGGGCCCCCATACTTAAAATATCTGTTCTCTTTCCAACATCTAGGAGAACTGTCTTCTCCCTAAGGAAACACCCCCCTCCCCTTCTCAGGAGGTGACATAGGATTCATGATTACTCCCCAATTAACTCTCTTAAGTTATTTGGGTGGTATAAATATGCCACCCAAATAACTTAAGAGAGTTAATTGGGGAGTAATGGGGCATTCCTCCTGAAATTCCCACATCTGTATTCTTTTTGGTTTTTTTGGAGGGGGGGGGGGCAAAGCAAGGCAATTAGGGTTAAGTGACTTGCCCAAGGTCACACAGCTAGTGTGTCAAGTGTCTGAGGCTAGATTTGAACCCTGGTCCTCCTGACTCAAGGGCTAGTGCTCTATTCACTGTGTTGCCCCCCACATCTGTATTCATTTTTTTTTAAAATTTATTTTATTTACTTTTGATTTACAAGATTCAATTCCACAATCCCTTGAGTTTCAAAATTTTCTCCCCTCCCTCCCCCCCATGGCGGCATGTAATCATGTATACATTGTATAATAGTTTGGTTATATCGAAGGGCTGTAACCAATGAGTAATCACTGAGAAAAAAACAAAACAAAACAAAACATGAGAAAGAACAATAGCATATTTTGCTTCAGTCTCCATTTAAACTATAGTCTTTCTAGATCTTTCTCTGGGTTTAGATATCTCCTTCCATCCTGAGGCTTGTAGAGTTGTCTTTTAACTGTGCGTTGTTGAGGATAGTCCAGGTTATCAAGGTTGGTCATCACACATATGATGTGTCTGTGATTGTGTACAAGTTTTTCCCGGTTCTGCTCTTCTAATTTGTATAAACCTCTCCAGGTAATTATGAAGTCCATCTCCTTCCCATTTCTTATAGCACAATAGTATTCCATTATATTCCTATACCATAGCTTGTTCAGCCATTCCCCAATTGATGGACATCCTCTATATTTCCAGTTTTTT
>CM053585.1:349019247-349049342 GCA_028646515.1 Pseudochirops corinnae | reverse complement strand
GCAGATCCTATACATGATTGCACGCCACCATGGGAGGGGGGGAAAGGGAGGGGAGAAAAATCTGAAACTCAAGTGATTGTGGAACTGAATCTTGTAAATTAAAAGTAAATGAGTAAATAAAAAAAAAAGTGGAAAAAAAATGAATAGGAGCAATCCAGTTTCCCTTTTCCTCAATTCTATCTCTATTGCTCTTTGACTGAGTTCTTTTACAGTTATTTGAAGAGACTAAACATTAGCTGGTTTTAGAAAGAGAATTTATTTAAATTATTGTTATTAAAATATCTCTTTAAATTTCTGCTCATTTGCACCGTATCTCCTAAGTCTCTAGTTGTCTGTAACAAAGAGTGTTTAGAACTGGGATGCTTAACCTTTATTTGTCATGGTCCCCTTTGGCAGCTCGATGAATCCTTTAGACTCTTTTTCTCAGAATAATATTTTATAGCCTATATTAATAATTGAAGGAAGCAGTAAATATTAGTTAGTGCTTAATGGAAAATAAAGAGGTCGTTTTTCCCCCATCTAAGTCCATGGGCCACTGAATTCTATCCAGGATAAGAAGCCTCAATTTGGAATCTTGGTGGAAGCACTTGGGCTTTTTGAAAATTTTCATCTAATCACATTATCTTCTATGGATATGATATCAACCCATTGTATCATTGATTTTTATTGTATTTTAATCACTTGCAAATTTGGCAATCAGATCCATGATCAAATAGTTTATATATTGCAAGAAAAAGCTTTGTTTATATGCAGGGGTGTGCTGTCATCAGCTGAAGTTAGATACCTGAGATCCACTTGTTAAATTTTAAGTGTGAACATTTACTTCTTAGAAACCAACAAATGCTACAAATCAGAGGCTTAATTTGTTGTTTTGTCGATTGTGTAGACTTTGAAAATTGATGCAAAAAATGTTATTAAAACAGCTTAAACTTAAAAACATGCCCTGCCTTTTCAGAGAGCAGGTTGTTAAACATTTATCAACATACCTTCGTTTACACCTCTCATTGTGGATGGAGTGCTTCATGGTTAATTAGAAGGGTTAGATTTTGGCCTTAATTCTACCAGGTAGGTAATACTGAGTAAATCACTGTACTCTGATGAGCCTGTTGGGAGGAAACCACTTTGCAAAATATAAAACCATTACATGAGAGGCAGTGTGGCTCAGTGGATAGTGAACCATAGCTGGCCTTGAATTCGAGAAGATCTGGGCACATATTCTGCCACCCACACATAATGACTCCTGTGCCCTGTTCAAGGCTCTTAATGTCTCAGTTCCTCAGGTAACTCACTACAAGTGTCTGAACAAGTAAAGAAAGACATGCATTGGTAGAGGAAGCTTCCTCATTGGCAGTTCTCATTGCAAACTGTGCTCTATCCGCTGTGCCCCTGGATGTCCCATACACACTAAGTTTTGAAACACTCCTGTGTCCTTGGTGCTCTAGAGGAAGTCAGGGTCAGAATCAGGTCTAACTCTGACACTGAACATTGTTGTTTCTCCTTCATTTTCCAAGAGGACAAATGACATCGTGGGTGATGTCTTGACTCATGTGTGAATAGGATTTAAGTGAGGCAGAGTTATGCAAAGTAGTTAGCCTCATTTCTCTTCCACAGTAGTGTGGAGGTCAGAGCTGGTAGAGCTGGTTCAGATTTGAAAGAATTCACTTAGACCTTTTCTTTAGCCAATGAGAGCTTTATAGATGCAAAAGCAATAAGGACCTGAGATTTAGCAAGGAACTAAACAAAGACCCTGATACAGAAAAATAACCAGACTTATATAGACAGAAAACTATATAGCCTGTAGGATGATGATGCAATTTTTAGGGTCTGTAATGGGGGTTAGAGATTTAGGGACAGGATGAGGAAGATGGATGATACAAGATAAGGGAGACAGGGAAAATTTTATGAACCAGAAAGTGGGGATACAAGGAAGCTTATAGTCCAGGATAAAGGGGAAGTTTTATGGTATTTCAAGATAAGGGAAGGGACTTTAGGGCACCTTCATGTTAGAGAATAAACCAGGGAAAGAGTAACATGAACCTTAGGGCACCTTTGTATCCACATCAGTAGGTCATCATAGTCAAGATGGCTGGTGATGGCTTGATAAACAGTGGATGACCTTGGTATCTTTGGGGTTTTTTTTTTTTTGTTTTTGTTTGGAGGGGAAAAGGCAGGGAAATTGGGGTTAAGTGACTTCCCCAATGACCTTGGTGTCTTTGATGTCTGACCAACCTCTAAGAACTCCACGGCACCTGCTGTAGCTACCTTCATGGCTGTTGGAACAAATTGTTCTCATCCGCCCATTCTGCCAAGGGAAGTCTTCACATGCTTGGGGTTGACAGCCGCCCTAACTCACCAAAGAGTTTGAGGCCTATCAGCTATCCTCAACCTGGTTTAGCTCCTCTGCAGTGATGATTTACTGAGATGTGACCACTTAGCATGCTATAGCTTCTTGGAGCCATAGGTGAGAGGTGGGTGAAGGTGGACACCAAAGGTGGATGAGCACCCTGAAAAAGAGTCAGCAAGCCCTCATACCATAGGTGTTAATCCTCCTTGAACACCATATATACCCCACCTAAATGTTAAGCCTTTCTAAAAGGAAATAGCACTAGTTTATTAGGATTTGGTTACCTGAATGTTGTTTCAGCCTTTGTCCCCATAGTCTGTGAGCATGGAAAGATCATTTGAGAGAAAGATGATAAGAAGGAGCTAGGTAACATGAGCATCTTTGAGGATATGCAATAATTTCAGGTGCATTAGGAAGTAACAGATGTCCCTCCTTCTATCGACTTCTTACCTACTGGCTGATGCCTAAAATCTCACCATTAAAGCTTGGTTTCTTTGGCTAAAGACTTGATCCCCCCATTAAAATGTAAATACCCTGACTAGGGGTAACACTTTAAGCTATGACCAGCCAGATGGATAGAAACATTTCTGGGTTTGTATAAGGGATATGAAGAAAGCATTGGTAGTCTCAGATAGGGAAAGGAGTATGGTATAATGACTTTGAAGAAATAGACAACAGAGATTAAAGTGTGGTACTAAAGACAAATAACCACTTACTTCACAAGTTGGCTGGAAGTTTGCTTTACCAGATGAATAAGGTAATGGAGTAAGGTTTGGTACATGCCTAGATCACAGAAGATGGAGACACCCACGTGGGAGATATCACCAACCTGCTTCTGAAAGACGAGGACTGGTGCCTTGCAGAGATCTTTTCTATTGTCAGCATAGTGGGAACCAGTGGTAATTTTAAAATTATGTGACAAGGACACTCAATCTCTCTTGTCTGCAGCATCTAGGAGTGAAGGCTCAGTCATTACAGGAAAGAGACCATGCAGTCAAGTAGGTAAAGGCCTTATGACCACCTTCCCTTCTCCTTGGGCCACACACTCTGAGAAACAACCTTGCAGATTTTGTCTGTTTCCATTGTCCAACCACGGTACAGTAAGAATGGGTGTCTATGCTGCTGACTTCTCTCCTTCCCTATTTTCTTGCTGTGCCTGTTCTTCTACCTCTTAGAGAATGGCAGAGAAGGAAAGGCTTTTCTGTTTATTTCTTGGGGAGGCAACCAAGGTTTTTCTTCTTCCCCAAGATTGACTGAAGATAAGGTTAAATCTGTAGGGTATGCCAGGAGTTGAGTATCCTGTTGAATCAGGGAATCATAAGTTAAAAACTAGATACAACTTCATGGATCATCAGATTTAACCTCCTCATCTTACAGAGGAGAAAAATGAGCTTCAGAGGAATGGTGATTTGCCTAAGACGACATAGGTAGTACGTACTAGAGCCAAGATTCAAATGAATGTCTTCTGATTCCTATACCCAGCAGAGAGGGTCAGAGATGCTCCTTGGGGAGCATAGGCAATTGTGAAGGACAAAAAGTTTATTTATGTGCATTATTCCTCAAAATGCCCTATGCTTTCATGTTGCATTGTTAGTTATCTAGGGTCTCACTGGACAGTGTTCCATGACTCTTACTTTCCTTTCACTCCTACCCAGTTATTACCTGACTTTCATCCAGGCCTAAGGCATTTTGCATGCTACTAAGCATGCAGACAGAAATGTGACTCCTGAGTGGCAGAGAAACTCTGGCACTGAGTACATATGTGAGGGATTTATTGAGCTGATTCTAGAGACATTCTTCAGAGAGACACATGGAGAAAACACACTTCAGGCAGGCAAGAAGGAGAGTTCAGAATGGTAGATACACATGGGGAGGTAGTCTCATCACATCTTTGGAATTCCTCAAAATTCTAGAGACTGCTAGAGTGGCCTGCCTTTGGGTAAGAATGTGCATCTTGGTTTAAACTGACTTCTAATCTCAATCCCAGCTAGAAAGTTTATTCACTCTTGTATATTCTTTGTTATAATCTAATCTGTGTAACTTTTCTGATTTCTGTTTGCTGTTTGCTTGAATATTCAAGGTTTACTAGTAATATCCATTATTTATGATGGCCTTTTGTGTAACCAGTGTTTGGTGGAAATGAATTAAATTGGCTAGTGTAAACTAAGGGATATCCTCCTCTCTAAGAGCAAGGAAAATGGCTTTGCTTCTAGACCTTGACTCATAGTCCCTTGATCAGAGATATTTTAAGGGTGGGAGATGGATAGAATTCTAGTCTAATATCCCCTTTGGAAACTGGAAGAGATTCCCAGCCTTAATCTTCCTAGGACTTTTCTGTTCTTACTCTCTCTTCACTCACCCCCAGCCCCCTGCTGCAAGTAAACTGGTGTTTCTAGACTGGACTTAAACTACAGAGCTTAAAAGATTCAGGTAGCACCTCTTTGTGGTAGAATGGAGTAGCTCAGGGAGGTCTGTTTGCTTGGATGACTTTACCTGTATCTATTTACTTTGCTTTGTGTTGTGTGTGTCTTTGGGGAGAGTATTGTGCATTGGGATGTCCTACAAGCCTCTGGAACCCCATATACCAAAGGGCTGGACAGTGATGACACTGAGAAGTAAGGTCAGCAGCAGCTTCAGTATTTTATTTCCTCTAGTGTGACTGTGACTATGTCAGTCATTCAGTCATTCAGTCAACTTGTGACCCAATGAACCATACATAGCATGCCAGGTCCTTCTATCCTCCTCTATCTCTTGGAGTCTGTCCAGACTCATGTTCATCGCTTCCATCTCACTATCTATCCATTTCATCCCCTTCCCCTTTTGCCGTCGATCATTTACAACATCAGGGTCTTTTCCAATGAGTCCTGCCTTCTCATCATGTGGCCAAAGTATGCTTGTCTATCAAATTTGAATGATCACAGGGCCCTGCCAGTCATAGGTTTTGAACCTTGCTGTTTCATTCGACTTTATTCCCAATTAACCTTGAACTTTTGAATACTCTATCTTATATATTCATACCTCAAGCAAATGGAAGACCTCAGGTTTTTCAATGAGATTTTATGGGACCACTTAACTTGTCTTCACTAGCCCCTGGACAATAGATGACTTATAATAAACATGTCATGTAATAGCTTACTCATTAACTTAATTGGAGCAGCATTTCCCAAAGTCATTTGCCGAGTGAACACTTTGGGGTTGGAAATCTACTGATGGAATCTGTTAAAGTTTTTCCAGAGGTTCTTCAGGTTATGAAATACTCCTTGGCAGAAAGATGAGAAGGGTTAAGAGATGGAAGGGTTAAGAAAATATAGGAATAAAATGAAGGAAATTAAGGCTCTTTTCATACTGAGTATTGCTACGTATAAAGAGTAATTTGGATATGTACATAATTTTATGCTAAATATTTTAAAGAGATAAAAATACCACTAGGAGTAAAATTTTCTCACATAAGTTTTATTTATTTCATGTACAACATTGGTATTTTACAGAATGTAGTTTGAGAAATGCATAGTGACCATGAAGTCAGGCTCCTTGCTTTGATCCCCATGTGGGCTATAGTTGGCTTTGTCCTATTCTTAACCCTGAGCTTGCTGTCTTAGCCTCAGTCAGCTATGGTGTCTAAATGTGCCTGCTGACCATGAAGAGGACTGGCCTGAAGCAAGAGTGTAAAGCAGAGGAGGTTTGTTCTTGGGGCTTTATACCTTTTTTTAAATTCTGCTTTCTTGACTCTTTGGCACATTCCTTCCTCTCTTGATCATCCCTTAGTGCCCCATAGGTGTCTATTATTCTCATCCTTCTCTCTGCTCATCACTCCCCCCTTTTCCCCCCATTATGTTGTCCCAATTCAAACCTACCCACCCCTTCACCCAGGAAAGGATTAACATGTTGTCTCCAGTGTCCCAGGGTCTTCTCTGTGATGACACATCAATGCAAATCAATGAATGAAAACGTGTTTTTTAAGTGCTTGCTTACTATGTACCAAACTGTGTGATAAGTGCTGCATATTCAGACAATATTTGCTTTCAGGGAGCTTACACTATAATTAGTTGGGGGAGGAGGAGAAAAAGAGGGGAAAACATTAAAAAAAAATTCATCTACAGGGAAGATGGAAAGGTTTGAAATCATAAGGGTGTAGAGGAGAAGTGGATGGCCCAGTGATCCAAAGGTTATATCAGTAATTCACATGACAGTGTCAGGAGTCTGCAGGGCATAAAAGCAAGGCACACGGTAAGGCTTGGGTATATTCGTGGCTGTTAGTGAGTATATATTACTCCCTCCAAAATAGTATATTGCATTTTAATAGGAATATATAGTAATGGTATGGAACCCAAAGTAATTTTTATATGGAAAGGTATGTAGGCACAAGGCAAATGTTGGGGAAAGTTTACAGTTAGGTTGGAATTACTGAGTCTGAATAAGGCAAAATTCAATTTAGTGTGAATTATAACATAATACCAGGTTGCATTTAATGGGAATCAGAATTCAATTAATGCAATGGGTGAGCTAGTTAGCAGCTACTAGTCAGCCTATACTTGTCTATGAAAAATATGTATGTGATGTGCTGCTTACTACCAATTGTGTTGTTGATTTTTTTTGGAGGAGGGTTTGGAGGCAATTGGGGTTAAGTGACTTGCCCAAGGTCACACAGCTAAGTGTCAAGTATCTGAGGGTGAATTTGAACTCAGGTCTTCTTGACTTCAGGATCAGTGCTATTGTTGATTTTTTAAAAAGCTCTTTTAAAATAGATGAAAAGAAGAAATGGGAGAAACACTGATAGGACCAAACCAACAAAACAAAGCAAAGGAAAATGAAAAAAAAAAATGAGAAGAGGTTTGTTATTACATTAGAACTAAAATTTAATGTAATTGAACAGCATGGATATGGTCATATTAACTCTAAAACAGAATGAGATTCTGGAATGTCTCAATTTATGGTCCAAAATACACAGAAGAAATAAAATTAAAAGGCAAAATTTTACTGGCTTTTTTGTAGTTTGAAAGTGTTACAACAATAAAAATGGTGCATCTTTTAGCTGTACAGATCAAAGATTACAATTAAAAAAAAACAACAACATATTCCTCTTAGCAGAGGAATTCGTTCAGACAGAAACTTCACGTTTATTTAAGTCAGTGAAAGAAGATGAAAATGGAGTGGACAGTGAAGAAACTTTTACTGCAAGCATTTATTGATTCTGCCACTTTAAACTGGATAATGTTAAAATTACTAGAGATAAAGTCAATGTAAATAAGGCAGGTGAGGGTAGGGACAAATATCCTGATATTTTCAAGAAAATAATTGAAGAAAGAGGATACATTGATCAACAAATTTGAAAATATGGATGAAATAGGCTTATTCTGGAAAAAAAGATGGTTTCCTGAATTTATATTTCTAAGAAAGAAAAAAAGAAATCAACCTATATTTAAAGTGTATAGGGATCGCCTACCATTTTTATTGGGAGGTAATACAGAAGGGGATTTTAAATTAAAACCAGTACTTGTTTTGTTGTTGTTCAGTCATTCAGTCAACTTGTGACCCAATGAACCATACATAGCATGCCAGGTCCTTCTATCCTCCTCTATCTCTTGGAGTCTGTCCAGACTCATGTTCATCGCTTCCATCTCACTATCTGTCCATTTCATCCCCTTCCCCCTTTGCCTTCGATCATTTACAACATCAGGGTCTTTTCCAATGAGTCCTGCCTTCTCATTATGTGGCCAAAGTATGCTTGTCTATCAAATTTGAAATCCTCAAGCCATCATCACTGATGACTTCCAGTCCTGGGGCAGTCAAATAAGAAAGCATGGGTGACTAATAGTGTTTTCAAAGACTGTTTTCAAGATGTTTTAGCCTAGCTATTGAAATATATTGCAAATCCAACAATATCCCTTTTCAAGCATTACTGATTTGAGATAATATCACAAGTCATCTGACTACACTTGGTCCATTGTGTGAGAATGTGAGCATGTAAATTTATCAAGATCTGGCTAAAACTCTCTGTAACTATTGGCAGTATGTAGGAAGATTTAAAGAAAAAGAAGGTATTTCTTTCTAGGTTGCTAAAATATTTTTAAAAAGACAACAACAATGCTTTTGTCAAATTGTCAAAAAACATTTATCTTTAGGTACCATATTTGGTAATTTAAAATTTTTTGCTTTCCTTAAAAAATTTGAATTGAGAAAACATTTTTCTTATCCTTTGTTGCTATATTATGTTAATTTTATTTTTATTAGTTAATTTTTATTAACATAAAGTTAATTTAAAACTCACAAACTTTTTTCATTGCATATTCCCATTGTATTGGAACCAATTGTAATATTTTACATGTAAATATAACTTCAAATAGTGTGAATTAGAAAAATTTATATTAGAATAATAATAATAATCCAAGTAGTGTGATGTAGAATAATGTGACCACTTCATGGAATTCATTGCTCCCACTAATTGGGACCTAGCTTTCTTGCTTTAGAGGGGAGAAGAAATCAACTTTTGGTGTTTCTTTAATCACAGCATGGAAATGCTTCATAGCTTTTCAGCAGATAAGAATCACTGCCTTTAGAGAAGCCTAAAAGAGCTTAAGGTAGTTTTGGTTTTTTTTTAAGCTATTGGCTGAGAATAAATGAAAAAAATGTATAATTGAGAAAGCATTTATTCAGTAATCACAATGCCAAGCACTATGCTAATACAGATACAAAAGAAAAGGTAGTACCTGCTCTCAAGGAGATCACACATTAATTAGGGGAGACAACATTCTTAGGGGATGGGGGCCAAGAAAGGCTACCTTAATGGAGAAAGTTATAGGGAATGTAAATGGGGCTGAAGGGCACTAGATTGACATACTAGGAACAAGGGCATGTTTCTTACTTGATGATGGTTCTTGAACTGGTATAGGGAGCAAAATGGCACCAAGACTGTTGGCAAGGTGCTCTAGAACAGTGCTTCTTAAACTATGGGTCATGACCCCCATATGGGGTCATGAAAAATTTGGCAACAATAAAAGGTTTCTGAATGTTCAATGACCAAAAATTAATTAAAAATCAAGCAAATAATGAATCCAAGGTGTTTCTGGCAGTGCTTTCCCAAGTTGCATCCTGGAATTGCACTGCAGCCTTGGTTCTGAACACAAAGCATGTGCACTTTGTGTTTGGCATGCCCTCAGGCCACATAACATCAATGAATACTGCCAAAGTGAAAAGGGGTTGTAAGAGGAAAAAGTTTACAAAGCTCTACTCTAGAAGACAGTGGGGAGGAGGGAGTAAAGCAGAATGTTGATTGAGGAGAGTTTCAGTCTTACCTGTCTAGGAAAGTCTAATCACAGCATTTATAAGAGATAGAAGACAGAGTTGCAGGTAACTCTGTAGACTATAATTGAAGCACCAAAGAAGACTAAATCAGCAAACTAAAAATGTCGCCTCCCCTCTGCAGGGGACAGGTGGTGTGGGTGACCAAAACAGCTGGTGTCACAGAATGACTAGTGAGTATTAAATTGGGTATTAAGTGATCCTGAAAATAGCTAAAGTTGAAGCACCTGTTGGGAGTAGAGGCTTATAGTTATGGTTTGCAGAGAATTCTGACTCATAAAATACCTAGAATCTCAAGTCACTCCCTAGGAGCCCAGATTAAGGGGTGGAGCATGGGTTCCATTATAATATCAAGTTGCATGGGTTCCACTGAAGATTCAAAGCCTCCAAGAGACGTTAATGCACCCGGCGTCCAATTTTCAAATTTTGTCTAGATTACACAGATGTCTTATCCTGACTCTGCCTCCTGGAGACAATGCTTTACCCTGAACCAAGGATTCTATTAGTGATGATTTGGGAACAATATGGCAGTCCAATGAGGGAGATATATGGGAAGGTGGGCTTTTTAAGTTCCCTCAAATCATATCGTTTAGTGAGCCTCCTACAGTTGTCCCTCCTTACCATTTTGGACTATGGCTAGGTGCCCATCAAGAAGGGTTTTGTTGGCCAATGTGTAGGGGGTGTTGCTGGATGGGGAATGTCAAGCTAGCATGGATTGAATTTGTCTTGGCATTTTGCTCCAGTTTAATCTGCCTGGTTTGCATCCTGAGATTCATTGCACTTGAAAGGATGGCAGATGGAAGATAGGTGATGTCAGAGGAAGGGCAAGCATGGAGAATATTGAAGGGAAAAGGAAAAAAAAAATTGAGGGCAGATGAAGCTAGATTTAGTGTTAGTATATTGGCAAGTATCTGTTACATTTATAGAATAAAATTAGATTTATGGTAACTCTGCAAAAGAACCATTTGCTTGTAATACACTGAAGTTTGGTATAACACACTCCTGGATGTCTATACCACTTGGCTGCTTTTAGTGCTGAATTCACCTTATAATGAAATTATTTTGGATTCTCACCAATTGAACCTAGTTTCTTGATATTCGAGATGGCCTCCATATATAGACTTTGTCTTTCTAGCAAATATGTTAAGTAGAATAGGGTAAGCATTAATTTAGAAATGTTCTTAGAACTAAATAGTCCATTTTTGCTCATAAATGATTCCCTGGGAAGTCTTTACTTGTGTAACATAGGTTTTCAAAGATTTAAGTATTTGCTCCAAGGGAGCTCTTGGCTATACAGTGGTACCTTGACTTAACGAGCTTAATTCGTTCTGTTACTGAGCTCGTAACTCAATTCGCTCATATATCAAATCAATTTTTCCCATTGAAATTAATTGAAATGTCATTAATCCATTCCATCCCCCAAAATGCCACTCCAGTATTTTTTGGTTACATGTTTTTAAATAAGAAAAGGCATTTAGAAATAACAAATGTTGTATAAAAGCACAATAAAAGAGAATGGTTTTATAAAGTGTATATTTACTGGTTTTATAAAGTGTATATTTACCTTGGATATCAGACAACTTGAGCTAACAGAAGATACTGGCAAAGGTGGAGGGTGGAGGAGATAGACAGAGGAGGTTAGAGGAGTTTTGTTTTGTGCTCTTTCAGTCACTTTCATTCACTTACTCGCTACACTTTTAATGCTACACTGTATCCCTGAACTTAATTGCTACAATATCTTTTTTACTTTCACTTAACTTAATTTTCTTCACTGGCAACGTAAACACATGGACTGAATGAGTGAGGGATTATATTCTGGGTGGGCGTTGGGTTGTGGCATTCACTGTGCCAACTGGTGGCAGCTCATACCTCAAATTCTGGCTCACAATTCAAAGCAAAAAATTGACTAAGTGACAACTCATATCTCAGAAATCTTGTAAGTTGGTGCACTTGTATGTCAAGGTACCACTGTATATTCTTTCTTTTGTTTTGATTTGGGTATTTCCATTTGTACCTATATGAGATAGCAATTGTGTAAGAAGGTCAATGTGTATGCATGTATATGTGTGTGTGCTTGTGTGTGTGTATACACACACATAAATATATAGTATCTATATATATACTTCTATATCTCTATCTCTATCAATCTATCTCTATCTCTCTATTTCTCTATCTGTGTCTATCTATCTATCTCCTATCTATCTCTGTACCTATCTCTCTGTCTACCATCTATCTATCTGTTTATCTATCTATCTATCTATCTATCTATCTGTCTGTCTGTCTGCCTATCCATCTATCTTAATTGTTCCCAGTGGTCATTAGCTCTGACATTGGTATGTACCTCAAGAAAATGTACAGAATGATAATATTGCAACTCCTGAGAGAAATATGTCTCTAAGTTTTTCCCCAGCTCCTTTGGAAATGGCTTATCCACTGAGCCCTTTGCCATCCCTGAGAATGTTGACAACTTTTGTTTTTCACACAAGTCCCTTACTAATAATTTCATCTCCCTTGTGACATGGAAAAATAATTAAGCAAAATCAGCCAAGAAAATGACTGCATTTAGTTACATATTAAATACTACATGCACATTGTTCCCCATCTCTCAATAGAGAAGAGGGAAGGATATTTCAATTAGTCAATTAATGAATAAACATTTATTGAACATCTATTTTGTGTTAGGCACCAAGGATACAAAGAAATGGAATCATCCTTGTACTCAAAGAGTTTATATTTTACTGGAGGAAATTTTGCACATGAGTGTGTGTGTGTATACACACACATACATGCACACGTATATACATATATATGTACACACATATACATATGTATACAAACATTCATATTTATGTGTCCATACATATATAATAGGGGGCTGATAAGGGGACCCCTGATCACTTGAGTCTCCTAGTATACTTGAAGAAATTACATGATGGAATGGACAAGTTGTATGACATATATGACCTTTTGAGTGTATTTGTAGGATGAAAAGATCAGATAAAAGGAAATTTGTTTAGTCATGTCTAACTCTTTATGATCCCATTTGGGGTTTTCTTGGCAAAGATACTAGAGTGGTTTGTCATTTCCTCCTCTGGGTCACTTTACAGATGAGTAAACTGAGGCAAGTAGGGTTAAGTGACTTACCCAGGGTCACACAGCTAGTAAGTGTCTGAGGCCAGATTTGAACTCAGGAAGACTTGTCCAGGCCTGGCCACTCTATGCACTGGACTACCTAACTGCCCCTAACAGAAACTAGGAGATATAAAGTTGAATCTCTTTCAGATGTTGATTAGACTATTTGTTTATACAAGGGCTGATGGAACTTATCAGAAGATGGACAGAGACAACAAATGGATTGCTTTTAGATGGGAATAGCAAATGCTTAACTGGGGGTGCATTTAAAGGGAGTTGATCACATTGGGAGTTTCCCAATTAATTGAGTCCTTCCCCTCCAATCTCCTATCCATTTCATGCAGTGATAAGCTGTCATGGGCAAATAACAATGAAAGGAGCAAGAGACAATCAGGTAGGAAAAAAACCCAGGGTTTCGGACTCTGAATGGCTCATACGTATTACTTCTAAAGGTTGTGAAACTTTGACTGGCCCATTAGCACCTTGTAAAGGATCTAGCCTTCTTGGACTCCTTGCCATTTGCACCTCATAAAGGGCGAGCCTCCTCAGACTTTGATTGCACATAAAAGGACTGAGGAGTTCAGTTGGGGATCAGTCAGCAGAGACAGTGGAACTTCTCCTTGGTCATGGATGCCCTCTATGAGAGTTTAAAAACAGAGATGCAGAGTGACTTGATTAGCCGAGATCTTTCGACCCATAAAAAGCAGTATGATGACATCAGGAGAAGACATGTAGGAAGGGAGGAGACCCTATGGCCCTGGAGGTGTACATTGTGCTGGTCACATGTAACCTTGGGGAGCAAGGGTGTATTTGCAAATATTTAACAACCAACTCTGCCTCCCCCCCACTGTACTAATGACACACTTTAATCTACATTTTAAACATCTTTCTCCATCCTTTTTTTTTTTTAAGTCTAGATAATCAGCAAGACAATAAATCAAGCCTTGGTTTACAGCATTTGCCTATTTCTGAGGTGCAAATGTTCACACTGAAAGTTTAACAACTGGCTTCAGCACACTCCTGTCTATATGCATCTCTTCATTTATAAACTCTAAGAGTATCTACTCTCCACAATGATTCTGTGTTTATTTCTGGGAGAGTAGTTTACAGGTTTAGGGGGGTGGGGAAGCTGTTGCTGCTTTTCTTACTGTACTATTTCAGTAAATGCTAATTACGTCATTTAGCTCAGGGCTTCTTAAATCTTTTCCACTCATGACCCCTTTTTAGCAGCTTTACTTGTCATGACCTGAGGGCATGTACAGCAGGAAGTGTGCATGCTCTGTGTTCAAAACCAATGGTACAGTGAAGTTGCACATGCAAAATGGGCAAGCTGACAGAAATACTTTGGATTCATTATGCATTTAATTTTTATTATTTTTAATAAATTATTTATTAAATTATTATTTAATAATTAATTAATTAATTTTTAATGGTTGTGCATTGGGAAACCTTTTAACTTTTGCTAAATCTTTCACAACCCCATATTTGTTTGGGACCCCCAGTTTAAGAAACACTGGTAGCTGGCTAGAGTCAAGGTAAATACACTTAGTGGGGGCTTGTGAGCTATCCTTTTAGTAGTTAAGACTCAGAGAATACCTAGAACCTGTCACATGGGGGATTGACCTATGGTTATCCAAAGGGGTCACTACATATAAAAAATAAATACAAGGTAATTTTAGGGGAAGGAGTTAGCAATTGGAGGGAACAAGAAATAAAGAAGGGGGTAGATCAGTGTTCTCCAACTCAACTAGCAAATGGGACCACTAAACAATACATAAAAATACCAGCAGGTCACACGGTGATGTAGAAAATCACAAATTATCATCATCTATATTTTGTTGTATATTTTTTTTATTAAAAATTCCCTAATTTGGTTAGGGAAGTGTTTGAGAGGGTCCCTCGTAGTTTGACATTTCTGGTGCAGATATTTGTAGGAGGTGACGCTTGAGTTGAGCCAGGTTCTAGAGTTCAATGTTAAGGAGGGAACAAATTCCAGGCACTTGGGGTGGCTAAGGAGAAAGGATGCAAGTGGGTGATGGAATGGTATATTTGAGGAACAACAAGGCCAGCCAGGCTGGACTGTTTCGTACAAGGAGATCGACAATATGTAATAAGGCTGGAAGGTAGACTCTAGCCAAGCTGTGAAGGACTTTACATACTTAACCAGAATTTGTATTTGAGCCTCAAGGTAATAAGGAGCAGAGAAGTGACAAAGTCACACTTTGTGCTTTAGGAAGATTAGGTTAGCAGCTGAGTGTGGGATGGATTAAAAATGAGAGAGATGAGACTGGGGACCAAATAGAAAGCTATTTTTCAAAAAATTAATTTACTTATTTTTAGTTTTCAACGCTCACTTCCCTAAGATTTTGAGTTTCAAATTTTCTCCCCATCTTTCCCCTCTCCCCACCTCAAGACGGTGCATAATTTGATAGGCCCTACCAATACATTCATATTGAACCTATTTTCACATTAGTTGTAAAGAAGAATTAGAACCAATGGGAGAAACCATGAGAAAAGAAACAAACAAAACAGAAAGGAAAAAAAGAGAGAGAGAGGGGTGACTAGGTGGCACAGTGAATAGAGCACTGGCCCTGGAGTCAGGAGGACCCGAGTTCAAATCCGGCCTCAGACATTTAACACTTACTAGCCATGTGGTCTTGGGCAAGTCACTTAACTCCCAATTGCCGTGCCCTCCCCCCTCCAAAAAAATAAAAAAAGAGAGAGAGCAAATAATATGCTCCATTCTGCATTCAGACTCTATAGTTCTTCTGATTGTGAACAGCGTTTTCCATCATGAGTGCTGTCTTGGAGTTGTCTTGGATCCTTGTGTTGCTCAAAAGAGCTAAGTCTGTCTAAGTCATCACACATTGTGGCTGTTACTTTGTACAGTGTTCTCCCGGTTCTGCTCACTTCACTCAGTGTCAGTTTATTCAAGTCTAGAAAGCTATTTCAGTAGTCAAAATGAGTGGTGGTCCCTACCTCTAAGATCAAGGTTAATTTTTACAGTTGCTTAGTAATGAGGCTTGACTTTTAGTGGGATTCTCATTTATGTATTCATAGAGACATCTGTAGTGTCAAGATCTTAGGGGACACCTTGTTTTCCAGAGCTAAGGGCCAGAAAACACAAACTATGCCCTGAGCTTGGCATAACAACAATCCTTTGCACTCATCCCCTGACAAAATCACATAATTATTATATTGCTTTGACCAGCACCAGGACAAGCTTGGACAAGTTCTGGTCATGAAACCCTGCTATCAGTAGTATAAGTATTGAGATCTCCTCATGCTAAAGCAGGTCCCCTGCTAGGGAAGGGGTCCCGGCACCTGTGTCTAGATCCCCTCCTTGCTTGCAAACTATTTCACTTTGAAGTTAAACTTCTATTTGATTCTTGACAGAGGCCAATTTGGTCAGGTTGACCTTAGTGTGTGTGTGTGTGTGTGTGTGTGTGTGTGTGTGTGTGTGTGAGAGAGAGAGAGAGAGAGAGAGAGAGAGAGAGAGAGAGAGAGAGAGAGGGAGAGAGAGGAGAGAGACAGAGAGACAGAGACAGAGAGAGAGAGACAGAGAGAGAGAAAGAGAGAGAGAGAGAGAGAGAGAGAGAGAGAGAGAGAGAGAGAGAGAGAGAGAGAGCTCCTCCAAGTCAGGAAGTAGCATGAACTGTCTTGTTTTCATTTATTTGTTTACCCAGCACTTAGTACCGTGTCTGGCATATTATAAGTGCTTAATAAATAGTATCTATCTATCTATCTATCTATCTATCTATCTATCTATCTTTTTTCTTCTTTTTCTTCTTTCTTTCCTTCTTTAATTTTCTTTCTTTCTTTCTTTCTTTCTTTCTTTCTTTCTTTCTTTCTTTCTTTCTTCTTTCCTTCCTTCCTTCCTTCTTTCCTTCCACCCTTCCTCCCTCCCTCCTTCTCTCTCTCTTTCTCTCTCCCTTCCTTCTTTCATTTCTTTCTTTTCATTCCTTCCTTCCTTTCTCTCTCTCTCTCTCTTTTTCTTTCTTTCTTTCAACAGTCCCTGTCCTCAAGGAGCTTACATTCTAATGGAGAAGACAACATAGCAATAAACAGTTGCATACAAATTAAATCCAGGAAAGAGAGAATTCATGCACATGTAATTGTCCTTAGCAGTAGAAGTTTTGAGAGCAGAGACTTTGTCTTTCATCATCTCTGCTCCCCCAGCACCTATAGTACGTTATTTTTCACACAGGCCCTTAGTAAATGCTTATTTACATTTGAAGACCCATTTGAAGCTGACCAGAAGCTGCTTCTCCCTTGGATCCCATTCAAAGGGGTTTATTTCCAGGAATAGGTAAAAGACATCATTATTAGGCCCTGTCACCTTCAAGAGAGTCCCATAGGCAGTTGCTAAAGACAGGGCGATAGAATGTACACTGTATTTTTAGGCAGTATCATGCCCAAGAATGTGATTGGAATTTTTGCTTGGAATAAAGGAATAAGAATGGATGAATTTCCAAATAGAGCATCCCTAACCTAGGGCCAGCTCTGGACCACCTTCCCAGATAAAGAAAATCAAATTCAAGGTCCCCCCCTCCCCTTTTTGTACTCCCTTTCATTCCTTTCTCCCCATTTAGAGCCTTGGTGTCTAAATTCTCTCTCCCCTTCAAGTGTGATCTTCAGAAAGGTTTTGATAAATCCATTTACACTGAGGTATAAGTACCTAGTAAATCCTTCTCTCACAGGAATACTTGGATGTTAAAAAAGAGGCAGGCAGAGCTGCCATTTAATTTAAGTCAAAGCAAAACAGCTTTAATTATGGAATTTCAGACATCATCCAGCAGCATGGCAGAAATATTTTGGATGAAGAAAGACTTGCCAAATCTCGAAAACTTTACTCCAGGAGGTCACCTCCTATGCTTAAGGCTAGCCTTCCCTTAGCCTACAATCCAGTTTTGCTCTAACTGGCCCCCCCTCCTGCTTCCCATCCTCCATGACAGAGATACAGTCCCATTTCCATCCCTCTGCATCCCCTCCTGAGAGGATGCCTTTTGGAGGCAGAAGAAGTTCTGTGAGTGAAAGCATGATGCACAGTTATGAGGATAAGAATGGAACAAGTTCAGTTTGTTTTACAGACCAGCATTCCTCCAAGTGCTGGGCAGGGTGCCCAAGTGTGGGTGAGGAGGGGTGGGGAGCCAGGGATTCCATTCAGTCCAAAGAAAAGAAAGAGGGAAATCAAAGGCATTTTTTCCCTTAGACTTTGAAACTAGCCAGAGTCCCAATTCAGAGTTAAATACAAATTGGATGGGTTCTTCATCTACTATGTCTAGAATGAAAACGTCTTGATAAAAGAGCTCAGGGTAGGCTTGGGAGGGGGCCTGTGAGGGTCTTTGCTATGGCTATTAGATTTAGGTCAGTAGGGGGACATCTTTTTGAAGTCAAAATAAATTGAGGACCCTTCCATGATAGGAAATGTTTTACTAGAATACATTGAGAAAATGTGCAATGAGAAGAGGAAAAAAGCCTGTGAATTCAATAGCCTTTTAAGATAAATTTGCATTTTATTAGTCAACAGTCTCTAAATACATTTGTAAAACAGTGAAAAACAATCTGTGTGTGTGTGTGTGTGTGTGTGTGTGTGTGTGTGTGTGTGTGTGTGCAAAGACTTTCTCTATCAATGTAGATCAGCACCCTCTTTACCGCTTGCAGTCTTAGAGAAAAGTTGCCCAGGAACACTGAAACTTAATTAACTTCTCTAGGGCCAACCAGATAGGGTTAAATAAGAGGAAGGATTAAAACTCAGTTCTTCCTACTTTTGAGGTAGCTACTCTTCCATACTGCATCTCATGTTTGTTTTGGTATCCCATCTATAGAGGAATATTTGCATATTTCTTATGAGGCTTTAATGATATGGCTAAGATTGTTTTGTAACCTTTACATTCCCAGGCTCCTTGGTCCCTCCATGATTCTCCAGGGGCCTCCAGTTTAGAAACTATTGGTTTGGAACAAAGAATTCCATCCCAAAGAGGACTTTTGCTCTGGCTCCTTCTTATTCCTGGAAGATTCCTTGGCTATATTCAATGACTGGCCAAATTTTAAGTATTAATGATCTGAGGAATGTAGCTGAAGAGAGAGGGGACTGGCCTGAGAGCCAGAAAACTTGGGTTTGAATCTCTCCTCTGTCAATTACCCCCTAATGTGACCTTGGGCAAGTACATTCCCTTCTCTGGGACCCAGTTTCTTTATCTATAAATTTAAGGAAATAAGAATAGATAAACTTTTAGCTCTAAAACTACAATTCTGTGAACACCATCGAGCATTTATATATGGGAAGAAGGTCACCTGTCATTCTCTGAATCCAAGTTTTGAAAAGTGCTGTGGTTTTTTTTTTTTAATTTCTCTTACTTTCAAAAAATATCCAGGATCTTATAAAATTGTAACCACTTCTTTCAGCTTACCTGGCTGTCTGTTCTTCTTTATCTCTAAAAATCAGTTGAATTCATGAAACAGTAATTGCTTGTCTAGCCAGCTTCCTCCAAAGAAACGAGCTACCTACAATAATTACACTCTGCTGTTGTAGACCAGACCTGACCTGGGCAAGCTCGAGATTGGAAGGAAATAAGAGATAGGTAAACCATCTAATAATTAATAAAGGGAGGTTTACTTAGCCATTTTATGGAAAGGATACTCAGCAAAGATCCGTCATTGGTTCAAGTAGACCCCCTCCTCATCTCCACACAGAAATTCTGAATAGCAAGGTATGCTAGATCCTGTAGTCCTAGGACATCTGCCAAGTCTAAGGAGGCACTACTCCTTATAGCAGTGGTTCTCAACCTTCCTAATGCTGTGACCCTTTAACACAGTTCCTCGTGTTGTGGTGATCCCCAACCATAAAATTATTTTCGTTGCTACTTCATAACTGTAATCTTGCTACTGTTATGAATCATAATGTAAATATCTGATATGCAGGATGTATTTTCATTGTTCGGAATTGAACATAACCCACAGGTTGAGAACCACTGCCTTACAGACTGTCTTCATTCATGTCCTTATGTGTCTATGATTGAGCCTTAGCCTCCTGAACCAATTAAGCTTTAGGGCCCGATTCCTTGCCTTTTAAGGAAAAAAAAAAACCCAACCTAGTTTAACCTACACTAATAGATATTTCCCCTACTACACATCTGATAAATGGATCTTGGTTTCTAAGAAAACAGACGGGGACTTGCTTTAGGCACAATGGTCAAATACAACTGCCTCAGAAAGAATTTTGTTTGAATAAGGATGACCAAATAATATAAAAATAAATGCCACTTATAAATAGAAATGTACAGAGGTCTTTAATGGGGAGACTGATAAGACAGCAGAGTAGTTTCCTGAGAGTCATTTCTTTAGAAGGCTGACTTGAGGGGTTCCATTCCTGGAATTAGAAGGAGCCAGAGCCAAAGTCCTCTTTGGGATGACATAGGGTCCATCTGGAAACTAACTCTCTGTTTCAAACCAATGGTTCCCAACCTGGAGGTCCCTGGAGGATCATGGAGGGACCAAGGGATCTGGGAATGTATAAGCTACAAAATAGTCCTGGCCATATCATTAAAGTCTCACATAAGAAATATGTAAACATTCCTTCTATAGATTTATAATGGTAATGAGAATTTGAAGATCTTCCCTGCTTTGAAAACATACTCTGCTTCCTAATAGGCTGAATGTAATCACATGGAGCCTGTGGTGGCAGAATTTTGCTGAAGGGTGCAGCAGGCTCCCACAGGAAACTGGGAGTCAGAGCAGCTAGACATGGTTGGGAGGAGAGAAAGCACCTGAGGGAGACAGTTAGGCTTGTGAGTAAAAGATGGTGTTTATCAGGTAGGTTAGTGTTGGTTTGTGGGAAGGTTAAAGGATGCTATGGCTCTCTGTGCTGTTGTGGCTTATTAACTTCTTAGCTACTATGATGGACTTGGCTTACTGGTTTTGGGATTCAGTTTTCTAGAGTCTGAATAAATGTTTTGCTTCTGTCTTCTATATGGAGAATGTTATATTTTGTGATAGAGCATTATGCAGGTATATTTATAATGATCACTGGTACTATGAATATTGCATTGGCACTACAAGATGGAATATAAAAATATCTTGTACAAACATGATAGGCAGTGTGGTAGAGTAGCTAGAAAGCTTACCTCAAAGGTAGGAAGAACTGAATTAAAATCCTATCTCTTATTTAACCATATCTGATTACCCCTGGGGAAGTTAATTGTCTTCCAGTATCCCAGGGCAACTTTTCTCTAAGACTACAACTCACAAAGAGGGTGTTGATCTACATGGGTAAAGAGTCTGTATGTGCAAACACACACACACACACACACACACACACACAAATTATTTTTGGCCCTTTTTCAAATGTATTTAGTGACTTGTGATTAATAAAATGCAAATTCATTTTAAAAGGCTATTGAATTCACAGGTTTGGTTTTTTTTTCCCCTCTTCTCATTACACATTTTCTCAAAGCATACTGGTAAAACATTTCCTGTCATGGAGGATCCTTCAGTAATGAAATGGCTATTTTCGCTGCCTGGGTCTCTTTCTCTCCTAGTACTTGTTAAAAAAAAAAAAAAAAAAGGTTGTACATTTCATGGGTATTACTCTTACAGAATCAAATAATGTTGGAGTAGCAAAGGAGCTTAAAAGCTTTAGTTTTCACCATTTTACATATAGGGAAACTGAGGCAGAGGTGGCTAGATGGTGCAATGGATAGAGCACTGGGCCTGGAGTCAGGAAGACCTAAGTTCTAATCTAGTCTCAGATACTTACTAGGTAGGCAAGTCACTTAACCCTGTTTGCCTCAGTTTTCTCATCTGTAAAATGGGCTGGAAAAGGACATGGCAAACCACTCCAGTATCTTTGGCAAGAAAACCCCAAATTGGGTTGTGAAGAGTCAACACAACTGAAATGACTGAACAACAACAACAAACTTAGGCAGAGAAAAGAGAAATGACGTGCCCAAGATCATAGCTTAATCAAACCCAGACCCCCTCCCCCACCTCCCTAAGGAGAACTCAAGGTCTTTCCATGACATTAAGATTTCATTCTGCCTCTTTCCCAGAAAGGTGAAGAGATTTGCCCACAACCAGAGTAGTAACTAGGATGGGAAACCCGTGCTTTGTCCCAGGGCACTGGATGCTCTTGAAAACTTAGATAAAAACCAGTAGAGTTTAGCACATAATTGGGAGAAAAAAATAGTTTAAAAAGGAGTTACAAGTCATTTTCTCCCCAATCTCCTTGTTCATACCTCAGGTAAATTCCTCCCTAGTCACCTTCATGGTGTCTCCCATAGTGACCTTGAAGCATTTCAGCTCTGACTCAAGGATGTGCTCTGAGCTGAATGCCATGTCTTGAATTGCTCAAAATTGCTAGGTCTTGATTTTGCACACAGCAGTGGAGAGGAGGCCAACACCCAATGGTAACATCTTACAGTAAAAAGGACTCTGCATGTGAAGCCAGGAGGCCTCAGTTGGAATCCTTGCTCTACCATTTCCAAGTTATATGAACTTGGCAAGTCACCTCTCTTTGACTTTTTGATTTTCTCATATGTAAAGTAAGAGGGTTGTACAAGATGGCCTTTAAGACAGATCCCTTCCAACTATAAATCCTACGATCTTCCTTTTACAAGGTAAGCATTTTTCTTACTTCGAGAAATGGCAAGTGGATGACCATCCCCTCATGGGGAGCTACCAACTGCCCTTATAAACATTCAGACTTATACAGGATAGTTTTATTTACAAATTAGTGAACACAGAATTTATATCTATATCCATATCCATATAGAGTCAAGGGATCTTCCCTTAGTGGGTCATCTTTTCCACTGAGGATTCATCCTTTCCACATTCTTTTCATCCTACCACCTGTACAGCCTTCACGAATTATAGTATCAGTTTGGGTATGGGTCTTGCAGTGGAGGAGGCTATGGTTTGCTCCTCCATATCAGGCTTCCCTTTTGAAGACCCTTTTTTTGTGTTCCATTGATCATTCCTTAGTAGCTCTCTATAGGTGTCCCTTGTCTCTATACCTTCCTCTCTATTCTCTGTGTCCCATAGGTTCATGGCAGGATGAAATAAATGACCAAAGGTTCTGTTTTATGTCTTCACTTCCAATACTTCCTGGCTCTTGACAATACTGTAGGTCTGTCTGTCTCTGTAGCTCAGTTCCTTGACTGGCCTTATGCAGTTCCCCCACTCTCCAGAAGGTGGCGCTTACCACCTTATTCAGAGGACCTTCTCTATTTACAATTCAAAATAAAACTTGAGGCTAAACTGTCTCTCCTTTCACATACAAAAGATACCTCAGCAGACTGTGAACTTCTCCCATTGCACTGATGAAATGAATCTTTGTTTTAAACTCCATTCTAGTGCTTATGAATATCTCTATAGATATTCAACTATAGATATATAGATCTATCAATATCTATAGAAATCTCTTTCTCTAGCTATATATCAAGAGATATCAATATAACTGTAGACATATATAGAGAGATATCTCTATCTATAGATATTACATATCTATATTTTATCTTTTTATCTATATTTTGTGTGTGTGTGTGTAAACACACAGAGATATGACAAATCAGTCCCATTTTCCTCTCCTTAAACATTAATTGTGTGACTCTGGGAAAATCAATTAATATCTCAGCCTCGGTTTCCTTATCTGTAAGCTGGGGACAATAATAGCTCCTAACTTCCAGGGTTGTTGTGAAGATCAAATGAGATAATATATAAAAAAATACTTAGGATGGAGGGGAGAGGAAAAACAAAGTAAAAAGTGCATAGCAGAGAACAAAAAAAAACTAAGAAGGAAGCAAAGAAAAGATGGATGGCTCTCATCATAATGTATAGTATGTATTATATAGGCTTTCTTAAAACAGAAATTTATTGCTATATATTTCGAATCCTCTCATGTTCTGCTGTGCACATGGTTACTTTTTTCCTTTTCTTATTATGTATTTAAATTTCAGTGTTTAAGTTTATATTATTTTTCTTCTTCCTTATTGTGTATTTAAGTTTCAGTAATAAAAAAAACAAAGAAAAATGCTCTGCAAACTTTAAAGCATTATGCAAATGCTAACCCTTATTATTATTTTGGAAGTTCAATGTGAATGAGCTCTGTTTATTTTGCAATGTGATGTTTTTCTCACAGGAGTCTAGTTCAGTGCTACAGCTACATGAGAAAATTCCTGTTATCTGGCACTGATTCTATGGATAATAATCTAGCACCTACCAATTGTAATATATTCACTAAACCCAAGAAGGAAAAGCCCTTTAAATTATAACAGAAGACCCAGCAGCAGCTGAGGTAGCCAGTTTTGCCAGCTCTTAAATGGCTCTGATATTTGTCAGGGTTCTTATTGCCCCAAAGCTTTAACCGTACAGGAGAGACCCAGCACGGGCATTGGCTAATGTTGTATTTATTTAAACTGGAGTTTTTAAAGCTTGTTAGTTCATCTTTTGGCCCTCCTTCAATAAGTTGGCATTAATTAGATCACCCTTGCCACATGTACCTAAATTGAGAGTAGATTGAGCTGACTCTTACAAGAGAATTAATTTATCTTTCCAGAGCGGGCAGACTAGAGGACGCCCAAAATACTTGGGCCAGTTTCCTAGTGCCTGGCCAGACAGTATCTTCAGTTCATATTATAAAGAAGTGAGTTCTCACTGTGCAGGTCTGTTGGAGTGTAAGCCTAGCGCCTACACTGCTTTGTAAACTTGTTCTGCTTCCCTTGCTGTCCAAAGCTTTCAAGGGACAAACAAAGCATGGGCAGATGATAACAGAGAAAAATAGGCTGGATGTTGTGTAAGGAATCAGTCAATGATCAAGGAAGGGCCAATCTCTTTGCATCCTAGAAATCTGTCTACCACAGAAATTCAAAAGGAGCAAAAGATTAACTGAAACTTCAAAAGAATAAAAGTAGTAAGGATATCCTGCCAAATCCACACCACATCCATTCAAAACAACATCAATGAGGGGTTTTTATTTATTGGAATTTTTTTTTTCTTATCCCGAATGTAACCCAGTTCTCTCTTTCATGGAGCTATCCCTCATAATAAAGAATAGAAAAGAGAAAAAAAAACACCTTTCAATAAAACTACAAACACATTGAAAAAATCTAATATTTTATGCAGTTTTCCATACCCATAGAGTCCCACCTTCTTAGGTATAGATAGGGGAGGTGTCTTCTCATATCTCCTCTTTGGGACCAAGCTTAATAATTATAATTTCACTGAATTCAGTTTTTTTGGAGAGGAGAGAGGCTGTCAATAGGCAATCAGTCAATAAACATTTTTTTAGAAGTACCTACTTTGTGCTAGGCACTGTACTAAGTGCTGAGAATACAAAAACAAGCAAAAGATGGTTTCTGCCCTCAGGGAGCTTATAATCTATTGAGAGAGACAGCAAGCAAACAAATATGTACAGATGAGCTATATGCAGGATAAATAGAAAATAATTAACAGAGGGAAGGCACTGGAATTAGGAGGGACTAGGAAAGGTTTCCTGTAGAAGATGAGATTTTGGTTGGGACTTTAGGGAAGCCAGGGGAGTGAGTTGGTAGAGATAAGGAGGGAGAGCATTCCAGGCATGGGGGACAATCAGAGAAAATGCTTGGAACCTATAGATAAAGTGTCTTGTTTGTGAAATAACAAGGAAGCCAGTGTCCTTGGACCAAAGAATATATAGATAGGAATAAGATGTAACAAGACTGGGAAGGTAACGAAGGGACTAGATTATGAAGAGCTTTGAACACCAGACGGAGGATTTTGTATTTGCTCCACTGGAGTTCATTGAGTTGAGGGGTGACATAGTCAGATGTATGCTTTAGGAAAATCACTTTGGTGGCTGAATGGAAGATGGATTGAAGTAGGGGTTAGACTTGAGACAGGTAGACCCACCAGCAGGATACTGTAGTAGTCCAGGAATGAAGTAATGAGAACCAGCATCAGAGTGGTAGCAGTGTCAGAGGAGAGAAGGGGGCATGTTGGAGAAATGTTGAAAACCTGAAATCAATAGGTCTTAGTACCAAATTGGTTATGGGGGGTGAGAACTAATGAGTTAAGGATGACACCTTAAGGATGTGAACCTGGGAGACTGGGAGAATGGTGTTGCCCTTGTCAATAGTAGGGGAATTAGAAGATGGAGAAGATAATGAGTTCAGTATTGGATGTGTTGAGTTTAAGATGTCTACTGGACTTCTAGTTTGAGATGTCTGAAAGACAGTTGGAGATGGGAGATGGGAGCTCAGCAGAGAGTTTAGGGCAAGGAAGGTAGATTTGAGAATCATCAACATAGAGATGATAATTAAATCCATGTGACCTGATGAGATCACCAAGTGAAGTAATACAAAGGGAAAAGAGAAGAGGTACCAGAATAGAACCTTGTGGGACCTCTACGATTTGAGAGAACTATCTGGATGAGAATCTAGATAAAGAGACAGAGAAGGAGTGTTTAGATGAGTAGGAGAACTAGAAAAGAGTACAGTCCTGAAAACCTAGAAAGAAGAGATTATCAATGAGGGTGATCAGCAGTGTCAAAGGTTGAAGAGTATGAGGATTTCAAACAGGCCTTTGGATATTTACTAGCTATGTGACTTTGGGCAAGTCATCTAACCCCAATTGCCCTGCCTTCCCCCCTCCAAAAAGCAAGCAAGCAAGAAAGAAAGAAAGGAAGAGAAAGAAAAGGCCATCGGATTTAGCAACTAAGAGATCATTGGTATCTTTGGAGGGAGCAGTTTCAGTGAAACAATGAGGTCAGAAGGTAGATTGTAAGGGGTTAATAAGAAAGTGAGATGAGTGAAATTGGAAGCTCCCATTGTAGATGATCTTTTCAAGGAGCTTAACCACAAAATGTAGAAAGGATGTAAGATAATAATGGTGTTGGAAGGACCAAGGGAAGGTTTTTCAGGACTGAGGAGACATGAACATGTTTATAGGCAGTAGAGAAGGAGCTAGTAGAAAGATGAAAAATAAGTGATAGCATGGGGATGACAGAGGGGGCAATATGGTGGAGTTGGAAAGTAATGGGATCACTTGAGCAGGTAAAAGGGGGATAAAGTCATTTCATCATGTGAGACAGGAGTGAAGGAGGAGATAGTGGCAGAGTATATATGAGTGATATAAGATGAGAAAGGGGGGAGAAAAGGGAGCTAACAGTGAATGGCCTGAATTTTTTTTCTGGAAATGGTTCTGAGATGGGAGGGTCAGGGTAGAGGGAAGCATGGGAGGTGTAAGAATGAAAAGGTTTTAAGAACTGCTTTGCAAAGTGGGACAGTGAGCTGATGAGGGAAGTGTAGTAAGATTTCCCAGTATCAGTGAGGGCCCAGTTTACATTGTGTAAGATAAATTTGTAGTGGACCCAAGCAGAACAGTTGAGTGATTTCTTTTCACCTTCTTTCAGTAATATGTGTATAGGAGAGAAGGTGGTGGATGGAGAAAATGATTCAGAGCTGAGACTTCACACAGTCAGTGAAATGTTAAAGGAGTTATGACTCAAGAGAAGAGAATTATATAGAATTGAATTGGTTAACCAAGGGGTTAAGATGGGGCAAAGAGAAGTAGATAGTGTAGGAGAGCTGACCTGGGAGAGAACTGAGGGATCAAGGGATTTGAGGTCACAGTATGGACAAAGAATAGGGTTTTGGTAAAGGAAGGCAGAGGGAAAGCTGGAAAGCCAATAGATTGTGATTAAGTAAGGTGATTTGGGACTTCTTGACCATGGATGTGATACCTTTGTGGATGATGGTAAGATCAAGGGTATGACCATCTTTGTGAGTGGTGTGGAGGAATGAGTCAAGGGAAGTTAGTAGGTTGACAAGGCTAGTGAGAGTCCACTGTGCAATTTTCAGGATGAGAAGTTGGCAAGTGTTACAAATAAGAACTTGATGTATTGTTCTGTTGATTGCCTAGACCAGAACGGAAACCATTCTGAGCCTCCAGTCTATACATTTAGTCAGCTGGATTTGACCCATGGGCTGTAGTTTGCTCACCCCTGTTCATACTTAAGAAAGAGATGGAGAAAATATTAATTATGCAAAGTATGTCATGCATATTTCCCCAGAGGCCAGTCTTTAAGCATTTCTCAGCACCCTTCTAGTCTTCTCTTGCTTTTTGTTTTTCTTCAGATTCATCTGTAATTAGAGATGGATTGAAATACACCCCATGATACATTCATGGAGATATGCCTTCAAGGACCATATCATGGAGTGTGAGCAGAGACCCCTGACAGCTTCTAGGGTTGTCTCTTGGCCCTTTGCCCTAGCCTGTGACAGTGGCAGGGAGGTCAAAACACTGTCAATGAAAACAAGAGATAGTTGACTTTCTGGAACGTAGAGCAAATAATTCAGCCCAACAACATGGCAGCCGAAGTACATAGGTTGTCTTAGGTCAGCCCAAGACTGAAAATCAAAGCCCTGGTTGTCTCTTCTGCTTTTTAATTCTTTTCTAAGTATAGCAGACTGAGCAGTAATCATGAAATGAATGTTTCCAGCCTTAGAGACGACCTCATGTGTTCAAGAGGTTGGGAGCTCCTAGATGCTTAATAAAACCTTCAGAAGAAGTGTCTGGTGACTACTGCTGTTTGTTGAAGATTGTGTTTGTCCTTCCTTCTGGAAGATAACCATGACATCAGGGTGGTGATGCTGTGACATGCAAGTGAATTGGATTTAAGTGAGGGAAGTCTGTACAAAGTCACCAGCCTCCCTTTCTCTTCTGGAGCCGTTGGGGTCCAATGGCAAGAACTAGATCAGAATGACTGGAGATGGTCCTGGATACAGTGGAAGACCTTAGCCTTTTTAAGCTGAGATCTTTAATAGGTCTCAGTTTGACTGAGGCAATGCCCATTCAGTGATTATGACCATTGATAGGAGGAGGAGCCCAATCCTTGACCTGGTTTTCCAGAAGATACAGACCTGGAAAGAGAGGGTGACTATCTCAGCCCCCATGAACCCAGCAGTTATGTGTCTTGTAATACATGTTTTCTTAGAGCACAGTAATACTCTATTTCCTTCATGTAAAATTTGTTTAGCTATTCTCCAATTGATGGGGATCATCTCTGTTTCTAGTTCTTGTTTCTTCAAAAAGTGCTGATGCAAACATTTCAGTGTGTATGAGGGTGAGTGCTTGCTTCCTTTTTATCACTGACCTCCTTGGGATTTATGCCTAGTGGCAGAATCTCTAGGTCAAAGCCTGTGGTTATTTTATTTTATTCACTTTCTTCACATAAATTGCTTTCCAGAATGTTTGGGCTAATTGAGAACTCTACCAACTCTGCATTCATCTTTCCTCAGCCCCTCCAAAATTAATGATGATGATGATGATAGCTAACATTTAGTGTAGTGCCTATTATGTGCTAGGCATTATTTGCTAAGTAATTTACAAATACTATTTTATTTGATTCTCACAACAATCCTAAGAAGTGCTATTATTATCCCCATTTTATAGTTGAGAAAACTGAGGTAAACAGAGATTATGACTTGTCTGAAGTCACATGGCTAGTAAGTTTCTATGGTAGCATTTGAAATCAGGACTTTCTGACTCCAGGCCAGTGCTCTATCCACTGTACTACCTAGTTGCCTCAACCTTTTGTCAACATTGCCAATTTGCTGTATGTTTTGTACAGAACTGTTTTGATTTTTGTTTCACTTATTATTAGTGATTCAGAGCATCATTCTCATGTAATTACCAATATTTTGTAATCCTTTTTTTGAGAAATATTTGTTGATATCCTTTGACCATTTCTCTATTGGGGAATGACTTTTAGTCTTATGGGTCTTATTTGTGATGTTTATCTCTTATCCCAGATATTTGATATAAAGGTTTTTTCCCCCTAGTTAACTGCTACCTTTCTTATTCTACTTTCCTTGTTTTTTTTTAAAATTTTTTCATGAAAAAGTTTTGAAATTTCATGTAATCTAAATGACCTATTAGCACCTTTATTTTTAGTTGGGTTAAAAATCCACCCCCTTGCAACAGATATGAAAGGTATACCTGATTAGATATGTGTATTTTTGAATTTATTATTTTAAGTGGAGTAGGATGTAGGTCTAAACCTAATTTCTCCCAGAATATTTTCTAATTTTCCTAGAAATTTTTGTCAGAGGAGTTCTTTTCTAGGTAATTTATGGTTGAAGTTTATCATGCACTGTTACTGAGTTCAATGATTTCTGATTCTTCTTTGTCAAGTCTGTCCCACTGATCTACTTTTTTATTTTTTCACCAGTAATTAATGTTTTTTGATGACTATCGTTTTAGAACAGAGTTTGAGGTCTAGGAGTACTCTTCTTTATACCTATTTTTTTCATTATTTTCCTTAATATTCTGTGTCTTTTGTCAA
>CM053585.1:348991237-349018747 GCA_028646515.1 Pseudochirops corinnae | reverse complement strand
TTTTCTCTCTGTCTCTCTCTGTTTCTCTCTCTCCCCCCCATCTCTCTCTCTCTCTCTCTCTCTCTCTCTCTCTCTTTCTCTCTCTCTCCTGTCTCTCTCAGACTCTCCCTCTCTTCTGTCTCTCTCAGACTCTCCCTAGTCTTTGCAGAGGGTAGGTAGATTAGATGCACCACTTTGCTCAGTTCCCATATAGCATTAGTCTCACCAAGTTCCAATTCCAAAGACCTGTTGAGCTTGTGTACCTTGTACCTTGGCTTCTTAAGGCTTCCCTGCTCTGCTGGATGCAACATCTGGCCTGGGATCCTGGCTCCAAGGTTACCATGAGTCAAGCTTGTGGGCTAAGAATTCTAATTCTCACACTTAAGAACTGAAAAGGACAAATAAAACTAGACTAAAATTCTAGTCTCTTCCTTGGGTCTATAGGGTCTAAAGGAAGGGGAAAGGTGGTTCTTTCCCCACCCAGCTTAGTATATGGTGCTCACACTACAGGTATAAGAGACCATCCCCATGGACATCACTGGAAAGAGAACAACTGTTGTTCCATCATGTAGATTAAAAAATGCAGTCAGTTATGGCTATTCAGCCAACAGAAAGAGGCTTCTCTCAATGATGTGGTAGGCCAACACAGTATGTCTTCTCCCAGAAGTAGGTCCTTGGTGACTTGTCAAGGGGTGCCTCCATCTTAAATGATCTGGGGTATGTGGCAAAACCTGGTTACATACAAAATGATAATTAGATCAACTCTGACAACCCTTCATGTACCTATGATACCTCTCCTTTACCTTTTCTCTTTATCTTCATTTCCCACTCTTTTCTTCAAGGTCTTGGTGGGTGGAGGAAGGGTTAGAAAGTGAGGGGAATGGGGGTGGGGATAGAGACAGAGAGAGGGAAAAAAAATGGAACTAGATCAGGATGTGGGTGGGACTCTGGAAGAGGAAGGTAATACCTGACCTGAATTTGTGTTCAGGGCACATTTCTAGGGCTTCTCTTAGAAATGAAAGGAACAAGTTAAAAACTGAAAACCCACAAGCTTTCAAGCTGGTAGTTCCAACTGAAGTTTTTTTGCTTCCCACATTCTGTATTCTTGGTTGCTGAGGGGGAAGCAGTAAAGGTTAGGAGGAGGGTGAAAGAAACATTTGGGGAAAACAGGAAAATTTAATTCAAGTCGACAAACATGTGTTATTCACCAAAGTCTTGGAGGGCTTTAATAGATTTTTGGATTGACTTTCCCCAAACTTGCTTCTTTCTTCTCTTCCTTCTCTTCCCTCTTCCCTTCAGTGACCAAGTACATAGAATCTAGAAAAACTTGTAAAATAGGAAAAGGAAACATTTTGGAGGTCATGTTTAATTGCTTAGGATCTACAGGGTTTTGGCCATATCTGTCTGTGGAAATTATATTTGACTTGATTATTGTCTTCTAGTTGTCAAGATTTCAAGATTTCCTGGCTCTCTGAATTGACTTCTTCATGACCAGATGTGTGTATGTGTATGTACATGGGCTTGTGTTGTAGTTAAGTGAATAATTTATTCTTTTAAAACATATTAAGACACTTTGGGTTCAAAAGGCTAAGGGAAAGTTGAAGAAGAGGAGACCTTAGAGAGAGGCCTCTGGGGAGGGGGAAAAGAAGAAAATATTACTTGCTTAGGGGCTGCCATATTTCCTGTGGCCTACCCATTCCTCATCTCACAGATGAACACTCATTACAAATCCTAGCTTTGGCCCTCCTGGCTTAACACCCCTAGTCTCCTTCCCAGTTGACTGAGGACCTTCATTGCAGCAATTCATCTAGGCCTGATCTTTCTGGCTCAACATTCAGCCATTCTTTACTGTCAACTTAACTCTCCTTCCAAGTTAAAATAAATCAATTTCTGACAATATATTAACAGTAAAAAGTGTGATTGTCATTCGGGTATTTTATGTCCAAGTTTTCATGGCTCCATTTGAACTTTTCTTGGTAGAGATACTGGAGTGGTTTGCCATTTCCTTCTCCAATTCATTTTATAGATGAGGAAATGAAGCAAACAGGGTTCAGGATCACCCACCTAGTTAATGTCTGAGGCTGAATTTGAATTCACAAAGGTGAGTCTTCCTGATTCTGAGCCCAGTGTTCTATCCACCCCTAAGTCCTTCCTTCTCAAATCAATTCACAGGAGCCGAAATGGACGTATGGAAGCATCAAACACAGCCCTTTCATTGAACAGACAAGTAGACTAAAGTTTAGAAACAAAGTACCCTACATGCTAAAGCTAATTAGTAAGAGATACATGATTAAAAGTGGGCTGGATGGATAGTAAGGGCAAGTAATGGGAAGCTTGAGAGCTCTCAGGGCGGCTAGGTGGTGCAGTGAATAGAGCACTGGTCCTGGAGTCAGGAGGACCTGAGTCCAAATCCGGCCTCAGACACTTAACACAAGAACTAGTTGTGTGACCTTGGGCAAGTCATTTAACCCCAATTGCCCTCCAAAAAAAAAGCAAAAAATAAAAAGAGCTTGAGAGCTCTACTGATGTCCACAAGGGATTAAAATACCTAGAAAAAGAATAAAGAATGCATGTGTTAGATCCTCTAAGAAAGATGTATAGAATGACATGGACAAGAAAAAGGATGAGAAGCTGTGAGTGACTTGAGATCTCCATAGTATAGTAGAAAGAGTACTGGCTCCACAATCAGAGGACCTGTGTTCAAATACTGCTTCTAATGCTTATTACCTGTGTTACTTTAGTAAGTCACTTAAGTGTTCCTAAGCCTTGGTTCTTTGTCTGCAAAATGAAGAGGCTGGACTACACAGCCTTGATGTTTCCTCTGGGCAGGAGCGTGCTAATAAATGTTTAACAACTGTCTCTTTAAAGAAAAAAAAGTACACATAAGACAGACTTTTAAATCTAGTCTCCATGATTAATCTATATCTTTCTATCTATATTTTTATCTATAACTTTCTTAAGTCTACATAATCAATAAAACAATAAATTAAGCCCAGATTTGTAGTGTCTGTCAATTTCTGAGGCATAAATATCCATTTAAAAAATTTAACAATCAGCTTTCCAGAACAATAGACATCTACTTCCAAGTCTAGATCAATAATCTTATGGTCCCCAATGAAGTGATTTTCACTAACCAAATAGATGAGATCATAGATCCATTGATGTGTAGAATAATTTCACATTAGTGTTGCCTCTTTGAAATAATTTTTTATTTCTCCTGTCATTCAGGAAAATAGTTACATAACCTACCTTGGGAGGGAGGAAGAGAATAATATAGATGGAGGTAGAGACAGTAGTGGTAGTAACAATTGAAAAGAAATAACAAGATAAATTTATTTTCCTTTTCATGAAGTATATTTGTTTATATTATATTTTTAGAATTTTATTATATATATAATATACATTACATTTATATAATATTTATATATTATATATGTTATATATTATACATATTTATAGAATAAAGATATTAACTTGAAACAGAGTGTCCTTGTCCTTGTCCTTGTCCTTGTCCCTCCTTCCTGCCTTTAACCTTGTTGCCTAGGAAGTCTTTGTGAAAACTATAGAGGGGTCAGAGCATATAATGATAACAATAACACCTAGCATTTATATAACACCTACTGTATGCCAGATACTGAGCTAGGTACTTTACAAATATTATGGCCTTTGATCCCCACAACAAACCTGGGAGGTATGTGGTATTATAATCCTAATTTTACAGTTGGGGAAACTAAGGCAAACAGATATTAAAATGATTTTCTCAAGCTAGTTAAGTATCTGAGGTCACATTTGAATTCAGGTCTTCCTGCCTCCAGGACCAGGACAATGCACTGAGCTACCTAACCACCTCCAAAGGGTAGGGTGGAGTTGGGAGATATGTATAGTAAAAGACACCCATTTATCCATGTATTGTTTTAAACAAGTACAGTTGACTGAAAAAGAATATCCAGGTCAAATTAAAGGCAGAGAGGAAAGAGGTGTAAAAGGGTAAAGTCTAAGGGCCCTATTTATAGAAGAAAGTTTCCTTAGTCATTGGTAGGGGATTTTTAACAGGCTGAATGTATGTATATTGACCTCATATAAGACTGATTCAGTCAATGTTCCCTAGGGAATCTTCTAACATTAAACCTATATTTAGACCCATTTATGTCAAACCCAAACTCCAATTTAATAGGTTTGGGAGTAGACCTATGACCTCATTGGCATAAGGAACTCTTGGGTGAGGGAACTCAGTGCAAGTTGGCACCTCTCCTACAACTTGTAGTCTTGGAGAATTTCCTGGAACATTGAGAAATTAGGTGACAGAGTTACCTGGCTGGTAAACCTAGGCATTCTTGGCTTTAAGGATAGCTTTCTGTTCACCATGTTACATGCTTTTCATTCTAACTTATTCCCTCTCTTTCTGAGAAAATAATCTCTTCTCTTCCTGGAAACTTACAGAAATTGTAAAGAGTTATAGTTGCCACCATGGACTCTTCCATTCTTTAATTGTTAACTGGTCACATACTGACTACGACAGAATTTACTCATCCAATAAATGTTTACTGGGTGGTGTTTGGGTTACAAGGATCAGACACCTGTTTTGGATAGGAATTGCCCACTGCTTAAGCAGAACATAGGCTCATAGATTTAGGGCCTGATCCAGTCTAACACCCTCCTTTAGCAGATGAAGGAACTGAGGCCCAGAAAAGGCAAGTGACTTCTTTAATGTGACCCAGTGAGTAAGTAGAAGGCCTGGGATTCACACTCAGGTCCTGATGCTCTAAATCCAACACTCTTTTCACTGTACCAGGAGGAGCCTAGTTTCAAATGCTCCATAATGGTCCTCAAAGTCGAAAAATATAAGAAGTTATTTATTGGAATAACTGGAAAAGCATTAAGCTTTAAAAGACATATATAACAGGCAAATACTAAATTACTTGCATTGTATATGTATTAAACTATTATTGGGGACATTTTAAACACATTCAAAACAAGAGAATTCAGTGCCAAAACACTGGAAAAAGAGAGAAAGACATGATTTGACCCACTATATCCATTCACCTTATAGCAAGGTGGTTTTATTTTTTTTTAACTTTATTTAAATCATAACTGCACCAGCCAAAGGGTTTCATAAAAGGAAATACCTCTAGTGTTATCTGGTAAGGGTGTTTCTGGTGGCATCCATCCGTGTAAACAGCTTGCTCAGGAGTCTTAGAGCTTAAACTCAGGTGTCATGTTCATCATGGTCCCAGATGACACAGAGCCTTTGGAGACTCTGCACTATCTCTCACTAGAAAGGTTGTATTTTGTGCTTCTGTGTGTACATACATATGTTTATGCACATCCATGCATCCCCCCCTCACATTAGAACGTAAACTCCAATAGGATAAGGATATTTTCTTTTCTTTTGTCAGTACTTCGCCATCACAAAGCACATACTAGTGCCAGTGCCTAGAACATAGTAGGTGGTACAGTGCATAGGGGACTGGAGTCAGGAAAACCTGAATTCAAATCCAGCTTCAGACACTAGTTGTGTGACCCTGGATAAGTCACTTAACCTCTGTTTACTTCAGTTTCTTTATCTGTGAAATAAGGCTCATAACAGCATCTACCTCTCTGGGTTGTTGTGATGATCAAATGAGATAATCAAATGCTTAGCACAGAGCCTGGCGTGTAGTAGGTGCTATGTGAATGTTAGCTGTTATAATAGTTGGCAGCAAGATGGCTAACTTGGCATCAGGAAGATTTGAGTTTGAATCCTGCCTGAGAAATTTGCTAGCAATGTGACTGATCTGAATCTCTCATACTCAGTTTCCTCATCCGTTAGATACGGATAATAATAGCATCAATTCCAAAGGGGGTTTTGTAAGGAACAGATTAGGTAATAATATGGAGTGTGTCATTCATAAAGCCAGGGTCAGATGACTGGGGCTGATGGTAAAATTTTCAATGGGTGCATCTCCGACTCAGAAATCAGCAAATGCTCTCAGTCAGGGCTTGGTCAATCACTTTGTTGATTGACTGGACCACTCTAGTCAAGCTCAAATACAACTTCAAGGGCATACGGACTTAGAAAACCACAAATTAGCATTATCTTTGTTGTACTGTATTTTTATTTATTTTATTAAACATTTTCCAATTATATCCTTGTAGCACTGGGGACTTTTGCCAGCTGCTTTTGGTCCAGAGAGCAGAGCAGGCTTGTCACCTTCTGGCAGGTGAAGAAGGGAAGGGAAAAGTGTTAATAATATGGATTAAGCTTAAAAGTGTGTTGTGTGTGTGTGTGTTTTTTCCCCAGAGATTCAGTCGTTAAATATTAATCAGCATATCCTTGTATGTATGTCAAGTGCAGAATGTAAAGTGTTATGAAATGTCTAGCCATTATTAGTAAATGCTTGCTTGCTTGATCCTTCTCCTGTGAATTCACACGAGTCCCCTCTTAGAAGACTTTCTTTAGGGCTCAATTTAGGTGTCACCTTCTCTAGGGTGCCTTCCCCAATCGCCCCCATTGAGAAGGCATTTCCCTCCTCAAATTGTCTTATGTTTATATAACTCCTCTTGACTTGCCCAGTTAGTGAGAGTTGCCATGGGAACACAAGACGCCCAGAAGTTACCATGGCAACCAGGCAGACTTTTACCAGGAGTACACAGGACAGGTGGCATTTGAACTTGGCATTGGAAGAAGACTGGGAAGGAGGATGTTGTCTGACTGAGAGCTCAGGGAGGACAGATAGAAGTTAAAATGTTACTCCTGACATCATCCCCTGTCCCTCCTTTTCCCCCCACCTCCAGCCATGCAGATTGTTGTTGCCAAAAATGTAGATTGGAGCTGAGGGGCTGAGACAGAAAGATTGCCAAGAGCTAATTGTGAGAAGGAATGATAAGAGAGAAGCTACTGAGACCTACTGTGGCAGCATGGTGGCCCCCATACTCCAACCCAAGACCCTTCCTCTCTGGAAGAAGGAGAACCAGGAGGTCAAGTCTTTGACCAATTAATGTAAGACCTCTTCCATCAGGGATGGAGAAGTGAGAAAAGAATGCCAGGAGCTCAGGGGGTGTGTGGCTTACCAACCCACTGCCTTTTGATTCTTAGTTCATCTCTCCTTGCTGTTATCTGGGAGGGGTGATGGTGGTGAAGGGGGAGGGGTAGTAAGAGTGATGTTCCCCCTTCCCCACAAAAGAAAGAAAACACAGTCACTGAAACTTTTTATTATTTTTTTAAATGCAAAAAAGAGAACATTAAGAAATTCAGAAGGAGGCACAAACAGGATAGTTTTGAAAGTAAAGTATATTTACTATACACTTTTAAAAGAATCAAAGTATGGAATGAAGAGTTACAGTTTGGGGTACTATTTTTTGTGTTCTGCTATTCTATGAAAAAGCTTATTTCTGAGGCTTTTGTTAAGTTTAGAATAAATGAAATTAAATTTAAAATTAGAGTTAAACACTTTGTTGAAATCTAGGAATGCTATGTCTACAACCTTGCCCTGATCTGTTGGTCAGTCACCCTATTAAAATGGAAATTTGCTTGGTTTATGTAACAGGATGCACAAGCAGCTTCCCCAAAAGAATGCTACTGTGAATAGCTTTTAAAGTTCTGATTACACAGTATAGTGAACAGTCCATTTATTCCATAACAAATCAAAGTAAACATTCATAACAAATCACAATATAATATTCACAACATCACATCTTATCACAGAAAATCAAAATATAGTGTTCACAACAGCTTAACATTAGAATGGCCACATAAATTTTCACCAAAGTGGTCACAGTATTAAGAACAAAAGAATAATCATCTGGTATCCCTAAGGAAGTTTGCCTCCTCACTCAGTCATTCAGTCATCTCACAATACAATAATTGATCTTCTACTCATGGACTTGTTAATCACTAAATACAATCATTAAAAAAAATTACACAAACCCTCCACCCTTTGGTGTCTAGTAAACTTCAGTTTCATCACACATTCAATATCCAAGGAGAGGCCTTTTCTTCATCTTGACTCAGGGTGGTCTCTTAGATTCCTTGGATCCCCTTCCATGGTCCCAGCTCCTACATGAATCCACCAAACAGTCACCTGGATTCAGAGGCAGACAACTCCCATGTCCTTGTCCAGTCCTCTGGGCAGTTCCTGCTACACACTGAAGTTGACAGGGTCCAGCAGATCTCAAAACCTTCACAACTTCTGTTGCCAGGAACTCAAGGATCAACCAAGCCACAAACAAACAGTCTTATCCTGGTCATGCTTCTTTAGTCCTCCAGCAGTTCAGCTGTCCCTAGAACCCAGAAGAAATCCCAGCCTTCCAGGCAGCAGCCACTTTTGCCTTCTAAGAAGCAGCAGCTACTTTGGGCTTCCAGGAAACTCCAGCCTTCACCAGATCTCTCAGCAGAACAGCTTCTTCCACCAGGAGTAAAAATTCTTGATTCTGACTGTCTCTTCTTAAATACACACACACACATTGGCTTCCCATCTCAGCCAACCTCTTCCTGTTACGTCAGCAACAGGAGACAGAATTCACACTTTCTGCTTCTTTCACAGTAAGGGCTAAGTACCTGCTAAATTAATTACCATTACAGTTTAGTGCAATGAAGCCATGTTGGTGCTTGGTGATTTTTTTGCTCCTAGTTCTATGGAAACTGAGCTAAACTATGAACTGAGATGATATATGGGTAGGAAGAGGATTATGTCTTTCATGTGGTGAGGGAGTAAATTTGTGTATTGCAATTATACCTTTGGAAATAGAATCTTCCTTCCTTCCTTCCTACTTTCTTTCTTTCCTTCTTCCTTCCTCCCTTCCTTTCTTCCTTCCTTCCTTCCTTCTTTCCTTCCTTCCTTCCTACTTTCCTTCCTTCCTTCCTTCTTTCCTTCCTTCCCTCCCTCCCTCCTTATTTTCTTTCTTTCTCTCTCTTTCTTTCTTTTTTTCTTCAATGTTATACCCCTTATATTCTCCCCAACTCTAGAATACTTTGTCTTTGGCCCTAGTCCTGTCCTCTTTGCTTGGGCCATCCCCCATCTCTGGAATGAACTGCCCCAACCTCCAACTCTGATCTTTGAATCTCTTCCCTCTTTGTTGACCAAACTCAGATGCCCCTTCTTTCCCCATAACCCCACCCTCCAGTGAAAGTGAGATCTCCCTTAAATTTCTCACTGTACTTTGCCTGGATTTTTTTCTATATTTGTATCTCATACTCTCTACTATTTTTTTTTTAAGTCAGAGTTGTTTGTGCATCTCTTTCTCCCAAGTGATTGTAAATTTTTTTTCAAGTAGGAGCTGTGTGGGTATTATTTTCTATCTTTTCTCTCTGGTTCTCTCTCCTACCCATAATCTAGCACCATTCCTTGCACATGTTACATAATATTCACTTAATAAATGCTTATTGAATTGAATTATCAAATGAATATGTTGGTATTTAATTTCTTAGCTTAACAATTAAGCTCAAACTGAAAACAGATTTAGCCTCATACATATTCCCTTTACTGAGCACTTATTTTTTCTAAATGACAGGTATCTTTCTTACATTGGTCCCACCTTGGTTTGAAGTTCTAAATAATCTGTCATCATGGGACATGAGGGAAAAAAATGCTGGGGAGAAAGGGAAGATGAAGCTTTGGGGAACTATTGAAATGTTACTGGAAGCATTGCTTCCTTCCATTCATACGGACTATTGAGAGTTGAATGTCTTTGGTTTAAACAACAGGAATTCTGCTCAAGCAGGCTTTCAAACGAAATAGATCTCTCAGAAGCCCATTGTTTGCTGGTAAATGCCTCAGAGGAGGAGAGTCAGGACAAATGTAAAGGCAGAGCCAAATCAGAGCTTTCAAAGGTAGTTCTCATAGACACACATATATGTATGTTTTATACACATATATACACATGTATGTATATATACACGTGTATGTATTTATATGTATGTGTGTGTATGTATACATTCACATAAACCTGGATGGAAGGAATTCATTCACACCAGGGTACTTTGTTCCAAATTATACTCAAGGTAGCTGATCGTTTCAAATGTTTAGCCTATGCTACGGTAAAACAGTGAAAGGGAAGATTCATTGGCAGATAGGAAAATGACTTCTGGCTTCATATTTTCAAGTGCTCAAATATATTCTTTTCATTAGAGTCCTGTAGGACCATTTGATTCCCATCTGATCTTGAATCTAGATTGAGAGAATATTCTCTTCACAACATCCTTTGAGACAGGGAATGTAAGTATTTTCCAAATGAGGAAACTGAGTTGTAGAGAGGTTAAATGACCCAAGATCACACAATTACTAAGTGGTATAGTCAGGACTTGAATAGAGGATCCATGGACATCTTGGGTGAATGCTCTGTCCTACAATAATCAGTCATTCAAAAAGTATTGGAAAATGTTTATTAAAAAAGTTTTTATAAGTTATATAATAAGTTTATAGAAATGTTTATATTAAAAAGTATTAAAAATGTAGAAAAATTTACATATTAGAAAACATTGGCCATCATACTAGGTACAGAGACAAGTAATGAAATAATTCCTGCTTTCAAGGTACTTAGACCATAGGTCTAGCTGAAATATCAACTTAAACTTTCTGCCCAAAAGAAAGTTTCCATGGTGGCATGGGAAAGAAGACAGAGGATGATCCAGGTAGGAAGCTCCCAAAACAGACTCAGAGGAATGCTCAGTCAGGAAAATAGAACTGCTGTTGACCAGTGGACGGGAAAGGAGAGGGATGACTTGCTTCCATGATCCTCATGATCAAGATAAGGAAGGAAGAATTCACCAGGTAAGCAGAGAAAAGATAGATCACTGAGTTCCTGCACTTTCTTCCCACTTGCCACACTTAGAGATCAATATCTTTTTTAATACAACATATTTAATACAAAAAAAAAATACAAAAAGGACTCCCACCTGAGCCCACAGATGGTCAAGAAACTCTTTCCCTGCTTTCAATGACTCTACCTGTGACCTAGCTGGTGTATAGGCAGGACTTGACATGTATTATCTTGTTTGATCTTCACAACAATCTTTTGAGGTGGGTGGCATTTTAGATAAAGAAACTGAGGTTGAGAGGTTGAGTACTTGCCCAGAGTCTCAGAACTACTAAGTGTCTGAGGTAGGTTTTGAACTCAGTTCTTCATGACTCCAGCTCTCCTACACCTCGTCAACTGGCAGCTTAGAATGCTCCCCTAGAGTGAGTCTCCTTTGTAGACTAGAAAGTCCATTCCCCCAAACATGTACAACTACTTGATTTGCAGAATGAAGGCAACAGGAAGTCTCACTTTGCTTTTTCTAGGTCCTCTCTTTGTGTTTTGAGGCTCCTAGGGTGGCTGCTCCAAGTGCTTTTGGTTTTCTGTCTCTCCGCTGCCTGCTTCCTCTGGACATGGGGCACACTGTTGGGCTCTCCTCTTCAACCACAACGATCTCTCCTCAGTGCTGCCTTTCTTTGCCACCAACAACTTTTTCGGGGGGTATTTGCTGGGCTTCAAGTCGGCAAGACCTGAGTTTGAATTCTTTCTTGATCATTTATTAGACCTTATTATATATATTATATATAATATTATATTAGACCATATTCTATGACTCTGAGCATATTACTTAACCTTTCTCAGCCTCAGTTTCCTCATCTGTAAAGTGAGGAAAATAATGGCACTTCCCTCATAGGGTTGTTGTGAGATCCAGATGAGATAACATATAGAAAACGTATTAGAAACCTTCAAGGGCTATATAAATACTAGCTACTGTCATCTTCACCATCATCACCATTATCGAAAAAGTATTTTGCCTTCACGTTTTTATAATGAGCTACTGGCATAGTCCTAGGTAGGAGTAGAGCAGAATCTGTATCATCTATTAACTTGATTAATTAACGGTCATTAATATGATACAATGATATATACAATCTCAGTATAATGTTAGCATATTATATATGTCTTCATAATATAATATATAATTAGATATTATCTGAAGAATAGGTTTTAGTGCACATATTATATAATAACTCCACACAAACATGCATGACCATTTACATAACATATATCTTATATAGAATACCTATTATATGAGACCTATAAACAGGTATTATGTGCATTTTATACATAAACATGTAAGTTTTATATACATATGTATTCCCTTTAGAAAACAACTTGTACCTCTTATATATTCCAACCCCAAACTTGCTACTTCTTGAGTTCTAAGTTGGTCTTTTGGAACTTTTTTTTTGAGATTTTATCTTTTCTTTAAAAAAAAGGTGTTATTTACTTATTTTTTAAACATTCTTTTCTTTTTAAATTGAGTCTCAAATTCTCTTCCTTCCTCCTACCCCTTCCCTTCCCACTGAGAAGACAAGGAAAATGACACCAAATATACATGTGCAATCATGCAAAACATATTTCCATGTTAGTCATATTGCAAAAAAAATAAAGTGAGAAAATTAGACTTTAATTTGTACTTAGAATTCATCAGTTCTCTGTCTGGAGGTGGATAGGATCTTTTCATCGTGAATCCTTTGGAGCTGTCTCAGATCACTGTATTGATCAGAGTAGCCAAGTCTTTCACAGGTGATCATTGCTGTTCCTGGGCACCATGATCTCCTGGTACTTCTCACTTCACTTTGCATCAGACCTCGCCATATATTTTTTCAGGAATTATCAAATAATTGGTCAATTTAGTGACAAAATGGTGATGGTGATGAGGCTTCTTATACTGTGAATCAGAATTTGCAAAACATTGTATGTTTTAGTCTCATGATAGTCCCATGAAGTAGGTATTGCAGGCCTTATCTTCACCATTTTGTGGATAGACCCAGATAGGTTAAGTAACATGTCTGTCCATGCTCACATAAGTATAGAAGACAGGATTTGGGCACAGGTATTCTTGAGTCAATCAATCAATCAACATTTATTAAGTTCCTATTTTATGCCAGGCACTCTGCTAAGCCCTGGGAATACAAAAAGAAGCAAAAACACAAGTACCTGCCCACAAGGAGCTTGCAATCTAATGGGGGACAACATTCAATCAGATATATACACAAGCAACTTAGATATAGGATAAATAGTAAATAATTAACATAAAGAAGGCATGGAATTTAGAGTGTTTGGGGAAGACTTTCAGTAGAAGATAGGATTATAGTTGGGACTTAAAAGAATCCAGTGGACAGAGCAGAGGAGAGAGAGTGTCCCAGATATGGAGGAGAGCTAGAAAGAGCACTGTTTGAGGAATAGGGAGTGTCACTGGATCAGAGTACGTCACAATGAGTAAGGTGTGAGAAGACTGGAAAGGTAGGAGGCCTAGGCTATCAAGGGCTTTGAATGCCAAACAGAGCATTTTACGTATGGTTGGCTTTGGTATTGGTTGTTGTCCTTCCTTCTTGAAGAGGACCAAAATGACATCACTATGTTAGAGTCAAGGTACAGTGTATACAGCTGCAGCTGATCAGACCAAAATGAGCTTCTACCACAGGTCAGGTACAAACAGTCCATATGAACACTGGGAGTGGATTCTCTAAATTTGTGCATCTCACATTTCTTTTGAACTACTTCAATTCTGCTTTGCTCATAGGGCACAGCGTCTTCTTTCATACAGGCACACTATCCTGAGCTACAAACAATAGGAAGCCTTTGGAGTTTATTGAGTAGGGAGGGGAGCGACATGATCAGATGTGCATTTTAAGAAAATCACTTCAGAGGCTGAATGAAAGATGGATTGGAGTGGGGAGAGACTTGAGGCAGGTTGACCGGTTAGCAGATTATTGCAATATTCCAGGTGTGAAATGATTCCAAATCCAGGGCTCTATTTGCCTTGAACTGAATCAGCCAAAATGTTTTAAGGAAGAGCCCCATGGAGATCTGGCCTAGCCATTTCATTAAAGTATTTATATATATATATATATATATATAAATCATTCACCATATTTTTCTTTTTCTACAGACTCTACTCTTTTAAGGACCCCAAGTGTTCAATGATTATCTGATGGCAGTGAGGAATAGTTTGGTTTCACCTACTGTCCCTTTTTCTTCATAACTAAGGGTGATTATGCATGAAGTGGGGAAAATGCATTAAGTAGGGAGATGATAGATTTGTTGGAAGGAACAATCAGTTGAATATTAAACAGTATCTTTTCAGTGAAGTGCTTTAGTTAAAAGAGTCTTAGCTCGAAGCTAAAAACATGGTGCTTTCTTTGACCATCCAGGAAACCCTATCCATTACAACGAGGCTGACTCACATGAACCACTTATTTGCATGACTATGTAGGTGAGAAGATAAAAGGCTACATTAAGTCTTCATTAATTTGTCCTTTGCACATTCCAGGCACCATAGCACACTGTTCATCATATTCTTTGTACATAGCACTCTGGAAAGTGTGATAATTTCTCCCCAAAATGCAATTTTATTAACTCAACAAAAGCAAACAGCTTAGATGGAAGAAGCAACTATCTAAGCTAATTACCCTCTAAGTTCAAAGTAATAACACTGTGAACCTATCACCAAATTATAAATGCTTCTAATGCAGCCAACTTTGAGCCGTGTGCTAATGCCAAATAACTCACACTTATCTGTAAGTGATGAATTCTCCTTTTCTCTTTCCATGGCTTTAAATCATGCAGCACACTATGCTATCTATCAAAATATCTTGCAAAGATGCCAACAGGTATAGTCTCGTGTAGCTGTTATATAATGTCTGAGGCAGTGGAAAAAGAATCTTAACTGAGGTGGAAAGAGGGCATTGTACCTTGTCAGCAAATCAGGGTTCCAGGCTGAGCCCCACAACTTTCTAGCTTTGAGATACTGGACAAGTTTTAGAGCCTCAATTTCCTCATCTGTAAAAATAGCAATAGTAATGCTCATATTACTTGCCTTGAGGATACAATGAAAGGCTATATATAAAGCATTTTGTGAGAGTAGAAAGTTGTATAAATATTAGTTGTTCCTCTTTTATTATGAGACATATTGCTTATATTTCATTACAAACTGCTTTGGAATCATGCCACCTACATGTGTTTTTCACTCTGATTTATATTTATGACTAATTAGTCAATCAATAAGGACTGAGTGTCTAATATTTATCAAGCATACATGAGGATTTTATATTTCTATTGATAAGACACAAAATATATCCAACAAGCAATAGTGAATGATATAAAATAATATAGAATTAAGTATTAAATCATGGTACTTAGAGAAAGTGCCACCTCCTGCATGAAGCCTTCCCAGATTTTCCCAGTTTTCAGTGTTTGTTCTTTCTTCAAAATGCCTTACAGTTACTCATTTCTGTATGTGCCCTATTGTAGAGGCCAGCATAAAATGTAGAGGTTTAGGGTAGGGACTCTCGAGACCCCAAAATACCAACATGCCGGGTCCTGCCAAATGAATTTGACTCAAATCTTCTCTCAGCCAAAGAAAAGTAAAGTTTATTAAAAGTTCACCATATTGGGTAGACTCTTAAGGAGCCTTGGTGTCTGTGAAGCTTGCATTGGGCACGCAGGCCAGAATCATCTGACATAGGGTAAGTCTGTGTTAGTTCATTCTATGACATTCTCACACACATGGAGGCAAGATGGGGTCCTATATACAGAAAAGGTTGTGGGAGGAATCTAGGAGTGGTCTAGGGGAGGAGTTTGGGGAAAGTCTTCAGTAGGAGTCAAATGAGGTCAGACTCTAGTAATGAGTTTGGGGAGGGTCTTCAGGAGGAATCAGTGAGGTCAGACTCCAGTAAATGAGTGATTAAGTGTGGGAAGTTGCTGGACACTACCTGGAGCTCACAGACAATGTTGCAAGGGTGAAACAGTTGATTTGGGTATAGATATTTTGATAGGCTCAAGGATGGGAAGTAGATGGACATCTGCTCAATGGAATGCAAATGTTGAGGGCAGGGACTCTTTTGTTGTGCCTTTTTATTCTCAGGCCCTAGAATAATGCTTTATATATAGTAGGTGCTTAATAAATGGCTGTTGAACTGAACTATTTAATATTATCATGTTATATATTTAGATATTTTGGTTCATAGGTTGGAAGAAGTACCTACATTAATGAAATCATGGACCTGTTAAAGTATTAAGTACACACACATACACACACACACACATTTACTTATTTATGTCATCACTGATGCATTAAGGAAGCAAATTATTAGACAAATTATAAGTATTTATTAAATGTAATTATATGATATATTATAAAATGTGTATATGTCATATAATACATATTACATACATAATTATAATTTTATATAAAATGTCTGCTGAGACAAATGAAAACTCCAAGAGACAGTTTCTGGGCAATTAATAATCGATTTGTTAATTAGGCTAGATAGGAATCAATAAATTGATGGTCAGTGGTTTCTCTTGGTAACCAAAGACACCAAGGGGGACCCTGAAATACATTAAATCTTTCATGAAAGGGAACTCCCCTGACAGGTGAAAATCAATGGGTGATGGGTTTATATTTAATGAGGAGGTGAGCCAAACGTCTTTAGTTTCTCCTGCTGAAAATGTAGCTTCATCATGAGACTCAGTAGCTTCAAGACATCTGGGCAAGGGAAGCCATTTCCACCTGGACCTCTCCAGCTAGTTTTCACTTTTGTGAGCTGGGTCGCCTTACTCATTAATGGAAGGGATCAAAGAGGATTCTTTCTCCAAGCAAAGGATCCTACAGACTGGATTCTGTTTATATTCTAAACAGAAATTAGGTCTTCCTGTTGGGAGGAGTCCCACCCAATCTATTGCCTTGGGAGCAATCCCATCATATAACCATGCCCTTCAGAGATTGACTGACCTTTTCAGGAGTTGGGTTTTAACAGAAATAAAAGAGAGTGAAGCACAAATTAATAGTTATTAATATGACAACATAATATTAATTTCCCTCACTAATATAATATTAATGCCTGATATAAAATAAAGCTGCTCTTGGGTATATTGACATATAACTTCACAAATATGTAAATCATTAAATTATAATAGAGTAATAGTATAAGTATAATATAATTATGTACTATTTAATGAATGAATGAACGAATGAATGAATGAATAAAAAAGCATCTGCTAAGTGCTTACTATTTTCCTTGAACTGTGTTAAGAATAGGGCATACAAAAACAATAAACAAGAGTCTGACCTCAAAGACTTTACATTTTAATAGGGGAAGACAGCATAAATAAGGAAATAATAGCCAAGAAGTGGTGTTTTCATCTGAAAAGTTGTAGGAATGGTAAGTGGAACCATAGGGCGATTGATGAACTTACCCTTTCCAGGAATGCTAATTTTAGTTTGATTATTGTTCCCTGTAATGCCAATTCAATACCTACAGCAGCTGCTATGGATATGCATGTGTATTTCTAGGGTAAATTCACAAAATATAAATTCTCTTCCTCAAAGATGAAACCAAGACATTTGTTCAAACACCAAAAAGCCAAATCTATCATAGTAGTAACAAAGAAATCTATACACATTATCAATGCAGGGAGCATGGTCATCCCCAAGCCTTCCCTCTTTCAGGCCTCCCCACAAACAAGCTCCCTTAGGCAAAATCTCTCCCTCTCTCACTCAGGTTAGCTGTTCTACCTGCGTGCTCTCTCTCTCTCTCTCTCTCTCTCTCTCTCTCTTTTTCTCTCAGCTCTGCCTCACTCTCTCTTCTTGTTCCACCCTTCCTGCTGCACCCTTTCTTCTTCCACCATCGTCACCATGTGACTCAAGCTGTGAGCTGAACCAGAGCTCATATCAAGTCACATGGGATTATTAAGGGACAGGGAAGATCTTCAAATTCCCTTACCATTACAGTCCCAAAGCAAATAGGTGGATATAATTATAAGACAAATAGTGATGAATTTTTGTGAAGTTATGAGGTTTGCTAATTACTTTTCAAAATCCTCATCATATAGGTAATGAAAATATCACTATGAACATTTTACAGGTGAGGATACTGAGACACATGGAGAAATTAAGTGGCTTCCCCAAAGTTACATTGTTAGTAAAGCAGAACTTGGATTTAAAGTCAAGGTCTCTTGCATCCAAGTCTGAGACATATATTCTTGCAAGATATTCATGCTAGATAGAAGCTACATGGTACAGTGGAAAGAATACTAGCTTTTGAGTCAGAAAAGCTGGGTTCAAATTCCTCCTCTGGCATTTAATACTTATTGCTTGGGCAAGTCACTTAACTGTGCTGAGCTCCAGTTTCCTCACTTTAGTGAGGAGGTTGGATAAATAAGCTTGTAGTCCCTTCTGGACCTAGAGCTATAATCCTGTGGATAGTTAGAGAAGACCTTCAAGGAGATAAACTTGTGCTTGGATCAGTATAGGCTAGATCAGCAGTTCTCAATCTGTGGGTTGCGACCCCTTTGGGGGTCACCTAAGACCATGGGAAAACACATATTTCCGATGGTCTTAGGAACCGAGACACTGCTCCTCTATCCATCTCCAGGTAGGTCCACCCACAGGCAGATACGGCCACATACAAGTATTAAAGGGTCGCAGCATTAGGAAGGTTGAGAACCACTGGGCTAGATGATTCTAGGCAAGGATAATAGCACAAATGAAAGGAGACTAGATCTTATTCCGGGAAAAGTTAGGAGGTTACAAAATGTCTTGTATGTAACAAATACAGTTCTGATACTTAAACCCAGAGAGATTAGAAAACAGAATGAAAATTGTAGACCACGATCTGTAATAAGTACTGATTCAAAAATATTGAATAAGGTATCACCATAGAGGCTACAGCAATATATTAAAAATATTGTATTATTCACTATAATCAGATTGGATTTATTCCAGGAATGCACGACTGGTTCAACATGAGGAAAACTGGAAATATAACAGACCTTATGAATAACAAAAACAATAAAAACCATGTGGTTATATCAATAGATGCAAAAAAAGCTTTTGAAAAGATACAATACTTATGTTTTAACAAAAAGACACTAGAATTCTTAGGAATGAATGGATCTTTCCTTAACGTGGTAAACAAGAATCTATTAAAAAAACAACAAGAATTAGCATTATCTTTAATAGAGAGATGTTGGAGACCATTCTAGTAATGTCACGGTTTAATCAAAGATGCCTATCATCACCAATATTCTTTAACACAGCTCTAGAAATGCTAGGCATAGTGGTATTGTTGAGGTCTAGAGTGGTTAGGATTCAGTGCTCTCACCATCGTGTCAGGGAACGATACATTGAGGTTTGGGGCTTAGGGGTGGGTGCTTGAGACCTCAAAATACCAACATGCCGGGTCCTGCTAAATGAATTCAACTCAAGGCTTCTCTCAGCCAAAGTAAGACAAAGTTTATTAAAGTTTCAGCATATTGGGTAGACTCTAAAGGAGCCAAAGCATTTGTGGCACTTGTAACAACAAGCAGACCAGAACAATCTCACACAGACTGAATCTGAGCGCCTTCATGGAGGCAAGATAGATCTTAAATACAGAAAGATTGTGGGAGGGACCTGAGTGGTCTAGTAGTCTGGGAGAGGGGTCTAGGGAGGGTCTTGATGGGACTGGGGTGACTAGAGGTCAGACTCCAGGAACCAAGAGAATGGGATTTTGATGGAACCAAGGGCGGGAAACAGTCCAGACAACAGATCATGGAGGGTTAGGCTAGTTTAAAGGAAACAGATTTGGTCTTATATATTTTGATAGGATCCAGAGTGGGAGGTAACTGAAGGCTACCTGGAGATAACAGACTATAGAGAGCTAGGCTAGGTTGAAAGTAACAGAGATTCAATCACAGTGATAATGGGAAGCTTATGGCCTCAGGTGAATGCCAGATCCAGTGGGAAGGTTCAAGGGAGTTCCCAGATTCTATACTCCATCAGTATTGTAAGAAAAAAAAATGGAAGGAATAAGATAGGCAAGAAGAAACCAAAATTATTACTATTTGCAGATGATATAATGTTCTCCTTAGTGAACTGTAAAGATTAAACTAAAGTTAATTGAAATAATTTAAACTTTGGTAAAGTAGAAGTATGGGGAGAGAGATGGTGTAGTGGATAGAATGCTAGGCCAGGAGTCAAGAAGACTTACCTTTGTGAGTTCAAATCTAGCCTGTGTTACCCTGGGAAAGCAATTTAACCCTAATTACCTCAATGTCCTCATCTGTAAAATGAGCTGGAGAAGGAAATAACAAACCACTCCAGTATCTTTGCCAAAAACAAAACAAAACAAACCCAAATGGGATCATGAAGAGTTGAACATAACTGAAGTAATTGAGAAACAAAAGTAGAAGGGTACAAAACCCACAAAACCACCTTTATGTAAATTGCCAACAGAACTGAGGGGAAAGAGCTTTACAAAAAGAAATTCCATTAAAAAACCAACTCTATGGAATGTATGAAGTATTTAGGAGGCTACTTACCGAGGCACACACAGGGCTTATACAAATACTCAATATATATGCTATACTCTTTATAAAAATAAAGTAATTGGAAGGATATTAATTGCTTATATTTGGGCCATGCCAACATAATAAAAATGATGATACTATCTAGATTGATAAATTTAACTAGTAGTGTATCAATCAAACTACCCAAGGATTATTTTAGTAACTAGACATTTAGTCATAATAGTAATAAAATTCAAGTGAGGGTGAAAAAACAAGGTCAAGACCCTTGAAAAATATTGAAAAAAAATGTATGAAAGAATATGAGATCACAAGGTATACTGCAAAGCAGAATTCATCAAAACTATCTGGTACTGTTTAAAAAATTGAAAAGGTGATCTGTGGAACATATTAAGCTCATAGGAACATATTAGGTGATCAGTGGAATATAATAGGACCCCAAAGCATTCAAACATAGATAGCAATATAGTAAGTTTGATAAACAGAAGACTAGAACTCCTTAGGTAGCAGTTCCTGACTTAAAAACTATTGTGGAACCTGGAAATCAGTCTGACAGAAATCAGATTTAAACCAATATCTCATGCTCTATGTCACAGTCAACCCTAAAGGGATACATGGCCAAATGTACGAGGTAATACTGTGTTAAAAAAAAAAAAACAGAAGAAAATTGGATGAAATACCTTTCATAACTGTGGTTTGAAGGTAGAATTTTTACCTAAACAAGGCATAGAGATAATCATAAAAGGTAAAATGGACAAATTCAATTATGTAAAATTGAAAAAAAAAATCTGTGTGAGTGCAATAAATGCAATTAGAATCAAGAGGGAAATTATTGGTTTAGGGAAAAATCTTCCCAATAAATTTCTCTGATGAAAATCTACTACCCAAGATAGATAAAGAGAATTAATGTATATATGAGAATGAGTCATACTTTATAAACTATAAAGTATGTAGCCTTATAGACTATAAAGTATAGACTGTATCTTTCTACTATATGATAGAAGATAAGTTCTCAAATGAAGAAATTCAAGCTACCAACAGTTTTTTGAAAAAAAAAAATGCTCCAAATCACCAACCAAAAGATTAATACAAATGAAAACAATTATCAGGTTCTACTTTACACCTATCTGAGTAGCAAAGGTAAAAAAATGGAAAATAGAAATTGTTACAAGGGTTCTGAGAGGACAGGTACACTTATACACCATCGGTGAAGCTGTGAATGGTCTCCCAATTCCAAAAAGCAATTTGTAAATGTGCACTAGAAGTCATTAAACTGTGCGTGCTCTTTGATCCAGCAGTGAAATTATTAGGCATGCTCTTTTAGGAGTTCAAGGAGATTAGGGAAGGACCCATTGCATAAGATATTTATAGCAGCATTTTTATTATTGCAAAGAAAGGGAAACAAAGTAGATACCCATCACTTTAAGAACAACTGAACAAATTGTGGTATGTAAATATCATAGGATTTTATAGTGCCTTAATAAATGATGACTACAATGAATTCAGAGAAATAGAGGAAGATTTATATGAACTAACGCGAAGTGAAGTGAGCAGAACCAAGAGAACAATTTATATGATGATCACAATAATAATGTGAAGGGAAATAATTTTGAAAAACCTCAAAATTCCAACTAAAGCAGTGACCCATCATGACTTCAATAAACTGATGATGAAACATGCCTACATGCTCTTAGCAGAGGTCATGTGGTGGTAAAGAGTGAGATATATATTCTTAGACATGTCAATGTTTTCATTTGTTTTGCTTGACTATAAATATTTATGACAAGGGAAGGTTTCTACTCAGGGGGTGTGGAAATTGAAAGACACATAAAAAGGATCAATAAAATATTTTAATGCACAGAAGAAAGATGTGCAGAGGGAGACATAAATAAAGCAACTTTGTAACTACCTTGTTAAATTTTAAATATAAAAATATATTTATAAGTATACATACTTACAAAAATATAATATATGACTAAATGTAACTATATTTGTAAAATATAAAAGTGTATATGACAGGTTTTTTTTGGTACCATCCCTTTGTGTCTTGAAACGTTTGTTTTTCATGAATAAATTCATAGTAAAAAAATAAGTTAAAAATGAATAGTCATGAGATGATCTGAATAGAATAATGATATATTAAAGAGCACTGCAAAATAAGGTTAGAAGGATAGAGAGAGGCCAGGTTACAGAAGGATTTGAAAACTAAAAGGAGTTTAAACTTGGAGGTAAGAAAAAGGAAGTCATTGTCTAGTATTGGTCTCTGTGTTTATATGTGGGAAGAACACAAAGTCAGAAAAGTCAGATGAGTTCAATTAAATGAGGACAAGATGGCCTGACACAATAATGGAAATAATGAGAAAGAGATGGAGATCTTAATTAGGGAAAAATTGTCAGGACCTTTTGAATAGTTGAACCAAAGTCCATGAGCCCATTATATTAGGTCAGGGATTGTGTTTGAGGATGAACAGCTTTACCTTCCTGATAAGAGGAGTCAGGGCTCAGGGGCAGGAGGTAAGGAGGTAAAATTCAGGACCAATTGTGGAGTAGACCTGAGGCATGGTATAAAGCATGGGAAACAGGCAGGAGTTAAGTGACCAAAGACTAAATTAGGCATAAGATTGCAATCCATTAGATATAATTCATTAAGATAATCTTTATTATTTTATCCAATAAAATACAATTCATTAGATTGTAAACTCCTCGAGGGCAGGGACTATTTTTCTTCTTATTAATTGTATTCCCATAATTTAACCTGACACATAGTAGGCACTTAGTAAATGTTTATTAGATTGGATGAGTGCCCCTATGCCTGTTGTTCAACCCAGTTTTACTACTGTGGCAGCCATGACATAATGAAAAGAGTATTAGATTCTTATCCCATTTCTGTCACTTGCAACCTGTATAATGTAAGGCCAATCACTACCTTTCTGGGTCTCAAGTTTCCATAGCTGAAAAATGAGCTAATGAATTGACTGATATGTAAGATACCTTTTAGTTCAAAAGGCTATGACGATATTTCACTTCTACTCTTGACTGTTTTTTTCCCCTACCTCAGAGAGTAATGTTTTAGCATTAGATTGATTTAGGAGTTTAAAAGGGAAAACATTTCAGAGATAAAATCCTACCATTACTCGTGGGCTCCAAGAATTGAAGAATAGCTTTCATAAATACCTATCTCATTACAGAAGATTTATAATATGGAATAAACAGTAAGAAAATAATGCCTTGGACTGATTTTTTATTCACAAAAAGCAGATTCATGTTCCTAAATATGAAATATCACCCAGTGTTTTATAAATCTTTGACTATGGGAAGAAAATACCAATTATCTCAAGGAGAATCTCTTACAGAGTCCTGTGAAAGTAGAAATGAGTCTATAACATGAAAATTTTCTCTATATAAAGCAGGTAGGCGGTTGGGAAATATTCTTAAAAAACCAAAATCAAAACCAACACTTCAAACCAGTTATGATATGTAGCATTCACTGATGCATTGAGCAACCAAGAAGTCCCTTCTAGGCAGCTGGGTGAGTGGACAGAACACTGGACCTAGAGTCAGGAAGACTTGAGTTCCAATCAGCCTCAGACACTTATTAGCTCTGTGACCCTGGGCAAATCACTTCACTTCTGCCTACCTCAGGTTCTTCAACTATAAAACCCGAATAATAATAGCACCCACCTCTCATGGTTGTTATGAAGATAATATTTATAAAGAGTATGTAAATCACAATTTTTTTTTTTTTTGCTTTTTTTTGGAGAAGGGAAGGTAGGACATTGGGGTTAAGTGACTTGCCCAAGGTCACATGGCTAGTTGTGTATTAAGTGTCTGAGGCTGGATTTGAACTCAGGTCCTACTGACTCCAGGGCCAGTGCTCTATTCACTGTGCCACCTAACCACCCCAACACATAGTAGGTTCTTAATAAATGCTTGTTCCTTCCCTTTCCCCCCCAAGATTTTATTGATTTCCTTGAGAGAGCACAGATGAAATTGTTCTTTTCTACCTCAAAATTTTCGCAGCATTTTAGCCTATCTTCTCCTTTGCACTTACCTTAATGTATTTGTATTATAGTTATATATAAATCTGCCCCCCATCCCACAGTACCCCACTTTGTATTGTAAACTCATTGAGAACTGGCACATGTTGTATATCTATTTTTGTATTCCTGTTGTCTATCATGGTGTTCTGCACATAATAGGCAATTAATGAATATTTATTGCATTTAATTAAGTTGAATTTAATTTAAATTGAATTTATTTCTGGTATCTCTAGGGAATATTGACAAATCAACTGAAAGCAAACTTATATAGAGTAAGGGAAATTGGTTCTTAAACTCTTCTCTCTCTTATTTATCTTTTCCTCAAGAAAGGAGAAGCCAAGTAGATGTTGTATCACAGGAATCTAATTATTCAGTTAAAAGTACAAGGGAGAAGGGTTCACTTTCTGGTTTATTTTTGTTTTTCACATGAGACATCAAAATATTTGTCAGTGGATGCCTCCAGGTTTCCTAAATATGCTTGTAATAATTTAGCATTTACAGTGTGTCCAATGTCACTGGCTTTTTAAAGCAATAATCATACAGGAGAAATTATTTGTGAAATTATTCCCTTCCTCAAGAATAGAATAATGAATTAATTCTGTTGGCTATCTCAAGAGAGAAAGTGATTTAGAGTGCCTCAGGGTTTTCAAGTGGTTGCTCTAATAAAGATATAGTGTATTTATATGAGAGTAAGGGGAGGAGTTCATCTCAAACCCCAATTAACTACAGAAGACCATGACATCTTGATTGAATCAATCAGTCAATCATCAATCAAAGTAAACCTGTTATGATTAAGTTTTTAATGAATTTGAAAGGATCATGAGGATCTTGGGTCTTTGGATAAACATGGACGACTATGAAGGAAATATATTGTGATTGTTTGAAGAAGACTAAGTTATGCCTCTTGGGCTTTATGTAAAAATAGCAAACTAGTTCAGAGCCAGTTAGCTGAGAGGAAGAGGACTCCAAATTTAAGAGCTGAGGATTCTCGGAATTGGGAGGGAATTGCTTTTGCAGGGGAGGAAAGAATGCTTCCCTGTTTCTCCTCTCCCCTTTGCATGCACTATGGAATGGACCAAACTTTGACCATTTGAGGCACATGGAAGTTGTGTGGGCATTGGTGGTAGTATCACTTAAGCAGTAGTGGTTGGCATTGGGAGTGTAGTGACAGAAAAAGACATACTGGACTCCTAGAAGGGAAAGCTTTGGGACTTTGTGAGGGTATAGGGGAGGGGACTATTGCTAAGGGGAAGTTCATGAGGATTCTATGAAGAGAAACTGGAACATTCAGTGGATGGGAGCTGTGGGTTATTGCTTTGACACATAGATTGCCTGCAAATTTGTCTCATTATTATTTTACTGTGGATTTAGGGCTATGTACTCCAGGGGACTTGTATATGTGGGTGAGGGCTGGTGCCAGAATGAAGTGTACCTCTGGTTTGGGGGATCTGTTTCTGTAGTGGCTATCTTAAGTATATCTGCTTGCTGGGTGCCTTTTATGGAAGCTGGTTAGGTCTACTTCATCAATGGGAGGGTTTCAGAAATAAATCTATTTTCCTGTTGTGTTTTGACTGAAAGGTTGCAGTGGTAGATAGCACTGTACTTAACTAAGACAAAACTTAGCAAAGTACAATCAAGGGAAGGAAAAAAAAGGCTAAAGATTGTCTATTGAGAAGATGGACAAGCTCATGGGTAACAGTGCCAATGGCCCCCACCCTGGTTGCAGGGTTGTTGTTGGAACTCTGGGGGAGTGGTGGTAGTTGCTTTCTGGGGACTCAGTCTCCCAATGCAAGTAGAAGTTGGGGAGGTGGGGCTACATAGTGTTTGAGGAAGTCATGGTTTCAAATCTTGCCTCCTACATATACTGGCTGTATGTCCTAGGTAAAGTACTTAATCTTTCAATGCCCGCAAGAATATCCTTAAGATTATAAACTATAGAGGAAATGATTAAATACATTAGCAGGGGAAATTTCCTCACCAAGAGTAGTTTATTTTATCAGTATCATAGGAGTGTGTTTGTGTATGTATACACACACATATACACACATACATACACACATATATGGACATACAAACATATATGTGTAATATATTTATCAAATAGCCAAATTGACATAATATTCTTATACAGTTTAATCTTCACAACTCTGTGAGGTAGGTAGTGCAAATATTATTTGAACTTCAATGATGAGGAAAAATGCTAAAAATCTAGCCCAAGGTTTCATCAATTACTAAATGGTAATGGCCTCCTGTCTGGCGATATTTCTACTGTTTCATACTACTGTGCTAATGGACCAGATCAGGGATGGAGATAGGGACTGTACGTGTGAATTCACTTGTTAGGGGAAGTAAATGCTTTGGAGAGGGAACTCCGTCAACCAAAGGAATTTGGCATCTTCTGAATGAAATGCTTATGCAAATTATATGTAACAAGGGTCTGGCACTGGCACAGACCCCATCAGTCTACTTGGCTGATGCAGCTCTCCCTGCGGAGGATGCTGGAGAGTTGCTTCTGGAATTGTGATGATACAACAGGGAAGTGCCTTAGAGAGACAGTGCAATGAACATGTGTGGAAATGCTATAATTGGCCGTGTGGGTGGGAGGAGCCTTTTCTCCATTGGCAGGACTGCCGGGATCATAAAGAGGTCCTGAATCACCTTCAGTAGGCTCTTTGCCTTATGGTCTTCAGCTGTGCTGTGGTGGTTTGACTATTTTCTGAGAACTGTGCTGTAAGGGGAAAAGTCACGGGGTCCTCTTCTCCAGGGTACTAGGTGGCACAGTGGCTTGAGCTTTGGGTTCAAATCCAGCCTCAGACTGTTATGAACTGTATGATCCTGGACAAATCACTTAACTGCTGCCTGCCTCAGTTTAGGCAATTGTGAAATGGGAATATTAATAGCAACTACCTCCTAGGTTGTTGTGAGGATCAAATAAGATTAGATTTATAAAGTATTTAGCACAGTGCCTGGAAATCCTTCCTTCCTTCCTTCCTTCCTTCCTTCCTTCCTTCCTTCCTTCCTTCCTTCCTTCCTTCCTTCCTTCTTTCCTTCCTTCTTTCCTTCCTTCCTTCTTTCCTTCCTTCTCTCCGTCTTTCCTTCCTTCCTTCCCTCTTTCCTTCCTTCCTTCCTTCTTTCCTTCCTTCCCTCTTTCCTTCCTTCTCTCTTTCCCTCCTTCCCTCTTTCCTTCCTTCCCTCCCTCTTT
>CM053585.1:348971228-348990737 GCA_028646515.1 Pseudochirops corinnae | reverse complement strand
CCTTTCTCTCTCCCTCTTTCTCTCTCTGTCTATCTCTATGTTTGTCTTTGTCTCTCTCTCTCTCTCTCTCTCTCTTTCTCTCTCTCTCTCTCTCTCTCTCTGTCTCCCTCTCTTTCTTTCTCTGTCTTGCTGTCTTTCTCTGCCTTTATCTTTGTCTCTCTCTCTGTCTCTTTCTCCATCTCTCCCCTCCTCTGTCTCTCTCCCTCTCTCTTTTTCTCTCTCTATCTCTTTGTCTTTCTCTGTCTCTCTTCTCTCCTTTCTAATTGGAAGGGGAAAGTCAGGTGAGCATAGAGTAGAATAGTTACACATGTACATCCTCTATAGCAGCAATATTGATTTATTTACATATCTCAGAGTGAAATTAAACAAATAGGATACTGAATGAATGTCAGCCCTGAGGGCTACCACTTCATGTCTGCTGAAAACTTCCTGTCAATGCATAGTATATGCCATAGTTCCTAGGCATCCAAAGCCTTAATTACATCACTGGGATTGTTTGCAGGGCCTGAATGTAGTCATCAAATCAAGGGCACACAATTTGAACTTGGACAAAAGGCCAAAATGATCTAGGCTGCTCCACTTGCCACTGGTCTCAGCCCAAGCATCTCTTAGGGAGCAGTGAATCAGTAGGCACTATTCTGTCTTCACAAATTCAAACATTTGAACTGGGCACTTCTTTCCATTATGTCATGGGCTATTAGAGGACAAAGAGTCACTCTTTGCCAAATAAGCCATACGCCAAGTAAAGAGACACTTAAGTAAGATAAGTAGACTTCTGAAAACAAAGGATATCCTCAGAGAAAGCTTTGGTCTAAAAGGCAATCTGAAAGGATTGGGAGCTCAGATCAGAAATGAATCTAACAACCATGATCCGACTCCAATTATGGAGAGAATTCTTTATTCTAAAATTCTTGACTTAAAAATTATCTAAAATTCTTCAGTCTATTCACTTTCAGAGTCAGAGTCACAATACTATGCATGGGATGATAACTGTTTGTGTCAGACATGAGAATAAACGTTGACTCATGCATTTGAGGCCAATACCCCCCTCCCCCACAAAAAAAAACCCTCTAAAGCAGAACAAAACCAGAGACTAAGCTTAACAATGAATCTTAAAAATGCAACATACTCTGACTTGCAGGCAGGAGGACCTGGGTTCATAGTATCCTTCTGATATTTCCAAGCTGTATGAACCCCAAGCAAGAAAGTCACTTAACCTCTTGATATCTCCATCCCTCATTTCTAAATAATGGGAATAAGAATGATACCTATTATACACAGTTGTTGTGAAGAACAAATGAGATAAAGCTTTCTGTATACCTTAAAGCCCTATACAATGTTAGTTCTCCTCCTCCTCATTTCCTATTCTCAGCTAGTTTTCATCACAATCTATGAACAGCATAGGGGAAGAAACATTTGTTTCAGGACAGTGTATATGTCCTTTAATCTATTGATGTTAGGATCAATAGAAAATATTAGGAGGGATGGAACAATTGTCTTTAAGTATTTGAAGAGCTGTCTTGTGAGAGAGAGATTAGACTTATTTTTCTTGGTCCCAGAGGTCAGAATTAGGAGAAAAGGGTAGAAGCTGAAAGGGGGCTAGTTTTATCTTAATATAAGGAAAAATGTCCTAACAATTAGAGCTGTACATAAGTGGAACGGCCTTCATTGGGAAATGATGGGTTCTTCTTCCTTGAAGTCTCTCAGCATACCGATGATCACTTTTTGATGATGTTATAATTATTATGCTTGTTCAGGTACTGGCTGGACTAAATGACCTTAGAGGTCCCTTCTAATTCTAAGATTCTGTGAAGGTAGGATTCTTAAGAAGGAAGAAATGCCACTTATAAATGAGGGAGGTGAAGAAGCAGCTTCTATAATTTATAATTCGGTTGCTAGATTCCCTGAAGCTAAGTACACCCCACAGTAGCTAGTACAGTTCACTACAAATTATGAAAGCTCTGCGCATGTATATATATCTGAATAGCATTCATTAAGAAAATTCAATACTGTACCAGGAGTAAAGAAAATTGGATTAATTTGGTCTTGGGTGTTTGTGGGAAGGAAGTTTTAATAAATGAATTTAAATTCATTTATTAAAAGAGTAAGGAAAAGGAAGGAAAGTCAGCATGCTGCTCACATACTTTAAAAGATGAAAGAGACAAGGAATCTCATTCACATTAAGTTAAAGTACAGTCATTCTTATAAAGCATTCCACCTCCCTACCTCCCCCACTCTCCTAACTTGAACTTGCCGGTTTAAAGGTTGGATCTCAAGGTGGGGTGTGTGTGTGTGTGACTGACTACCTCAGGTTCTCGGAGGTTCTAGGGGTAACACTATGAGACTATATTTCTAAAACTATATAGCTCATGAGCCCCCAGTGGTGTGCTTCCAATTAATATTCAGACAAATGAACATGATTAGCTCAAAGCAAAAACACTAAGATGCCACAGTAGGAACAGAATCTACAAAACATTCTCCCACTTAACCTGGATTGCACTCTGCCTCAAATACAGAGCATCCAAGTGGGCTAAAACTACAAGTACAAGTGGTAATGGAGCAACTCATGATTCCTGGTACTGCAGGACACAGAAGTCCTTTCTCTTTTCATAGAAACTTCACACGACCATCTTTAAGTGCAGCTTCTTTGCTGGATAGATTATTGCTGAGTTCCCAGAACTTGGTTCTCTCCACAGCTTGACTCTTGATTGTCCAAGGTATGTCTCTAAAGATTCCGTAGCTAATTCTCTTTACTACTGCCAGCAGTACCACTTCTTGAAGCTGTTTCTTTCCTCTAGTGAGACTGATTCTATACCTGTGTCTTTCTGGAATATGTAGCTTTAACACCACAATTGTGTCTTGAACACTCTCAAACTGATGAATTCAAGCTCATGAATATAACCTCTCCCACTCCATTGCTAAAAGAAAACTGGACAATGTCAAGAGAATAGAGAGAAATCCTTTCCTCCCTTTCTGCAGAGATCTCCTCCACAAAGTTCTTCCAAGATTGGGCTCTCAACTCCCCAGGCCCAAAGCCCCCAGGAGAGAGGACAATTTGTTTGTTCAACCAATCTCATTGTTCCCTTATGATGAACTCAAAGGACTTTTTCATACCCTATGAAAGCACAGCTACAATTTTAGAGTGAATTTAATATCTTGATACCACATTAAAAGTTCATTATTCCTGACATTCTGTGACTACATTAACTAAGTTGGAGTGGAGGAAAAAAAATCACATTTTTCTTCCCTTATACTAAACAGTTTAGATTTCAACTCAACAAATTGAATTTCTCATAAATAATAAGTTTTAAGAGGTAGAAAACTGGCCACAAAGAGCTCCTCACACTGAATAACTCTTAGTGGACAAATGTAAATGATTCTGATAAGATGATATTTTATGAAGTCATAATAGTTACATAAAATATTAAAAATAAAGAAAACTAATACATTACATTAAATAAATTATTCTTTTAAATTAGAGAGTGAAATCACATTTTTCCCCCAGAAAGTAGGTCAGATATAGTTGTACAGTTCAATCTCTCTGTCTCTGTGTGTGTGTGTGTGTCTCTCTCTCTCTCTCTTTCTCTCTCTCTCTTTCTCTCTCTCTTTTACATTTTTTCCTTAGCATTCTTTATGAAGGAACTAAACAAATTCAAGGTAAATATACACTAGGCATAACATTATTACATAGAAAAATGTCTGAAATATGTTTTCTCTATAATGACAAATGATCATTTGCTTCTTCCCTTTATTACTAGTACACAATTGAATTTGACACAAGCTAGTTATAGATTCTTAGGAGTGCAAAGGCTCTTCAAGATTATCTAGTGCAATTTCCTCTTTTTACACATGAAAAAACAAGCCCAGATTTGTGAAAACATTCTGCCACATAGGCTGATGCATCTGAGGCCTACCAGTGCTCTAAGTGGCAGAAACAAAACTTTAACTTAACTTAGTGTCTTATTATTTTAATTAATTTTTAAAATTTTTAATCAATTAAAATTTATCATCTCTTCCTCCCAGTTCCCCTGCCCAAAAATGAAAAAGATAAAAAAAAAAAAAACACCCCAGTACAAACAAGTCAAGCAAAGTGAGTTCTCCCATTGGCTATGTAAAAAAAGAATTTTCAGTCTGTACTTTGCTTCCATCACCTGTGTCAGGAAATGAGTAGCTTCATAGTCTCCATCATAAGTCCTCTGGAATCACAGTTCATTACTACATTGATCAGAGTTCTAAAGTCATTCAAAGTTGTTTATATTTATAGTAACATTGTTACTGTATAAATTGTGCTGTTTATTTCATTCTGCATCAGTTCAAAGAAGTCTTCCGAAGTTTTTCTTATCTCCTTTATAGTATTGTATGACATTCAAATACCATAATTTGTTTAGCCATTCTCTAATTGATGGGTACCTTCCACTGTTTCCAATTCTTTGCCCCTCAAAAAAGAGCCCTATATGTATTATTATACATACTGGCTCCTTTTCTCTTTCCTTTATCTCTTTGGAGTATAAACCTAATAGTGGTATCACTGATTTGAAGGATTTTGCAAAGTTTAATAACTTTATTAGACATAGTTCCAAATTGCTTTCCAAAATTGCAAGAATAATTCTCAGTTCCTTCAACACAGTATTAATGTACCTACTTTCCTATTGCTTCTCTAGCACTTGTCATTTTTATTTTCTAGTAACTTTGCCAATCTGATGAGTGTGAGGTGAAACCTCAAAGTTGTTTTCATTTGTATGCCTTTAATTATTAATAATTTGGAGCATTTTTCATTTGGATATTGACAGCTTGGACTCATTCTCTGAAAAGTATCTGTTCTTATCTTTTGACCATTTTACAGTTGGGGAATGGATCTTATTCTTACAAATTTGAATAAATTTCCTATATAACTTAGAAATGACACCTTTAATCAGAGGCATTTAATGAAAAGATTTTTCCTATTTATTTGCTTCTGTCTCAGTTTTAGCTGTATCGGTTCTGTTTACACAAAAGCTTTTTAGATTTTATGTAATTAAAATTGTCCATTTTACCTCCTTATAATCTCTCTGTCTCCTGTTCAGTCATGAATACTCCCCCTAGCCACAGACATGAGAATTAATTATATACTTGCTCCAATTTGTTTATAATATCAACCTTTACGTCCAAGTCATGTACCCATTTGGAGCTTATCTTGGTATTTGGGGAGAAATTTTCATCTGTTACTAGTTTTTACCAGAGTGTTTTCCAGGTTTTCCAACAGTTTTTGTCAAATGATGAGTTCTTACCCCAATAGCTGGAATCTTTGAATATATCAAATGTTTGTCTACTGCTTATCTATTATTGTTTATCTAATCAGTTTGACTGTTCAATTTCCTTGTTTCTTAATCAGTATCACCTTTTAAAAATGATTATTGTTTTGTAGTAGAGAAATTCTAGACCTTTTGTTATGTCAGATCACTTTGTTGTCATTTTTTCTATTTCTATAAAATAATCCTTTGGTATTTTGATATGGTATTGAATATGTAAGTTAATTTAGTTAGAATTATCATTTTTATTATGTTGATTTCCCCAGGTGATGATGAGATCCTGATGGAATGAGCCTGGCCAATAGATTTGGCAATTATAAGGTTATTGATAACTTTGGGGAAGGCAGTTAAATAATGAAGCCAGAAGCCAGAATTAAGAAGAAGGTGAAAAAGGGGAAAAAAGAGAAGTGAAAGCATCAGTTATAGATGACTTTCTCAATGAGTTTAGTCACAGAAGGAGAGTTTGGGGATGATAGTTAATGGGGATGGATGGAGCAAGTGAATATTTTTAAGGAGGAGGAAGACATGAGCATGTTTCTAGGTAGTAGGAAAGGAGCCACTACAGAAGGAGAGGTTAAAAATAAATGAGAGAGTAGAGATGATAAAAGAAGCATTCTATTGGAGAAAATGAGATGATATGGGTCACCATCAGCAATTGGAGTCATTTTCTTCTTTGAAATATGAAGCAAGATTCTCCTCTGTTAGAGGGGAGGGAAGGGGAGTCATAGGAGATTTCAGGGAGGATGAAAAGATTTGGAAGAGCTGCTATAGTGAATGGGAGAGTTAATCAATTAGAGAGGTATAAAAAATTTCCTTGACATAATGAAGGTTCAGGTGAGGTCATATAATATAAATTTGTCAAGGATTCAGTCAGCATAGTTTTGTGATTTTCTCCAATGTTGTTCAGTAACATGTGTAGCAGCAAAGGAAGCAGATGGTGGGAGTGATCCAAGGCTAGGTTTGGCAGAGCAAATTTGGCAACACAATAAAGATTTAAGAAGAAGAAACTAAAGAACTGAGCTTGTTCACCAAGAGGTGAAGATGAGGAAGAGAGGAAAGTATATCTGGTGCAGAGGTGATGGAGGGGAGAAGAACTGAGAAGTCAAAGGACTGGATGAAGGTAAGGGTTTGGGATGGTGAGGCTGAGGGAGAGGTAGAATGCCAATAGACTGGGATTACGTAGGGGAATTTCAGAGTTCATGAACATGAAAGTGTACATTTGTGGATGATGGAAAGAGCAAGGGTCTGAACTTCTTTGAGTGTAGTGGAGGTAAAGTTGAGGAACGGGTCATGGGAACTGAGTAGGTTGAAGAACCACCATTCCATAATTTTGGCTCCATCCATGTCCTTTAAATTATACTCTAAAGATTTTGACTTTCATCTTCACATCTCTGAATACATTAGACTTAAACTCTTACTCTAACCAAGAATAAAAAGATATGTTTGATCAATCAACATTTTCAGAAGCAATGCAACTACTCTGTGCTTTTTAAAAGTGCCATGGGGTCTGGATGTCAGAGCAGTTTTGCAGCGGGAAACAGAAGTAATGGAGTAGATGCCAATTCAATGTCCATTAGAAGGTAAGCATATTGAGGAAAGTGACTGTTTCATTCTTGTCTTTGAGTCATTAATATTTGACATGACATTTTGCTCATAAGTACATGAGTATATCCATTTAATGAATTAAGAAACATTTATTAAGAGCCTATTATGTGTCACATAAGTATACCCCATCAATCAATCAAAAATGTTTTATAAAGAGACTACTATGTGTCAGGCACTGTGCTAAATACTGGGAACACAAAAGAGGTAAATGCCAGTCTCTACTCACAAGGAGCTTACAATCTAATACGGGAGACAAAACTCCCAACAGACATGTACAAGCTATGAACAGGATAAATATGAAATAATTAACTAGAAGGCACTAGAATTTAGAAGGGCTGGGAAGGCAGGATTTTAGTTAAGATTTAAGAGAGGCAAGGAGGTCATTAGTTACAGCAGAAGAGGGAGAGCATTCCAGGCATAGGGGATGTACAGCAAGAGAAAGTGCTTGAATCTAAGAGATAGAGTGTCTTGTTTGTGGAAGAGCCAAGAGGTTAGTGTCACTAGGTCAAAGAGTATATGCCAGAGAATAAGGTGTTAAGAAGACTGAAAAGGTAGGAGGGGCTAGGTTATGAAGGGCTTTCAATGACAAACAGAGCATTTCCTATTTGATACATGTTCACCAAATAAATGACTACCCTTTCTTTCCAACGATGTTCCAAGATTCCCTTGTGAAGTGAAGCTCTGAGATTTTGTGGGCCACAGTCTGAAAATCATTACACCTGACCTTGCAATAGATTGTAACTTCAGACCTTTGGCAGGGAGCCCTGGGGCTTGGAATTTTTCCCATTGCAGAATTATCTACTGATCACTATCTCAGCACAGAAGGAGAAACTCAATGCTCACCTCTTCATTATCAGGTCAAATAATTTAGCATTTCATTTGACCTTTTCAGAAAGCTATTTTAAATAGTGATAATAACACCTTTCTAGCATTTGGTGCAAAAATTTGTTATGTATTAGCTGCAAATGTGAATAACATTATCAGAATCTGATTTCACCTTACATTGTAACATAATTAGATAATTGATGAATTCCATAAGTATATTTAGTATTACATATTAAAGATTTTTGCACAGCCTAAAATCAATATTTTGGAAGAATGGAATTTGGAATAGATTTCATTCTTACTTAATGATTTTGTGACCCACAATACTACTATACGGATAAACATAGCTCAGTATTATATAGCATTATATAGTTAGAATTGTAAGGGCTCCTAGAAATCATCTAACTCAACCCCTCTACTTTACAGATGAGGAAACTGAGGCCCACATCACAAAAATGACTGGCTGCAGGTCGCAGCTAGTTAATGGTAGATTTTGAACTCAGGTCATTTGGTTCCTTCTCCTGGGCATTTTCTAATATAACAAGTTGGACAGCCTCAATGCTGTCTTTATAGGAAGTGTCTTCATTTTTAGAAACAAAATGCCAGCTAAGTACTAACCTTACAATTTGTTAGCATTGATATCTACACACTAAGTGTAAAACAAAATGAAACAAAACATTTTTGGTTCCATTTTTTAAAATATCAGCCATTTACAAAATATGTCTCCTCCAGGCTTCCTTTCTAATAATTAAACAATTAAACACGATATCCAACCCCAACAAACATGATGGCTGTCAAACAATATGTGGAAAAATTCAGTGCCCCTAATCCTCTCTCTTCCCCTCAAGGAAATTTCTTCTTATTGGTCATTACAGTTACAGTTGGTTTCATTTTAGTCCAATTTTTGTTTAGACTATTGTAGAAATTATGCATATTATATTCCCAGTTTTTCTTACTTTGCCCTCTATTAGTTCATATAAGTTTTCCCATGTTTCTCTGAGTTTTTCATATTTATTGTTTCTTATAGCACAATAATATTCCAGTAGACTAACATATTATAATTTCTTCATCAGTGCTCCGATACTGAATCACAAAGAGCCCATTGGTGGAGGAACTTGCTTAAAGAGAAGCTAGCTTAGGGGAGCTTTGCTTGTAGGAAGGCTTTCACACCTTTTGGCAATAAGTTGATTAGGCACTGAATCACAGGGTTTATCAAGCCTTCTGGCTCTGAGAAGTGTGTATATACTCTGAGTTGGTATTTTGCTTTAGGGGTTTGTTTATGAGAAGGATCATTTGATTTCCTGGTTAAGACTCTGAGTAGCCTTATGTTTAGACCTCCAACTGCTCAGATGTAAAGTCTCTCTCAATCCAATGGTGTATGTAAAATGTAAAGCAATATTGCTTTGATTCAGACAGTAAGTGCCCTGTCTGTTGGTCTTTATGCTATTATCTCTGCTTGTATTTTCTCTGACATTCAGGGTGCTGAGCTTTCCCCTGAACTAGTGAATGTAATTAAAAGTAGGATTGTTAACCCCTTTTTGAGCAGTCTTTCTTTTAAAAGCAGATCGAAGAACTTGTGCTAGCAGATCATCCTGGGTATGCTAGGGTGCTTATGGTTACACCAACTCATGGTTCTACCCAAAATGCATTATTGAGCCTATATCTCTGCAACCCCTCCAAAACTGAGTATTCTCATCTGGTTTTCATCCTTGTCAATCTGCCTCATGTGAGGCAAAATCTTAGAGTTGTTTTTAATTTACCTTTCCCTAACTAGCAGTGATTTGGAGAGATCTTTTACATAGCCTTTTGTAGTTTCAAATTTTTTTGTTTGAGACCTAACAAATTGTATTTTAAGGGCAGTGCCACATTCTCACATTTATCCTCATCTTGCACATTTTCCATTTATCCTTTGGTGGGAGATCAGAGCAATGTTCTTTTCTATCAGTGGAGTTTATCTTTCCTTGCTGTAATTTCCTCTTCCTTTTTCATGCAGAGTCATAAAATTTTGGAGTCAGAAGGGACCTACCTTAGCATTACGTAGTTCAAATTCTGCCTGAAGCATGAATCTCTTCTTCAGCATCCTTCACAACCAGCACTCTCACTTCAACTCACAGAGTTTCAGTGATGGGGAAATTACTACCTTCAACAGCAACTCATTACCTTCTTGGAGCCTTCTACATTTATAAGACTGATTCCAGAGACAGAAAATGATGGGAGGGTCTGCAATTTTGATATCTGCCTGAGTTCTTATCCCTTTTAAATCAATCTTATCAAGACATTTGAAGCTCCACCATTTTTTTTAACGATCTTATAGAGGAGTTTTTATGGTACCAAGTGGAGAGCAGCAAAACAGGGAGTCAGTGAAAAGCAAGTTTTGAGAGAGCTCACATTTCTGTACCTCAATTCTAAATGAATTTTCCTTTATTACAACTGATCTTTCGAGACTGAAAAAATAATAATTAAAAAATAGCTTGAAATAGTGAGTTAGGTATAGTTTCCTGTAAGCCTTAAGATCTGCCCCTCTTTAAGGATGGCTGTGGATCTCTAGGAAACACCAGCTACCAGCTCCATCTGTCCTTCAGAAATTAGGAATGGGGTAGATATTTAGTCATAGCATTAAGAATAATGTTGCTGTCAGATAGTTATAGAGTGCTTTAAGGTTTTCAGAGCATTTGGGATGAATGATCTTATTTCAGCCTCCCAACAACCATGCAAGACAGTGATATTATTATCAATACATTTCTTTAGGTGAAGCTCAGAGAGGTCAAATGATGTTTCTAAGACATACAGCTTGTAAAATGTCAGAGGTGGGACTTGAATCCAGGTCTTTCTGATTCCAGAAATAGTGCTGTATTGGCTTTGCCATGTTGCGTAAAGTAAGTAGTGATTGGTTAGGCAAACAAGAGTTTACCTATAGGGGCAGTTAGGATTGGAGTCAGGAGGACCTGAGTTCAAATCCAGCCTCAGATACTTAACACTTACTAGTCATGTGACTTTGGGGAAGTCCCTTAACCCCAATTGCCCTGCCCTCCTCCCTACAAAAAGCACAAAAAAAAAAGTTTACCTATGCTATCTGGAAAGAATAATTTCCATGTCTCTTATCTACCCACAGGCTTAAAGGGTACTCAGAGACAGCCATATCATCTCTGAGAACCAAGAAAACACCACACTAACCACACTTACACTACACATATAAAGCAAGGGACTCAAAAGGAGTAGAATAAAAGCATGACCCACTAATAAAAAGCTGAACCAGGATTTGTGTGTGAGATGTATACTTTAATGGATGTCAAGGAAAAAATATAGGTTTTGAGTGAGGAAATGGAATTGAGTTGTATTGCAATTTTGCTGAAAGCCATCTACTGTGTATATTATGGGACACTTGAACCGCGTCTGCTGGGGGCATTTTGGAGTGCTGTGTGCTGAAAACATTTGCAGCTCGAAAGATTTCAGATTGTGATCACACTGGCACTGTGCTTAGCTATACAGCCCTGATAATAAGACAGGGTTGGAAGGGTTAGACTCTTTTTCTCAAATTCCTGCACTTGCATCCTGTTTGAAGGTAAACACATGTATACGGTGGTGGTCGTGGTGGTGTTGACACTGAGAAAACCTTTGGAAAATACTAAAGATAAACTGAATTGAGGTGATAACAATGACAAGACTGGTGAAACTCTTTTTTTCTTTATTATATTTTGAGACTATTTCCCCCAAGGTGACATATGATTTTAATATCATGGAGAAAAAGCACACAGGGTTAACCACAGAAATGGAAGAGATCATGGGAATCATCTTCATACCCAAGGTTCATAACCTTAGAGTCAGGCTCACATTTAGTCAGTGTCACATCTTACTGATTCTACCTCTAAAACATCTCTAGACTCCATTTTCTTCTTTCCACACAGCCACCACCCTAATTCAAGTCCTCACCATCTGTTGCTTGGACTCCTTTGATAATGTCCTGATTAGTCCCCTTGCTTCCAATTCCATCTGTACAATTCAGCTTTCACATAGCTGCCAATATATTCTTTCTCTAGCATAGATGATGAGAGAGAGATTGAGACATTAAGAAAAGAGAGAAAAAAAAAGAGAAAAAGAGAAAGAAATGAGAGAAAGATAAAAGAGAAAGAAAAAGAGAAAGGATAGAAAGAAGGAAGGAAGGAAGGAAGAAAAGAAGGAAGAGAGATATATTAGGTAATATATTAAATGTTGTATGCCAGACATGATGCTTAATGCTGGTAATACAAACAGAAAGATAACTTGTGCCCTCAAGGAACTTGTGTTCTAACACAATGGAAAGATACATAGAAGGGAGCTTCAATTAAGAGAAGAACTGTGGGGAAGGAGAAGGTATCCATACAGGGGAAGGATGGAGAAGTCATCCAAAAAGTCAAGGGCTAGGCCAGGTTTCAAATAAACATGGCTGATGGGTCTACTTCCTCAAACAGAGGTCTTGGGAAGGAACTCACCAGTTGGAAGAGGCTGTAGGGATAGAACATAACATCTTCCTTCCAGACACAGCCCTCCACTAACTCCATCTGCCCTTTTGAGAATATCACCAACCTTCCATTTACATAGAACCCTAACTTCATAATCATCTCTGACTCTTTTTCCTCAGCATCCACATAAAATTAGTTTCCAAGTCCTCTAGATTCTACCTCCATAATATCACTTGAATTAGTCCCCTTTTCTCCACATAGCCTTGTTCAGTCCCTTATCACCTCTCTCTTGGACAATTAAAATAATCACCTAATTCGTCTTCCTATTTTCAGTCTCTTTCCTTATCAAACCAGATTCCATATGGCTGCCAAAATCATCTTCCAAAATAACAGGTCTATCAATGTTGCTCCCCTGCTGAAAAATATTAATATTGGCTCTGGAATAGAACGAAAACTTCTCAGTCTGGCATGCTTATCAGGCCTGAAGATGAAGACAAAGCTGTGGAGGGAGCAACACTGGCAAACAGAATCGGTATCAAAATTTCTTGACAAAAATAGAATGAGATGTTAAATCTTATAATATGAAATGTTATAGAGAGACATGTCAAGTCCTACCTTTGAATTTTGAAAAAAAATTAACTTTATTAGTAGGATACAGGAGAATCATGGCTAGACCACAGTTCTAAGAAAAGACCTAGTTGGGAAGAAAGAAGAGAAGATAAGAAGACTGAGTTCTCTATGGACCAGCAGGATGTCATGCTAGACTTTCCTCTGAAAAAAGACTAAGTCCAAGTTACTTGTTTAGAAAAGAGAAGGAAGAAGAGAGGGATAATGGAATTTGTTTCTCCCTTTGAAATCTGCTGAGGAGGCACCTCTTCCCAGGACAATGAGCAATCCTCTTTCATGCAGACCTCTCTTCTTGCTCCTTTCCTGGGTACCAAGGGATTGCTACATCATCCCCAGCTATTTCAACACAGGTATAATGACAATCCACTGGCATATCCAGGATGGCTACTAGCACAGGTCCTTAAATCTGCTTTACTAGGAAAGATAGCTTCTTAAGGGCTCAGCAATCATTTTTAATTACATTCACTAGTTCAGGTGAAAAGTCAGCACCCTGAATTTCAGAGAAAATACAAGCAGAGAAATAAAGACCAACAGACAGAGCTCTGACTGCCTGAATCAACTATACACTTTACATACATCCCTGTATTGAGAGAGTCTTTACATCTGAGCAGTAGGGGAGTTCTAAATATATCAGAACTCTCAGAATCTCAACAAGGGAACCACAAGATCCTTCTCATAAGTAAACCCCAAAAGCAAAATACCAACTCAGATTATATATATATACTTCTCAGAGCCAGAAGGCATCACAACCCTTGTGACTCAGTGCCTCATTAGAAATTAGTAAAAGATGTGAAAGCCTTCCTACAAGCAAGCCTCCCCTAAGCAAGTTTCCCTTAATGGGCTCCATGTGAGGCCTATTAACTGTCTGGGAAGATCTTATATCCCATTAACATTACAACAGGTGTACTGGGAAGTGGTCAGAGCAACTCAGTTCCACAAAAGCGCTATGAGAGCAGATGGGGGTAGGGAGGGGCTCCCCTAATTACTACCATTACACTAGGAAGGACATTGACAAACTGGAATGCAAGAGGAAAGGCAATTAGAATGGCTAAAAAGTTGGAAATCTTGCCTTGTGAGAGCTGATTCAAGGAATATTGAGGATGTTTAACCTACAGCAGTGTCTCTTAACTTTTTTTTTAATCGTGGACCTCTTTGGCAAAACCTATGGACCTCTTAAGGGCAGCTAAGTGGTGCAGTGGATAGAGCACCTGGCCTGGAGTTCAAAACACAAACACGGTCATGAAGAGTTGAAACATGACTGAAATGACTAAATAGCAGCAACAATAAATCCCTTCTCAGAATTATGTTTTCAAATGTAAAAAAAATAAACTTCATAATATTATGAAGGAAACTGATTCTATTGAAATACAGTTATCAAAAACTCTTTTTGGGGGGGTGGGTGGCTAGGTGGTGCAGTGTAGAGCACTGGCCCTGGAGTCAGGAGGACCTGAGTTCAAATCCAGCCTCAGATAGTTAATGCTTACTAGCCATGTGACCTTGGGCAAGTCACTTAACTCCAACTGCCTTGCCTTACCCCTCCAAAAAGCAAAAAAAGAAAGAAAAACTCTTTTTTGATATTTTGTTTTTAGATCACTGGTTAAGAACTCCTTACTAAAGGAAAGAAAACTTTGGAGTATGGGAGAAAAGATATGAAAGCTATATTCAAGTATTAGATATATTATCATAGAGACAAGAGAGTAGATCTGCTCAGTTTGGACTCAGAGGGCTAAACCAGGAACAATGGGTGGCAGTTGTAGGAGGCAGAGTTGGGGGGAAAACACTCCCAAATTTCCTAGTGGTCAGTTGTCCAGAAGTGGAATGGGGTTCCTCAAAGGTAGTGAGGATTTGAGCAGAGGCTGACTGCTTGGCCCAGATGTTGATGGAGAGATGCTTGTTTAGAGATGGGCTGGGCTTGGAGATGGAGGAGCTGCAAGCTCCGAGCTCCATTCCAAGTCTGGGAAAGGCATAATAACCACCATGACTTTTTCTGCTCCTCTGTAGCTGAGGTCTCAGGTCATTATTGGGAGATTTGACTCTCCCCTCCTGTGTCTTTCCCACAGCTATGATGTACCTCTGGCATGTGGGGTGCAGCTCTCTACGGGTGAAGTCTGACAATTCACTGGAAAGTTGTCGGGCTAGTCTGACCAGTTCCTGGTTTGTTTCACTGCACAGTCACCCTCCAGTCACCGGGCTGGTTGGAGTCTCCAATGACCAGACCTAGGTTTTGTTTTCCTTTTTACCTGACTGCAGAGGCTCCCCACCCTTCTCCCCCCACCTCAGTTTAGTGTAATTCTTTAATCTCTTTCCCTATAAATAGTTTGCTGATTGCTGATCCAATATTAAGAATGTTTGCTAGGCCCAGCAGATTGGGGAACTGTGCCCATTCCCTCTCTGTCAGGAGTCCCTCTGTTCTGGACCGGGACATGTGAAACCCCCACTCACACTTGTGTCCATGCCAAAACAGAATCTCAGTCTGCCTCTGGCTATTTATAAAGTAAGTGCCTATTGTCATAATACCTCGACAGAAATAGCCAGTGGGTTCCAGAGCCAAGTGAAAACAATAAGCCTTATGAAAAGACTCTATTTGCAGAGGTGCCCAAATCATTGGAAGCTCCAACTCTTTACAAGCTGGGCTTTCTATGCAGTGGTGTGTATTGGCAAGAACAGAGATAGCTGATCCAAGGCCGGCTCAGGGGCCTGTGGTTAAGGGCCTGGGCTGTTTGTCCCACCGACCCAACCTTAAAGTGGGCAAAGTGATCTTCCTATGTTCCCCCCACATCTTCACCATGGGCTTGAAAGATCGCACAGTATTTATGAAAGTGCAAGAAATGTTAACCAGGCCAAAATGGGGGAGGGGAATTCTGTCGAGAAGGGGGAAATGAAGAGAAGTGTGGAAAGACAGGCTACACTATTGGCTTAAGTAGGTCAACATCTTCCTTCTGCAGAGGTACAATTCAGGTTCCCAGAGAGAGACACAGAATCGTTTATTCTGATAAATAACAAGCTTGGGCTACCTTTAAAGGCATTGTGGCTGAATTTCCACCTGAGACTCATTTCCAGATAAGCATACCTCCAGACTGAGAAAATAATGTTGGTTCTCTGGGCCTCAGTATCCCCATCTGTGAAATTAGAGATTGGGTTAGATAATTAGTTATCTTCCAAATGTATTATATTATATTACATCATATCATATCATATTATATTATATTATTTTATATTATATTATATTATGTTATGTTATGTTATGTTATGTTATGTTACGTTATGTTACGTTGTGTTGTGTTATATTATATTATATCGTATCATATTATATTATGTAGTTATGTTATGTTATATTGTTACATCATATCATATCATATTATATATTGCATCACATCACACCACACCACACCACACATACCACACCACACCATACCACACCACACCACACATACCACACCACATCACACCATACCACACCACATACACCACACCACACCATACCACACCACATACACCACATCACACCACACACCACACCACACCACACCATACCACACCATACCACATCATACCACACCATATCACACCACACCACACCACACACACCACACCATACCATACCATATCATATTATATCTGTATGCTGGGCATAAGACAAACAAAGTTCGCTTATTGTTTGAAAGGAATCCTTTCCACAGTTTTATGTGTACCCTGGGGAAAGTTGAGGGTGTGTCCTTCCAAGGTTTGTTGGGCAGGACATACCTTTAGCGTGAACACACATAAAGGATTCTTGTAGCCTCCCTTCTAGCCTAGCTTCTAGCCTAGCTGGGTAGGTCAAAACTGGATTTGGATAGATCACTTCATTCAAGAAGTAGATATTGAAGGTCTATGTACAATAAGTTTGTAAGGGATACAAGAGAAATATAAGCCATGGTCCTGACCTCAATATTTTTGGTGTTCAGAAGTTTTTCAGTTGTCTTCTTGGTGACCCCATTTAGGGTTTTCTTGGCAGTGATACTGCAGTGGTTTGCCATTTTCTTTTCCAGCTCATTTTACAGATGAGAAAACCAAGACAAAGAGCGTTAAGTGACTTGCCCAGGGTCACAGAGCTAGTAAGTAAGTGTTTGAGGCCAGATTTGAACTCAAAGACTTAAACTTCCTGATTCCAGGCCTGGTGCTTTATCCACTCTACCACTTAGCTGCTCACTCAATGTACTTACAGTCACTTAATAAATATTAAATTTGAAAAATTAATAAAACTAATTTAATTTTTTAAAATTAATAAAAATGAAGTTTAAAACAAAATATTAAATACTGATTATGTGCACAGTATTGTGATAAGAATTAAAGGTACATGAAATATATCCATCATGTTCAAAGCATTTACAGTCTAGCTGAGTCTGTAAGAAATGTAAACAAAGAAATGTGATTTTAAGGGGAGTTTGATCAATGCAAGAGAGACTGCAGTGCTTTGAGAATTCAAGAATAAGGTTAGAGATTGACCTATGACTTCATTTGTATAGGGGGCTTCCAAGGTAAGGAAACTCCCTCTGTTGATACAGGTCAGCTTTTTCTTTTTCTTTTTCTTTTTCTATTTCTCTTTCTCTTTTTGCAACCTTGGTTGTGCAGGAATCATAAAAGGTTAAATGGCTTGTCCTGGATCACACAGCCAGTATGTGTCAGAGATGGGACTGGAACTGAGGCCTTTCTGGCTTCAAGTGTGGTTCTTTAGCCACCATACCACTTTGGGATTTTAATGGAGACAGAAATCATTTCCAACAGAGAGATCGGGGAAAATTTCATGGAAGAAGCATTTGGTATTTGGTCAGAAGAATTAGGGAGAAGAAAAATGCATATATATGCTATCATACTTTGAAAAAAATCCATGATTTCATGTTAATGGTAGCTTTCCCCCTAGCATTGTCAGTGTAGATTGTAAGCCCTCCCCAATATCTCGTCCCCATATTCATACTTTCCCTTAAATCCTCCACAGGTAATCTACCTAATGCACTGGAAAACTTTCTTTTGGACTTTTATAAACACTAGGGCATTAATCTGTCACTTAGGTCATCTACTTATATCTCATTCTCACCAAATAACCAACCCATTTCCCTTCCCAGTCATATCTAACTTTTTTCTTTCTTTTTATTCATTCCTTTATTTACTCATTCATTCATTCACTCATTTATTTATTCATTTATTTATTTTTAGTTTTCAACATTCATTTCTGCAAGATTTGGAGTTACAATTTTTTTCTTTCCCTGTCTTTCCCCTACCCCCCACCCCAAAATAGCAAGCCTACTGAAAATACCCCTTCCCCCAATCTGTTCTCTCTTATATCCTCCCCCTTCACCCCGCTAACTTTCCAGTAGGGCAAGATGGTTTTCTATGCCCCAGTACCTATATATCTTATTTCCCAGTTGCATGTAAAAAACAAATTTTTAAACATTTGTTTTTAAAACTTTGAGTTCCAGATTTTTTCCCCTTCTTCCCTCCCATATCTAACTTCAAGGGTGACTTTTATGTGCATTTCTTGTAAACATGTTATTGGTAACATTGAACAGCCCACATAAGACCATCATGTGCTTTTTTATATTGGGGCCGTTGGTTATTTTCGCTCTTCTGATACCGATGTGTTCCCTGATTCATAGCCATGCAATACAGTGAAAACGTTAAGTAATCATGCAAGGCTGCATATGGTTAGGTACCTACCCATGCTGAAGCAGTTCAGGGTAATGGAAGGAGTATTGGACATGACATCCAAAGCACCTTGGTTCAAATTTCAGCTCTGACTTTTATCTTTGTAACCTTGAGTGACTTCCTTGGTCTCTCAGTTTTCTCATCTGTAAAATGAGTAGGTGGGGCAAGATCACCTCTGGAGACCCTTCAAGACCCTTCAAGCATCAAATCTACTATCCTATGTACTGCAGACCTAAGGTTGGAGAAGGCAATACAACAGCCCATTTATTGAATTCAACAGCTCAAGTCATAAAATAGTGCCGCCCTCTTCTTGGCACAGATGGCTCCACCGGTAGAGTGATTTACTTTGGAGACTTGGTGAATTGGAAATGTCTTCCCACTGGAGGGAAGGCATTATCTAGATTCCCCATGGATTTCAACCTTCGAAGTACTCTCCCAGAGAAGCGTGGATGACCAGGTGGACAGACTGAAAAGGAAAATGGAACATTGTTCAATGAGGACAGTTAGCCTTGCAGCTTTGGAGGCCAGCACACACAGAGGAGAGGATGGCAGAGATGAGGATGCAAAGCTAGACCTGAGCTGTTAATCAGTTGCAAACAAAGCTAAGGTGATAACCAGACAGAGGCACAAATAAAGGGGGTAGGACCAGCAGACCATGGGGCCAATGAAAGGTACAGATGCCCCCTCTGGCCCTAGAGCCAGGAAACCACTTTCTTTGACCTGTCTAACCACTCACTTCCTGTCTCCCTTAGGAACTGGTGGAAGGAGCTGTGTGCATGTGCGTGCGCGCATGCGTGCATGCGTGTGTGTGTGTGTGTGTGTGTGTGTGTGTGTATGTGTGTGTGTGTAAAAGCCATCTTCCCCTTTGGGTAACAATCAAAGCAGCTAACATTTTGCATGCTTCATTTAATTGCTTACTCCTCTTATATTTCTGTACTATTTGATGCTGATACACACACACAATGGCCATCTAATATGTGTACCTTACTATGAATGAATGGAGCAATATTGAGAAAAGAGAAGGAAAATTTATTGGGAAGAGG
>CM053585.1:348915482-348970728 GCA_028646515.1 Pseudochirops corinnae | reverse complement strand
AAGAGTGTTTTCTACTCTCTTAATTTCCCAGAATGCAATTGTGCATTATATGTATATGTTTGGGCAGCTAGGTGGCACAGTGGATAGAGTGCTGGTCCTGGAATCAGGAAGATTCCTCTTCTTGAGTTCATATCCAACCTCAGATACTTACTAACTGTGTGACCCTGGATGAGTCACTTAACCCTGTTTGCTTCAGTTTCTTCAACTATAAAATGAGCTGGAGAAGGAAGTGACAAACTACTCTAGTATCTTTGCCAAGAAAACCCTGAATGGGGACACAAAGCATTGGGCATGACTGAAAAATGATTGAACAACAACAACAAAATACACACACACACACACACACACAGACACACACACACCTTCTCTTTTTGACCTCAGAGAGATTTATAAGGAAAAAGAATCTGAAAGCTTGCCCCTCCCTCTCTTTCTCTCTCTCTTTCTGTCCCTGTCTCTCTGTCTCTGTTTCTCTTTGTCTCTGTCTCTGTTTCTCTGTCTCTGTCTCTGTCTCTGTCTCTCTCTGTCTCTCTGTCTCTCTGTTGGGGACTCGAGTAGGGTTGGTGCAAATTTTTTCTTTGAAGGTATTTTGGGGCTAACGCAGCTTAAGTGCTAGGACTTTTGCTAGCTTTATTCAGCATTGAAGATGCCTGGCACATGCCCCTCCCTGCCTCAGACACTGCCCCCTCTCCCCTTCTCCCATTTCAGGGTTTAGAACAGAAATGAGTTTTTTTTTTCTCTTGCTACCTATTCAATAAGGATTCTCTGTTGGGAAAATGTCATAGTACTAAGTTACAGAGCAATAACCTTTAAGTAAAGAGAAGGATGGATAAAAACCATCTCCTTAAACATATGTTACAGGTGTTCTCATGCCAGCACTCAAGCATAGAACAGCTAAAGAAGGAGAGAATGCTGAGTGTTTCTATCCAAATGACCCGTGTTAAGTGGATTCCTTTGGCAAGAGTGAGGCTGATTTGAGAGGCGGCATTAAGCCTGAGAGAAAGCTGGGTGGAGTCTCCCCAGGGAGAAGAGGGAGCCAGAGAAAGCCAAAGCTGGCGCCTTGGGGCAGGTGACAAGCCAGTGAGAGCGCTGCTGAACAACACAGCCAGGGAAGGCTCCAGGAGGAGAAGAAGCATGACTCGGCGTCTTTCTTCTTGCCCAGCTGAACGCCAACTTGGAGGATGCATTTGGAACACTTGTTAGAAAGATGGTTGGCATGGATTAGCTTTGTGACTGCCACATCTGGTAATTTGCCCTGGGAGGCAGCAAAGATCCTTTGTAAAATATAAGAGTTGAAAAAGTCAGAGCTATCTTTGTTAGTGGTTTAGATACATTTTCAAAAAGCATGCTATGCTTCTTAAAAGTATAAATATCTTAAACCACAACCCCAGCTTTTCCTCCTCTCTATCAGTTACATTTAGATTTTTGAAACTTAAAGCAGGGCTTTATTTGTGGTACAGTGACTACCATTCTTGGCTTCTCTTTTCCTTCCTTTTCTAATCTGCTTGAAGATATTTTATTGTTTCAAAAATTTTACTTGATTCTAAAAATATAGCAAGTTTTCCTTTTTTTCTCGCTCTCATCCATTCCCAATTTAAGAGAGAAAAAAAAGAAAAGCTAAATCCTTGCAAGTCGAGGAAAGCAGATTCCCACATTGCCCTTGTCCAAAACTGTAAGTCTGATTTTGATGACTCACAAGGAAAAAGTGAGCTTGACAACTTTGCACAGCTCTGCCCCACTTAAATCCAATTCATATTCAAGTCAAGACATCAGCTTTGTGCTGTCATTGGTCCTATTGGAGAAGGAAGGACAAACCACAATGTATCAGTCCTACATCCTGAATCTATCCACTTTCTGCAAGGAACTGGTGAGTACCAGTCTTTGGGCATCAACATCACCTTCGATCTACCCCCATTATGAAGAGAAATAGTTGAACAAAACAAGCCCACCATGTTAAGCAGAGGGTCTACTTTTCAAGGCTTAGGTCTTACCCCAACATGCACTGCCCTTTAAAATAGCATACATAACCTGTTTGATAGAGAGTAGTTTAGCTTTATCTGTGATAAAAAGTGTTACGTAGACTTCTCCTAAGGATAAAAAACATTTGCCACCAGGCTGACCTAGCCATGTACCCATTTGCACAGAAGAGCTATTTGGACCTAAGAAAAATGTTCCCCATTTTGGTGTACCAGCCAGATAAAACAATGAAAATTATTTTCAGATGTTATGAGAGATGAGATAAAAGTCAGATTTTGTCATCCAAAGTTGATGTATACTAGCCTCTCTCTAGATATACACTAGCCTGTCTATAGGGTGGGATGAATATATTTTCTAATGGATACATCGGTGCGTCAGCAATAGCAGCCCATTGCTATTATGGAAACCCCGTGAAAATGACTTCAGTCATATCTATGATTAGCAGTGATGGAGGAAGACTCAGAATGGTTTTGAGTTAGGTTTAGTTGTTTATTTATACCATTCACAGACATTTAATCTCAGAAATAAGTTTGAGAAATCAAATTTTGTCAGTTTCTTGGTGTTTTCTCTTTCTAGCACAACCAGAAATATCTTCAAAATATTTCCTCTTCTTCTTTTTTTAACTTTAATTTTTTTCCCTGTAAGTTAAGATCAGGAAAATTCATGTAAAGTTGGAAATGGAAAATTGAGTGGAAAAAATTCTTGAGTTGAGTTTGATTTACCATTAGAGGGAAAGTCTTATGCCATTTTCTATGTAAATTCTCATACCCTTAGTACCTAAAAGATTTGCAAGAACGGTCCCTAAGTGCACAGCAGAGAACAAAAGAAAACTTAAGAAAAGATGGGTAGCTCTCAACACAATGTATAGGATTTATCATACAAGCTTTCTTGAAATGAAAATTTATTGTTACATATTTTGAATCCTTTCATATTCTGCTATGCATGTGACCTGCCTTTTTTTCTTTTTTAAAACACTTTTCTTTTTTTCACTTTTTTTTTTGAATGGGGGAAAGGAGGGCAATTGGGGTTAAGTGACTTGCCTAAGGTCACACGGCTAGTAAGTGTTAAGGGTCTGAGGCTGGATTTGAACTCATGTCCTCCTGACTCCAGGGTCGGTGCTCCCTCCATTCACGGCACCACCTAGCCGCCCCTTTTTTCCACTTTATTACTTTGTATTTATTAAGTTTACAATATACTTTTGCTTCTTTTTTCAATTCTGTATTTGTGTCCTGATATTTGAGTCTAAAATAAAAAAAAAAATGTCAGTCCCTGCATCAGTCTATGTACTTATTGGTCACTGGGCAAGGGACTGCTATTACTAAATTACTGCTTAGGGGGGTCAGAAAAATGAAATGATTTTTTTTTTTTTAGCACATTCTGGTCTATTTTCTTCTACTCTTTTATTCTACTCTACTCTTTACTTCTACTCATTGTTGTTGCAAAAGTAAATTGAGGAAAAAAGATTTTTGACGAAACCCTTTTTTGGAGGGGGAGGAGTGGATCTTTATCATTAAAATTTGCTGACAAGTATTCATTTTGATTGACATAAGCATCAGAGAATGACTTCCAGTGCAAAAAATGCATAGCCCAGAAACAAGTCATTGAGACATTAATAATCGCCAGAAGACATAATTAGTTCTAAGCAAAGGCATTTAAAGAAATGCTATCTAGTATGAAAAGTAGCAATAAAACATCCGCCATAAACCTGGGGTTCCATGTCTCGTTAATACATACTGCAGTTGGGGGAAGACTAGACATGTGGAATGGCCCACATGTAGGTCATCATGAATGGCTAGCCCGTGCCTGTGGAAGCATGCACTAACAGGGGGCACATAGGGCCAGGGCCCAAATGTAGAGGGCTAACAGACCTCTGCTTGCTGTACTGTTTCGGCAATGCCTTCACATTGCTCCAATGAATTCTGCTCCTTGTCAGCTGGATGGGTAATATGTTGCTGAACACAGGCCAGTCTGTGTATCCATCCTCTCCAGCGCCAAAACCTTTGGCTATCTCTTCCCTCAGGCCCTGTGTTTTCCTAGCTAAAACCCTATATATAGATTTTCTCCATCTCTTGTAGAAAAGACAGAAACCCCTTGATCTGAGACCAGCAAATAGCTTCCCCTTGTCTTGTTCACTCAGAGTCTTGGCTCCTAAGGCCTCACATCTTCCCAGCAGATTTTGTGCCCCAATTGTCCAAGCTCTTTAAGAACAAAGCCCAGGCTTGTTTTAGCTAGCAAAAGCCCTTTGTCTTTTCTTTGAATTCCTACTCTGAGATGAGGGATTAGGCTCTCAGTTAGGGTTCTCCTTCAGGATTATGGTAAGCACTCATAAACTTTTCCAATTTGCAGTTTTTGAAGACTAGAATATAAGTAAGATAATCGTTATTTACTTAATAACTACCAGGCAACTCTGATACTCAGGGTTCCCCACTAAATAAACATCTATGGAATTGAATTACCTCCTAAATCTAGAGGAAACCTTTCCAGAATTTCCCTTATTCAGTTGTTAATATCCCTCTCTCTATTGAAATTACTATATAACTTTGAATATACTTTGAATTTATTTAACTGTATACCTGTTGTATTTCTCCAGCCACCCTTTCAGAAGAATGCAATGCCTTCAGGACAAGGATTTCTTTGTCTTTTTAAACTTAGTATCTTACACATAGTAGGTATTTAAAAAATGTTTGTTGAATTTGGGGGCAGCATAAAATATAATATCAGTACTAGAAAAGGAAGAGGGAGAATGCTAAGCATTGGATAGACCCCTCAAGCGCTGTATGAATATCCTTTAGAGTTGTAGGAATACTGACTTGGGTCCTTGGAGGGAAATTTATACGAAGCAATAAAGAGATTTACACAAGTTAAGGAGCATAGAAGTTTTGTTCTGTACTATCAAGGGATTGGGGTAGGATGTGGGAGGACTTCCACATGTGAGATCACAGATTAATTTATGTATCAGAGTATCTTAGGCCTCTACAAGACTTTAAGCTCTCAGTGTGTGTGTGTATGTGTGTGCGTGTGTGTGATTTCCCAGGGTTATACTGGTAAATATTTAATGGTTAATGTCTGTCAAAAAATGTAGGCATGACACAGTTTTAAGTTTAACCTGCTGGCTAAGAATTTGAAGTAAAAGGGGAATGACTAAAGAAGCTACTGTCTATGATTTGATGAAATATTATTGGGCTATAAGAAATGACAGACAGGATGATTTCAGAAAAGACCTGGATTTACATGAACCGATGCATAGTGAAGTGAACAGAACCAGAAAGTCATGCACAGTAATAGCAATATTGTTTGATGAAGAACTGTGAATGACTTGATTATTGTAAGCAATTCAATCATTTAGACCAGGGGTGGGGAACCTGTGGCTTCAAGGCCACACATGGCCTTCTAGGTCCTTGGGTGCAGCCTTTTGACTGAGTCCAAGTTTTACAAAACAAATCCTTTTATTAAGGGGATTTATTCTCTGAAGTTTGGACTCAGTCAGAGGGCACTTGAGACCCTAGAGCAGTGGTTCTCAACCTTCCTAATGCCGTGACCCTTTAATACAGTTCCTCATGTTGTGGTGACTCCCAACCATAAAATTATTTTCATTGTTACTTCATAATTGTAATTTTGCTGTTATGAATCGTAATGTAAATATCTGATATGCAGGATGTATTTAAATTGAACATAACCCACAAGTTGAGAACTGCTGCCCTAGAGGTTCCCATGTGACCTCAAGGGTACAGGTTCCCTTCCAGACAGTCCAGACTCATGATGAAGCATACTCTCTACCTCCACTGTTTGAATACAGACTGATAAGTGTGCTATTTTCCATTTTCTTTCTTTTGTTCGAGTCTTCTCTCACAAAATGACCAACATGGAAATGTTTTATGTGATTGATATGTATGGCCTATATCTTATTGCTTGCCACCTCAGGGAGTTAGGAGGGAGAGAGGGATAGAATTTGGAACTCAAAACTTCCACTAAAAATGTTAAAATATTGAAGAAGAAAAGGAAAGACAATAAAATGTAGAAATCTGGAAAAAAAAAGTTGACGCGTGTTAGAAACATTTTCTCTTTCTTAAGTCTAAGACAATCAACGACAAATAAGGGCTGATTTGTAGCCTTCGTTGATTTCCAAGGTAACTGAAATGATAACAGTTGGCTCACCTGAGTTGTAGGCACGTATCCAGTATTCTTTGCTAGAAGATGAGGTCGTTGAACATGTGGATCTTGCCTCATATTCACCTTTGTCTACTTCACAACACCTAGATCTGTGCCTTACATATAAGGGTCATTTCATAAACACTTGACCAATTTTCATTAGTTGACCAAACGTTTTTCAGAAACTGATTTTGGCTCCATACCTGGCTTCTTTTTCTTTTCAGAAGGGTTCCCTTTTTTCAGCCTTCTGTTTATCCTCTCTCTATGCTAGTGAGACAGCAGGCATAATGGCTAGATTGATGGACTTTGAAGTCTTTATGAGACCTGTGTTCAAATTCAGCTTTTGTTGTTCATTTTCTGAGTTACCATAGGCAAATTGCTTACCTTTACTGAACTTCACTGTTCACATCTGTATATTGAGAGTTGGACTAGCAAGTTTCTACTCTCCCTTTCAAGTCTAGGAACCTATGACCTGCTCCTAGAGTCACTGACTCTCCATGAAAAACCGATTAACAACTAACCTGGTTCAATGTTTAAAATGAAATGTCACAATCAAATAAATCATTGTTTGAAATATCTTTCTCCACTAAAGACTAGTACTGTGTAACTTCTAGTCTAAACCTGCTATTCTATATGAGTTTCCAGGAGTTATCTGTGCTTTTGTAATGATTGTAGGGACCTAAGGTACTTAGTGCCTCTTTTGGGATGATGGTGGGTATTTTTTTGATCAGGAGGGCAGCATGGGTAGCAGAAAAGTGAATTGTACTAAAAATCAACTCATTTGGATTTAATTCCTAGTTTTTGTACCCACTAACTGTATGTGATGTTGGCAAGTCATTGAACCTTGCTAGTTTGTTTTCTCTTCTGAAAAATAAGGATAATTTTTTCCTGTTTTACAGATGTACTACCTACTGCTCATTGCTGTCATGACAAAACCATTTTCTCTGGGACTTTGTGTAGGACCTTGCCATCTAGGAAGTACTTAACTGCTTTTTGAATTAAATTGTTTAAAGAACTGTAACTCTTCTTTCCCTTGAAAATACTATAAAATCATGGTTATTGTTATTATTTTGCTATTCCAAATGTTTTAATAAGAGTTCTTTGCAAGGCATTTAAAACACCAGTTTGTGAGGATAAGCCCCATTGGAGAGAGAGAATACAGAACACAGGTAGCCATGGAGCTGAGGAATTTTCTTGATTTGGGGCAGGATCTTTGAGTCCACCATTTTCTCATCAGTCTTCTGCTACTCTGTAATCTTGTATTTCTCTTTTTTATGTGTCAAAAATCTCTTCTTCTTGGTGTCTAGATTTATGGAGCCTCTTCCTGAAGTAAGCATTAATAAGATGATTTGGAATTTTTACACCTTAAAGGTTAACCCTGGTAGAGGTGGTGATGACAAATTTCTGATGGGTCCTTCTCAGAGGAACACAGTTGATGGTCAGAGGACCACTTACCAGTAGCAAGCCATTAGCCAACTGCATCAGGAAAACCACTTGCTTGTCCCTGTGGTTGCCAGTGAGCATGATCAGAATGGTGCCCCGGATGATGCTTGCTCAAAGTCTCCTCACATGCTGGCTGTGAAAGGCTTTTTGTCATGACTTAGAAGTTTTCTAGGCACATCTCCAGTAGGATAATACCTAAGCATTTTGTGAATCTTTACCACACAGGTTCCTCCATTCTTATCATCACCATCTGACTTTGAGATAGTAACAGGGACCTTCTCTTTCTTCTTCCTTTCAATCCAGATTTTTGGTGCACTATATTTCCACTTGTACGTGGCTCTCTGGGAATATACTGCAGACCTAGATTATCTACCAATCTCCCAGGCCAGGACTGGGTTCCTACTGCAATGCTTTTGAGACTTTTTCACCACCTTTTTGGCCACATCTTCCCTTTTGTTCTCTCTCTTTTTTTCCTTTTTGTCTTCCTTTTCCTTTGATTCTTTGGAAGCTTTTTGTCTGCCATCTTGAGAGAAGGGAAAGGGCAATCATGGTTGTTGTTAAGGTGAAAAAGTGAAATGATTAGTAACAGTGACTATAAAAACACCTAACTATGTATATAATGGAGTAGTGATACAATTGGACTTGAGGTTTTCTTGGTATAGGGGAATTATTGGTTAAGGAAACCTCTACCAATGCAGTACAGCACCTTTTTTTGCAACTTTTACAGACTTAGAGAGTTACTCAGAGCATTGAAAAGTTAAGTGACTTACTGTAATGTTAATGGGATTTAAGATCCTCCCGGACCATTAATAGGCCTTGTAGGAAGATCTTTCACACTTCTTGCTAATTTCTAATTAGGCACTGAGTCTCTTATGGTACATTCTGGCTCTGAGAAGTGTGTATATATTCTGAGTTGATATTTTGCTTTTGGGGCTCGTTTATGAGAGGCTTCTTGTGATTCCCTGGTTGAGATTCTGAGTTGGCCTTACATTCAGAGCTCCCTGACTGCTTAGATATAAAGGTTCTCTCATTCTAGGGATGTACATAAAGTGTATAGTTGATCCAGGCAGTCAGAGCCCAGTCTGTTGGTCTTTATTTCTCCGCTTGAATTTTGTTTGTATTTTCTCTGAAGTTCAGTGTGCTGACTTAGTGAACCCCTGAACTAGTGAATATAATTTAAAAAGATTGTTAAGCCCTGCTATACTTGTCTAGGGTCACACAACCAGTATGTATCAGAGATGGGACTTGAATTCAGGTTTACCTGGATTCAAGACCACCATGATGCTTCTCATAATGAAATAACATCTCTTAAATTCTTAATGCATTTATTCATCCCTAATGTTTGTGTTGGTCCTTGATGATCAGTTATGAGTCAACTCTATTTGCCATTGCTTCCTTCTTACCTTTTCCCCACCCCCAAAGTGGGGAACAACATCATCAACAAACATTTATTAAGTGTGTATGGTGTGCCAAACACTGCTCTAAGTACTGAGGATAAAATGAATGGCAAAAATATAGTCCTCTGACCTGGCCTAACACCAGAGGGCAGCCAGTCTTATCCTTTTTTCCCTGGGTCTTCCTGGAGCACCTCCTGGATGCGGCCTGTGCATTCCACAAAGTAGAGTCAGGATCCGGAAGAGTTAGGGATATGCAGACAGCTTTATTGTTCTCTTCATCCATCCATATCCACATCCATCCACATTTCATTCCCAGGGCTTCTCCTCTTTTATCCCCCTACTGAGCCCCTTGGCAAATAGCTCACCTCCCCTCTATCACCTCTGATGCCACAAGGGTCGGGTAAACATGAAAAGGAAGGACAGAGCTCACGTCCCCAGAACAGAACATGTCAACAGAACATCTGGGTGGCGAAATGCAGAATAAAACAGGGCACACTGACCCAGAGACATAACTGTCGTCATGACTTCTGTGTTTTGGTGTTACCGTCCTTCTGCTTTCTCAGAATATTCTGGCGCTCATGCTCCTGGGCAGAACAGTCTTCACCCTCAGAGAGTTCACATTTCAATGGGAGATGCAACATGCAAATGACTACGCACATATAAAATACATACATGTAAACTGGAGTTAATCTCAGAGGGAAGGTATGGTGGTCAAAGGGAGGGAGATGAAAGGACTGTGAAAGGCCCCTGGCAGATATTAGGATTTGATGTAAGTCTTGAAAGACTTCAGTATTTCTAAGTGTCCAGTATTTAGCATATGTATCCTCTCTACTGACACAGGTAACTGATATTCATGAACGGCTATGGACAGAATACTTTTTTGAACAAGTGTTCAGTGTTGAGTATTTCTGACTTTAGTTAGGCTGACCCCAAGAGGAAACACACTTAGTTCAACCCTGAGTCTTTACTCAAAGCCTTTCTAGCTTGGTAGAATTTGCCATGCTTTTGGCATTCCTCTTGTAAATCTAGTATCAATTCCTCATCATTATGATGTATTGGGCTGGGATGTAAGTGGAGGAAGCACAAACTAATAAAGGATGAAATCATTTCCCCTGTCACTTAATGACTACTTATAGCTAATTCATGCTTTGTTTTCTCCAAAAGTGGCTTCCAAGTTGTCATTGACCAACTGTTAAAATTTCCCAACTTTTCCTTTAAAAATTATATTGACTTCATTTATTCTTATATAATTTCATTTCTGAATATATTCCCCCCTCCTTTTACCTAGGCAGTCATCCCATTGGCATGGTAAGAGAGAGACAGAGACAGAGACACATAGAGAGAAACATATAGAGAGAATGAAGAGATAGAGAGACACAGAGACAGACAGAGACAGGGTGAGAGAGAGAGAGAGAGAGAGAGAGAGAGAGAGAGAGAGAGAGAGAAGGGAAAGGAAGAAGAGGTGAAAGGAAGAGAGACAGAACAGAAACAGAGAGATAGAAAGAGAGAAGAAAAAGCAGAACCTGCCCCACTTCTGGCATCTCAAGCTCACAGCTGGGCTATATATAGAGAAGCATTTCTGCAAGTTACCTGGAAGTATTGCCCAGAAGGCATCTCCAATTTGAAACTTGTAATAGAAATCTAACTTACTGAGGAAAGAGCCCAATATTTCTCCCAGAATCTCTTATTCAAGAGCATTAGTTACTTTAAGTGGGGAACATTGTAGTGAGGCAATGATGTGTTTCCAGAAAGGAAGGATACAATCTACTATGACTGGTATGAGGCACTAGATGGAATGGTTTTAGAAAGAGAGATGACATGAATTCAAATGGGAAAATGAAATGCTGGGAAGCATTTCTGAATCATTTAAAAGTTCTTTTCTTAGGAAAAGAAACAAATTTTTCCCCTAAAAGGCTATTCTGATGCCTCTTCATTGTCTGGAAGTGACCTTGTATCCGCAAAGACTATTCCAGTAGACCATGAGCCAATGGCAGGTCCTAATCAGTCAGATAGTCTTTGATTATAAACCCAGAGATGGATGTTGCCAACAGACAAGCTAGTTGAATCCAGAGGAAGCAAGAGACCTTAGATGCTATCAAACCCAACATTTTCATTTTATGTATGGGGAGACCAAGACTGAGAAAAATCAAGGGACTTGTTTCCAGGACACTCAGTAAATATCTTGTCTTCCTGACTTCAATTTCAACACTGTATCTGCCAAATCACTTGTCTCAGACATCTGGGTGGTCAAAAAGGTGGTCAAAAAGACCTCCTAGCCACTCCTGGTCAAACAACTATACTGTAGAAGTCTTAACCCTTTCAGGTTCAAAATTTCCCTGTGGTCTTGATCAGTAAATGCCTTACCTGGCCTTTTATTTCAAGAAGAACTGAGTCATGTTTAATTAATTCCCTACTCCTCAGCTATCTTCTTGTTAGTGATTTTGTAAATGTGCTGCTAGGCTCTGAGCTCACCTTTCCCCATCTATTTCTAGTTCAGAATCCATAATCAGATTAATACTGCCATGGTTCCTGGAAAGAAAGTGTCAGTCTACTCCCATGTAGCTCTCCTCACCATCCCTGTAATTTTCCAAACCAAAAAATCTCTCCCTGGCTCCTCTTCTCCTCTATGTGGTATCTCCCTCTTTAGAATGTAAACTCCTTGAGAGAAGGGACTGTCTTCAGTTTTTGTATTTGTATACCCTGTACATAGTAAGAGCTACATATGCTTTTTCATTCATTGATTCATTCATTGATTCATTGATTCATCCATTCATTCATGGTAAGGTCAGGACTGAGAGTCAGTAACTGATAAATTACCAATGGATTGAATCAATAAAAAATAAAAAATGTATTGACGATAGGAGGCAGTCCCTGGAGAACTGATCTAGACTAGAGGTGGGAAACCTGTGGCCTTGAGGTTACATATGACCTTCTAGGTCCTTGGTTGTGACCTTTTGACTGAGTCCAAAGTTTACAGAACAAATCCTTTTATTAAGAAGATTTGTTTTGTGAAGTTTGGATTCAAAGGGCCACACTTGAGAACCTAGAGGTCCACATGTGACCTTGAGGCTAGAGGTTCCCTACATATCTATTCTAGATATTCAGGAGGAGTTGGTTAAGAAAATAGTTAAGTCAAGAAGTATTAATAAAGCACCTATATGCCAAGTACTATGCTAAGTGTTTGAGATACGAAGAAAAAGGCCCCCCCCCCCCCCCAAAATAAGCCTCTGCCCTCAAGGAGCTCACAGGCAAAGTGGAGGAAGTTAGTGGCTGTGCCAATAAACAACTAAGTACAAACAAGATACAGGCAGGATAAACTGGAGATAATCTCAGAAGGAAGGCACCAAAGATAACAGAGAACTAGTGAAGGCTTCTTGCAGAAGACAGGCATTTAGCTGATACTTGAAGGATGACAGGGAGGCCAGGAGGCAGAGATGAGGAAAGAGAGAGTTCCAGGCAAAGAGTGATTTATTTCTCTTTTTTTGGTAAAAGAAACTCCTCAGTTTTGAAAATATTTCCATTTTTGGATACTACGGCTTTTGCATTTTTGATTATATTTCCATAACATTATTAAGCAATTAAGAATCATTTTAATTAAATCAATTATTGATAAGAAAGATTCTTAGCAACAAATTTATTTCAGGTAAGTAAGAACTTACATCTCACTGATGTATGTGTGTAATTAAAAGAAAATCAATTGGTTTCCAGACCCAAATATTACATCTGTAATACTAAAGTTGTGTAGCAGCCTGGTATAGTGAGTAGAAAACCTGTTCCTGTAGTCAGGAAGACCTGTGTTCAATTCCTGCCTCTGACACATACTGACTGTGTGACCTAATACAATTTACTTAATATCTCAATATCTCATGGCAAGTTCCCAAGACTATATATGTTTCAGAGCATGTGCTGATTTTCACTAATAGGACGAGTTTTCTTAGGTATGTTTCTCATTCCAAGACAATTGTAGATCTCTTTCAAAATGTCAGTGGATTGTTGATGACATACAGCCCAATTCATGCCAATGTTATGAAAATACTAGCTGACTTAGAATAGAGAAGCATATCTTAGGCATCTGTCATTTTTTGAAGAGGGGCCCAGATGATGGCCATGAGGGCTGGGCTGGAAGCAGAACTGCTGTTGTAGGGAGTGCTGTTGCTGCCTGGGATCTTGAGTTCACTGGGCTCTTGGAAGCAGTTGGTGGTGGTAGTGGTAAGGAAGGTGGGCCCCCTCTCACAGAGATTTCTCACCCTCAATGATGACAGTGGGAGATGGACTAAAAGCAGGTCTGGTTTTGGGGGGCACTGCTTTGGTTCAGAGTTCTAGGCTGTCTCCATCAAGGCAAAGTGGAGATGATGGTCAAGGAAATGGAGTAGCTTGACTTGCCTCCACATGCTGCCTCCTGTCTCTTTCTCAGGGTTCCATGTTGCTTTTAGAAAGGCAGCAGCCATAGTCAACCACAAATTCAGTATATACTAGCAGTTAGGGAAAAACTAATATAAGTGCAGATGCCCTATCCCAAAGACTTCATGGCACTAAAGCCATGGGGACTTCTAAAGAAGGATTGAAGGCTATGCGTAGTGCTTAGGCAACTGACAGTAACAGCTGAGAGTTTGAGATTTCCACGAGTTAACATGGCAGCAGCATATGTAAATCTTGTTTCATTGCACTAAACTCTTCTGCTTCAATTGTCTATAGTTGACCTGTGGTAGAAGCTGATATTTGTAGGAAGTCATACAAGATGCCAAGTGAATTAGTGGTGCTAAAGGTTGGGAGTTCCATTCATTTGGGAGGAAGAACATTCCTACAGTAAGGTGGAACCGAGAGGGTGACTAAAGAAAATCATGTCTGAGTGGATGAGTTGAGGCAGTGACTGGGAAAGGTGGTCCAGCCCCCAAGAATGGGTGCCAGAAAAGAGGAGTGACAATCTCTACACTAGCCCCAGCATGACACCAAACCACAACCACCACTGCCAGACTCCTATGAGCTATTTGGGGAAATTCCAGATTTCCTTCTGGGCCTGTTTAGTCCTGGACATCAGCTGAATCATTGCAGCTTTTTTTTTTTCTGGCAGGAAATCTTACTGCTAAATGAATCTTTGCTAACAAGTAACAAAAAAGCTCATCAGTCCAGGAGTTTCTGGCACTCTACCCCTAAAGGTACTCACAGAATAGAATAAATGAAAGCAAGATTCTTTATCTTTGCGAAATTATTATTATTCATCCTAAAAGAGGAGACAAGTAACTATTTTTCAAAGTATTTTGATTGTTGTTACCAGTCATCTATTAACGCTTTGGGTGTAGAAGGGGAAGGGCAGCGGTTCTGAAACGGAATTTCCTAGATAAGGCTGATCAGGTGTATTTGTGTCCCAGACCATACCAAAGCTAATACAATGCAGTGTTGAGGTCCATGAAAAAACATTGTCTTGGGTGGAAACATTTGAGACAAATCGTCATTTGATAGTGCCTACTGCTTCCCTTCGTAAGACATTCTCCCTAGTCAACTATGCTGACTTCCCTAGCTTTGACTCAGTATTATCATCCATCCTTCTTTAGCCTTTTACTTAATCCCCAGGATTTTACTGTCCCCAGGAACTCTGTTTTAACCTATCATAGCGTGCTGCCTACTTTTTCAGATCAGGACTTGGATCTCCAAAAAGATTCTTTCCCTTAGACCTCCTTAATTTCCCTTAATCACTACCCTTCTTAGCCATATTCTTAAGGGGTGAGAGATTTGATAGTATGCCAGGGGTGGCAGATAAAAGTGAAAATAGATTAAATGTCTATACATATTTTCAGGACCAAGAACAGTACTCCTTATGCAGTAGGCATCCAACTGCATTCAATTTAGCTGAATTTAGGGTGGTAATCCCCAAATAAAATATTTCTCCCATAAACTTCCTTATTGTTTTGGGAACTGGCTCACTATATGTCTTTAGAATCTGTCCTTATTTATTTTTATTTTTTGGCTTCAGTGAGAAAAGATTGGTAGAGTTTGGAAGATAGGGATTTATAAAGCTATGTTTATAGTTTAATCCTAGAAGCTTTAGGTAGAATAGGCATGGAGGAGTCATCTTGTTTATCTCTTCACTTCTAGGCAGAACCATATATGAACCATAAAAAATTGTAAGACAGTTATTGATGTGGCTTGAGATATGTTCAATAAAAGAGATTAACATGATTATAAGATCAGAGATTAAGAGTCAAAAGGTACCTCACAGAATATCTAGTCCAACCCTCTCATTTGACATTTGTGCAAATTTAGGCTTAGGTAGGTTGATTAACTTGACCAGAGATGTAAATTGCAAGTAACGGGAAGGATTTGATCCCAGATCTTCTGACTCCAAATCCCATCTCCTTTCCATGTCACTTCTTTCCTCCTCTATTCAAATCAATTTTGCCCTTTTTCCTGGTAAGTTTGAATTTCAATAGAAAACATTTTTGCTAAAATAGCTTTAGTCAGAAGCAAGGTTTTGGGTAAAAACTTTTCAAAAAGAATGTCTTAAGTATTGTGTGCCAAGGATTAGCTACTAATCAGAAGTGAAGTTACAGAGGAGGAGGTATTTTGGATTAAGTTCAGCAGAGAGAAGTAAAAATTGCTCTTTTGATTGCAAATATCTATCATGGGATTTCACTCTGACCAAAGAAGACCTCTGACTGCATAGCTTTGTCCTCTGTATTAGGCAAAGGATATACATTTTCTCTTTAAAAATAAAATAAAGTTGATAAATTATTTACAGTTAGCTTTGACTTTTGGTGGTGGTGGTGGTGGTGGTGGTGGTGGTGGTGGTGGTGGTGGTGGTGGTTAAGCCTATGCCAGGAAAAGATTTTGATGCCAAATTGCCCTGAAGCTCTAGAGCATTGCAGCACCAGTATGGAGCTCTCATAGGATTTAATTTTTCATTGGAAATTTAGGCAAGTTGAAAGAAATATTCTATTCATGAAGGTGGAAGTGGGGAGAAGGGATCATGGTTTGACTCATTGATAACAGAAATCAGTGGAAATCACTAACTTTTCCTAGATTTTTGTTGTTTTTAAATATTGTTCCAAAATATTTAGTTTTATAAGATGTCTTATTTTTCAATCAAATAAATTGAATAACAAACCATACTTGAATGGAAATTGATCATAGTTATAAGACCCCCATCTATTAGGCTGTATGTGACTTGATGGCAACTTACTATAATGATAAACTAAGTGTCTAGGAGAAAATAAATTATATTGTTAGGTTATATCTTGCTAGCTGTCACAAACATATTTTAATGTTTGAAAATGAAGACGTTGAAAAAAGGTTTGCTTTTTTCCCAATGCATTATACAAATACAGTCTTCTAAAATTCAAAATTGTGTGTGTGTGTGTGTGTGTGTGTGTGTGTGTGTGTGTGTGTGTGTAGCTGCCATGGAACATACTCAGATTTTCACTTCCTAATGCATTATACAAAGCATGTGCAGACATTTGCTGCCTGGTTCCAGTCGAAGAAACCATATGGAAACTTGAGGGCAACCTGTGTCTGGCCATGAATGATTGAGAAGCTGGTTTCATGGGACATTTTTGAATTGGCTATGGAACCAGAAGAATGGATGGCTTAGATGTTGCTGAGCTGGAACTCAAGGAGTGAGTTCCCTTCCCCTTCTGTTTCTTTCTCTTTCTTTTGCAGCTAGTAAAGTAGGATTGTTCTGAATTGTGTCCAGGAATCAGGTGTGGGAAGGGTAGCTTATATATTTCCCATCTGGTGGGAAAGTCATGGTGGATTTGATTCCTCTCTCTATCTGTTCTTTCTTGATTGTAGGTAAATGGATATTCCAATAGTGTAGTATCCTGGTGACTTTATGAGTTTGGAAGATATCCCAGAAGAGGTCCCATTTGGGTGGTCATGGTTAAATGGCAGCTGCAGCTGCAAGCCTATCAGAGGTGGTAGCAGTGTCAAGTGATAGTAGTGCCCACCAGTTGTAGAGGATGCATCAGGAGTCCAGAGAGATGCTGAAGATAATCAGTTTTGGAATGATAGCCCTCCAAGGAAAGGAAGTTTCAAGGAATATGACCCCTCGTGGTGGACAGAAATGTCAGATATAGACTCTCAAAAGGTACTGGCCCACAGAGTTCTGCAGAAAGCTATGCATCCCTCCTTCCTTCCTTTCTTCCTTCCTTCCTTCCTTCTTTCCTTCCTTCCTTCCTTCCTTCCTTCCTTCCTTGTCTTGTTTCTTCCTTCCTTCCCTTGTTCCTTCATTCCTTCTTTTGTTCATTCATTTCTTCCTTCCTTCCTCTTTCCCTGTACAATTCTGCCTCTGATACTTTATAACAGTATTATTATGGGAAAGCCACTTAACCTTTCAAAGCCTCATACTTCTTATCTGTAAAAAGGGGGCAATAATCCTTATATTACCAATTTCAGAAGATCATTGTGAAGAAAGTGCTTTACAAACTTTAAATCATTATACAAATGTGAAAGTATTATTAGGTAAAATGGGAGTTACAAATGTGTAAGATACGGTTCCTATCCTCCAGGAACTTACAAGCTAGAAAAAAAGAGTAAGACAGCCATAGATCACTACACATATACACTACACATATATGCTTTTTCAAGTTTCTTTCTTTTTTTTTAAACCAGCCTATATCACTCTATTTCCTTTAACTTTTCTTTTTCAATCTTATTTTTCAATTTTTTTTAACCATTTTAATTTTTCAGCTCCAAATCCTCTAAAAATTCTTTATATCTTACTTTCACTTGTTAAGTGATGGACAACAGACATCTGTGAAAAATGAGATAGTATATTTAAAAGGGTTTTTTTTTGGGGGGGGCAGGGTAAATCTTAACTATATAAATATCAGCTGGTATCATTCTCCTTATTTCACTGTGAATCACCAAATTCCCCATAATATTTTAAAAATTGAATATTTCATACAGTGATTCCCAACCTTTTGGTATTTTACAACATTCCTGCCAATTCAAAATTTATCCATGCTTCAATGGTTATATAAGAAGCTATAGCAGAGAGAGGTTGTTTTAAAAATCCCCCAAAATAAGGACACACTTTCCTTTACACAGCATGTTCAAACTTGAATCAAATATCTAGGGAATACAGATGACCAAGGGATACCTCGTGATTCCTGGCTCTGGGAATCCTTTGCTCTCTGAATGGAGTCCCCACCAAATCCACTTTTGGTGAGCAAAATCAGCAGTGGGAAAGTAAGCCTCTTGTTCAGCTGACCTAGCTCCTGGTGGGGCTCTGTTTTTTGATTGATGGGGCAATAAGGTTAGGTCAAGTCTTTCAAATGCAGCACTTTTAGATGCATATTCTCATTGGATATGAATACCATTGCTATCAACTCCTGTTATTAGGGAGGACTGTCTAATAGCTCTGATAATTTCTTCAATTTACTGGCCATCTAGGTGCTCCCTTTCCAGAATATTTATTCACCTAAGACCAAAAAAGAAGAAACAACAACAACAACAAAACGATACACAAAACAAATGGAGGTATCATGTATTCACAGATACATGGTGGCCAAGTGGGACATATGGAAGCTGCTGCTTCTCACTCACTTGCTCCCAGAAATTCACAGCAATTCTTGCCTCACTTATTACCAGGAAGGTATAATAGCAAGCACCATAGCACACACCAGGATGGCGGCTAGCGCACATTCTTTGATCTGCTTTTATAGGAAAGACTGCTCAAAAAGGGGTTAACAATCCTACTTTTCATTACATTCACTAGTTCAGGGGAAAGGTTAGCATTCTGAACTTGGAGAAAATACAAACAGAGAAAATACAAGCAGAGAAATAGGCACAAAGACCAACAGACAGGGCTCCAACTGTCTAAGTAAAGCAATATTGCTATACATTTTTCAGACATCACTGGATCAAGGGAGCACAGACATCTAAGCAGTCATGGGGCTCTGAACATATGATTACTCAGATGTTGGTGCTCTCCCAGTTTAGTGGTGTATGTAGGTGGTTGTATTCTTTTGTTTAGACAGTTGGAGCCCTGTCTATTGAATGCTTTCTTGGATACTCACTTCTCTCTACTTATCTGTCTGTTAATTAAGGTAAGATCATTAACCCCTTTAAAGCTGTCTTTCCTTTATAAAGCATATGGAAGAACCTGTGCTAGCAGGCCATCCAGGGTACGCTAGGAGCTGGCTAATACAGAAGGTAAAGAACAAAACGGAGTCGAGAGAGATGCGTCTACGTGTCTTTTAGGTCTTGGCTCTAAAACCAATTAGAAGGCTTTTTGTCTCTACATAGTATGAATGCTTTAGTTATTATAGCCAACTGGCTTCTAAAACTCCGGATATTGGCTTGCCAGCAGTCAGAGAGTGTCTGCTCATGCTTTAAAGACTGGACCTCACTGGCCAAGCTACTTTAGTAGTTCCAACTAACTTGTTGCCATTGGCAAAATTAACTTTGTAAATTATCCTTTCAGGGCTATATTTTGTATCAATTAATTGGACAAAGTAAATGAAATAAATTCCAACACATTCCAACACAAAAAATGGTGGTTTAAGATGCTTTTGAATGTAAAATTTCTTAGAATATTAAAGATTTACCTATATGACCTTGAGCAAGTCACTTCCACTTTCTGGGCCTCAATTTCCCCATCTTTAAAATGTAAAGATCCAATGCGATATTCTCTAATATCCCTTCTATATGATTTTTTCTTTGATTTTTGGAGAGGTAATGCAGGGCAATTGGGGTCAAGTGACTTATACAAGGTCACATAGCTAGTAAGTGTTAAGAGTGTGAAGACAGATTTGAACTCAGGTCCTCCTGACTCCAGGGCCAGTGCTCTATTCACTATGCCACCTAACTACTCCCACCTTCTATATGATTTTTAAGGTAAAAAGAAATTCTATGAAAATAGAAAACAGTGTTAGTAAATTGCATCAAAATACTGTAAATCCAACTTAAGGGTAAAGAAAATCTTACATACAACATAATTTTTCTTTTCAAAAAACAGCTTAGCTTTATTTATTACTTCAATGGTTTTATTACTCTCAATTTTATTAATCTCCCCTATGATTTTCAGGATTTATAATTTTGTGTTTAATTGAGGATTTTTAATTTGTTCTTTTACTACCTCTTTTAGTTGTACATCCAATTCATTGATTTGTTTTTTCTCTATTTTATTGATGTAAACATTTAAAAATATACATTTTCCCATAAGAACAGCTTTGACTGCATTCCATAAATTTAGGTATATTGTCTCATTGTTGTCATCCTCTTTGATGAAATTATTCATTTTTTTTATGATTTGTTCTTTGACCTGTCATTCTTTAGGATTACATTATTTAATTTACAATTGATTTTAAATCTATCTTTGCATGGCCCTTTATTAAATGTAATTTTTATTGCATCATGATCTGAAAAGGATTCATTTACTGTTGGAGCCTTTCTTCATGGTCAGTTTTTGTGCAGGTGCCATGTACCACTAAGAAAAAGGTAATTTCTATCCCCATTCAATTTTCTCCAGGAGTCTGTCATGCCTAACTTTTCTAAAATTAAATTCACTTCCTTAATTTCTTTTTTGTTTATTTTGTTTTTAGATTTATCTAGTTCTGAGAAGGGAAAGTTTAGGTCCCCCACTAGTATAGTTTTACTATTTCCTCCTGTAACTCATTTAACTTCTTTTGAAACTTGAATGCTATGCCATTTAGTGTATGTATGTTTTATATTGATATTGTGTATGGTACCTTTTAGCAAGGTGTAGTTTCTTTCCTTGTCTCTTTTAATTAGATCTATTTTTGCTTTTGTTTTTCTGAGATCATGATTGCTGCCCTCCCCTTTTTTTTTTTAATTCAGTTGAAGAATATTATATTCTGCTCCAGCCTTTTACCTTTGCTCTGTGTGTCCCTCTCCATTTCAAATGTGTTGGGTTTTTTTTGTTTGTTTGTTTGTTTGTTTTTTGGTAAACAACATATTGTAGGATTCTGGTTTTTTTTTCCACTCTGCTATCTGCTTCCATTTGATGAGTGAGTTCATTCCATTCACATTCACCATTATGATTACTAACTGCACATTTCCCTCCATCTTATTTTTCTCTTCTTTATACTTCTCTCTCTCTCTCTCTCTCTCTCTGTCTCTCTCTGTCTCTGTCTCTGTCTCTCTTTCTGTCTCTCTCTCTGTCTCTCTGTCTCTCTCTGTCTCTGTCTCTGTCTCTCTCTCTTTCTCTCCCATTTTACCCTGTCCCTTCTCACAAGTGTTTTGCTTTTGACCACCACCTCTCTCAATCTGTCCTCACTTCTATCAGTAACCTCCTTTTCTTGGCTCTCTCCCTCCTACTTCCCTATAGGGTAAGATGGATTTCTGTACCCAATTGAGTGTGTATATTATTCCCTCTTTCAGTCAAATCCAATGAGAGTAAAGTTCAAACAATGCTCGCCCCCCCCCCTCTTTTATTCCCTTCACTGCAATAGGTCTTTTATATCTCTTCATTTGATATAATTTACCCTCATTCTACCTTTCCCTTCCCTCTTCTCCCAGTGTAATTCTCTTTCTCACTCCTTAATTTTTTTTTTTACCATCTGATCAAAGTCAACTTATACCCCAACCTTCTGTATATGTATACTTCTTCTAAATTCTTCAATAGGAATATAGTTCTTAAGAGTTACAAGTATCATCTTCCCATGTAGGGATGTAAATAATTTAAACTTATTGAATAACTTACATTTTTTTTCTTTCCTGTTTAATTTTTTTATACTTCTCTTGAGTCTTGTATTTGAAAATCAAATTTTCTATTTAGCAATGGTCTTTTTGTCAGGAATGTTTGAAAGTCTCCTATTTTACTGAATATCCATTTTCCCCTGAAAAATTATGCTTGGTTTTGCTTGGTAGGTGATCCTTGCTTGTAATCCTAACTACTTTGCCATCTGGAATATTGTATTCCAAGCCCTCTGATCTTTTAATGTAGAAGCTGCTAAATCCTGTGCAATCCTGACTGTGACTCTTTGATATCTGAATTGTTTCTTTCTGGCTGCTTGCAACATATTCCCCTTGACCTGAGAGTTCTGGAATTCATCTATAATATTCCTAAAAGTTTCTATTTGGGGATCTCTTTCAGGAGGTGGGCAGTGGATTCTTTCAGTTACTATTTTACCTTCTGGTTGTAGGATATCAGGGCAATTTTTCCTGCTAATTTCTTGAAAGATGATATAGGCTCTTTTTTTTTCTACCATGGCTTTCAGGTAGTTCAATAATTCTTAAATTATCTCACCTGGATCTATTTTCCAAGTCATTTGTTTGTCAAATGAGGTATTTTATATATTTTCTTCTATTTTTTCATTCTTTTGATTTTGTTTGATTCTTTATTTCTCAGAGTCATTAATTTCCACTTGCCCGATTCTATTTTTAAGGAATTATTTTTTCCACCTCCCCTCCCAGATTTACTAGGGTCTTTTTGTTGTTATTGTTGTTGTTGTTTTCAACATTCATCTTTACAAGATTTTGAGTTCTAATTTTTTTCCCTTCCTTCTTCACCTCCCCAAGATAGCAAGCAATCTGATATAGGTTACACATGTACAATCATATTAATAACATTTATACATTATACAATCAAAACAAAGGGGAAAAACTGGGAAAAAGAAAGAAACAGAAAACAGTGAAAAAGTGAAAATAGTATGCTTCAATCTGCATTGAGATTCCATAGTTCTTTCTCTAGATGTGGTTAGCATTTTTCTATCATGAGTCTTTTGGAATTTTCTTGGATCATTGTATTGCTGAGAAGGACCAAGTCACTCATAGTTGATCATCACACAATGTTGCTATTACCATGTGCAATGTTCTCCTGGTTCTACTCACTTCACTCAGCCTCAGTTTATATCTTTCCAGGTTTTTCTGAAATCTACCTGCTCATCATTTCTTATAGAACAATATAGTATTCCATTACATTCATATATTACAATTTGTTCAACCATTCCCCAACTGGTGGGCATCCCTTCAATTTCCAGAATTATTTTCTTTAGTTAGTTTTTGTACCTTCTTTTCTATTTGGTCAATTCTATTTTTTTTTTTTTTGCCTTTTTTTGTTTTTGGAGGGGGGAAGGCTGGGCAATTGGGATTAAGTGACTTGCCCAAGGTCACACGGCTAGTAAGTGTTAAGTTTCTGAGGCCAGATTTGAACTCATGTCCTCCTCACTCCAAGGCTGAGGCTCTATACACTGTGCCACCTAGCCACCCCATATTCTATTTTTTTTAAAGGAATTATTTTATGCAGTGAATTTTTGTACATCTTTTTTCCATTTTTTGTACTGCATTCACCAAGCTCTTGACTCCTTTTTCATGATTTTCTTGCATCACTCTCATTTCTTTTCCCAATTTTTCTTCTGCTTCTCTTAAAATCATTTTTGGCTTCTTCCAGGAGGACTTTTTGGTCCTGAGACCAATTTATATTTCTCTTTGAGGCTTCACATGTAGGTATTTTGACATTGTTGTCTTCTTCTTAATTTGTGTTTTGATCTTCCCTATAACCATAGTAGTTTTCTATGGCCAGGGTTTTTTTTTTTTGTTGTTTGTTTGTTTTGCTTCTTTTCCAGCCTATTTCATGTCTTTTAAAGTTGAACTCTTTTCCTGGGGTACAGGAAATACTGTCCCAAGCTTCTTGCATGAGGGACCAGGGATCTGGCCACTGGTTTGCTGTGCCAGGGTGGGGCTCCAAGGCTGGTGGCTTGTCTGCCACATTGGGATCACCTGGCCTAGTTGCCTGCTACACCCTTCCAACCTGGTCCTGCTTGCTTCATGGGGGCCTCCAAGTCTGCCAGCTCACTTGCTGTTCTGGGGCTTCTGGGCCTGCCAGGTCTGGCTACTAGCCTGCTTCACTGGGCTGGAGTCCTCACAGTTGTCTCCTAATGCCACGGGCCTGCTGAAACTAGGCCGTGGGGCCTCAGTTGCTGATTTGTGCTGCGGCTAAGCGCCTCCCACTGGCTTGCCCAGATACTGCCTGCAGTGGGCTGCAATTCCCTTTTACCCAAGTGAGACAGACCTTTCCTGCAGTCCTTCTAAGTTATCTTGGACTGGAAAATTGTTTTACCCTATCCTTTTGTGAGTTCTATCTTTCCAGAATTAGTTTTGAGGCATGATTTAAAGTTGTTTCAAAGGAAATTGGGGAGAGTTTAGGCAACTTCCTAGCTTTTTCTCGCCATCTTGGTTCCACCTCCTCTAATTTTTCTACCAAATTGCACATGAATCCCAGGTTAGATATGGGCTGTATTTCAGAAGTTCATTGGTAAGTTAATCTTCTGAAACACAGGACATGTTTTCTCCCAGAAATAAAGTCAATTTGGAATCATTTTTGTTACCTTATCAGTGCACAAAAGCCTATGACTTAGCTTGAAGAATAATGCTACTGATATTATTTCTGTGACACTTCATTACCATTTATAAAAGTCTTTCTTTAGAATAATGCATTCCAAGCTCCAGTTTGGGGAGCCAAGAAGGCATTCCCACCTCTTAGTGGCATCAATTTTTCTGACAATAGCAGTGGGTGTTAAGATTAGGTACTCTGGGCATCAATGATTTGTTAACTCTCTAATCCTCCCACCCCCAACCCTCCCACCCTCCCACCCTCCCATCTTGGTTGAGAGAAGGAACTGTTATAAGCCCCTAATTCCTCAGAACATTCGCTTCAATGGAGGATATAGTAATCACATAGTAATGGTTTGAACCTGGATTCAAAGTCCCCCAACACCTGTTTATAAGTAGAGTCTTTCTCTAAGTCCAATGTTTGTAAGATGCGAACAGCCATTATACCATCTCACCACTTCAGTTTAAGGCAGTTAATTGTGTCATTCAATTTCCACAGACATTGACTAAATGACTATTAAGTGAAAAGCACTTTGTGCTTGGGATGCTAATTTGGTAGTGATTTCTCTTTCTTTCACTTTCTTGTCACACAGGTATGCCAGGGATGTGACAAAGCAACAACAGAAACATCCCTAGGTAGTTTCATTAAGTCAAAGACTAATTGAGAGTGGGAAGGATTTGGGAAGGGCTATGGTCAACTTTCTAGATCCTCAAGGATCTAGAATTAGGATTTTAATTTCTTGTAAGACTCACTCACTGCTGGGGTGTCTGTGAGGACATCAGATTTGGGGAGCTACTCTATCCCAAGTGTGGAGTTAGTAAAGACCTGCTTGGAGATGGGGAGGGGGTGAGGAGTTAGAATATACTCTGGATTCCTGGGAGAACTCTTACATGGTGCCAGAAATGAGCAATCCTCTGTGCAAGTGATAGGATTCAAAGTGGACACACAAAGCACTGTTTTTTGAAGTGTAATATAGAGAAACTGTGTCTCTTACCATGTAAAAGAAACTCTGAAGTCATCCATTAGATGGTTTTTATGATGGACAAGCTTTTTTCTCTTAAAAAAAAAAGTTAAAAATATTGAACACTCCAAAGGAATGGGATTATAATGATGTGGAGGGCTTATACTTCATAAAAGACTGTAAGACTTTAGAAGGAATCAAAGACAGGCAGGGACAGCTGAAACCTTCAAAAGAGTTATAGGGACATGATGCCATCTAATAGCAACTGGAAGTGATTGAAACTACACAGTTCTTTGGGGAAGGGTGGCCAATTTTTAAATGTTCTTTTATTGGTTATGAGTTCTATTTGCTATCTTTAACCTATAAATCTTTTGTTCCCTGAGTTTTGTGAATTATTGTGAACTTTCAAGGGGAGTTATTGACCAGACCCTGGGTATTGACCTATAGTGAAGTTTCCAAATTAACTGGGTGAGAATGATAAACCTGAGGCATGAGACAGTACCCAAAGTGAAACCACCTGAAAGCCCTTGGTATGATGGTGAGTCAAAGAAAAATCACAGACACCTAGGGATATGAAATTATGTGAAACACTACAAAAATGAATATTAAATTGAATAAACATCTATTAAGCACTTACTATGTTCAAAGCATCATTTTGGGTTAGAGGGATCCAAAGACAAAAATCTAGATATACCCTCCTCCCTACTCCCTTCAGCTGAAGGGCACATATCCTAATGGATGAAGTAGTTCTATTTACCTGAGTAACTCAGATTGCATTGTAGGTGGGTGTATTTGTTGGATTCATCTTTTATCTTTTCTACTTATACCATCATTATTACCATCCTTCTTGTGATTGGTAACAATCATTGTTTATTTTTAATAGTACTTTATGCTTAGAAAATGCTTCATCTACAATATCTTATATGATTCTCAGAAAAGCCTATATAGTGATAATATGATAACTTTGAAAAGGCAATATGCTCTCAAGAGTCTAAATTTGAGGTCTGAGGGTTTGGATGTGTGCATTAACTCCACTATTTACTACCTCTGTGACTTTGGAAAGTCTGATAATCTCTGTCGGCCTCCATTTCTCCAACTGTAAAGTAAAGGGTTTGAATGAGATGACTGTTAAGGTCGTCTCATTTGCAGTCTCAAGCAATCTGGGCCTCAGATTCTCCTTCTGCAAAATGTAGGTGCTGGATTAGAGCCTTTCCAAGGCCCCATTTGGCAATATGGAACCCAGTAGTAAAAAGGATGGGAATAAGTACCATGAGACTTGGATTTATGCCTTGCTTTTTTTTTTTTTTGATGGGGAAGGCAAGGCAATTGGGGTTAAGTGACTTGCCCAAAGTCACATAGATAGTAAGTGTCAAGTGTCTGAGGCTAGATTTGAACTCAGGTCCTTCTGAATCCAGGGCCAGTGCTCTATTCACTGTGCCACCTAGCTTCCCCCTATACCCTCATTTTGGTACTTGCTAACTGTATGACTACAGACAAGTCACTTCTCTTCTTGGAAGCTCAGTTTCCTCATTTGTAAAGTGGTGATAATGTCTGTGATCATTATCTCATTAGCATTTGACTTGGAGGGCAACTTGGTTTAGTGGATAGTGTGGTGTTTTTGGAACTAGGAAAGCCTGGGGATGAATACAAATACAGTTTAGAGAGGAAACAACAGGCAAAGCAACCAAGGCTATGGAGATGTCATATTAATTGTCATCTTATAATTTGGCTCATTTTATAGCCTTTGAGAATGTTTTTATTAGAATTATGTTATACAATCTGTCCCTAACATTTTTATGTTACCAGCAAATGTGACAAGCATCCATTTGAATGAGGGAAATCTGTCTCACAAATGCAGGATGGGAGGAATAGCTAGATGTGCCTCTATTTGAAAAAGATCGGTTGCTTTAGTGGACATCAAGCTCAAAAGAATCAGTGTTCTATGGAAACTTAATGCTGTCCTAGAGTCATAATGTCCAGGGCTAGGGAAGAAATGATCTCCCATGTAAAATCTTGCCCAATCCCCCTTAATGCTAGTGCCTTCTCTCTGGTGATCAAGACAGTGAAGAGAAGGGTGTGTGTGTGTGTGTGTGTGTGTGTGTGTGTGTGTGTGTGCGTGCGCGCAGTTATTTTTTCTTTATGCATATTTGTGTGCACATGTAGTGTTTATATTTTATATATAATGTGTATGTGTGTACATACATACATATATACGTATATGAAATCATTTTAGGGCATAGTTGTTCGCATGTTGTCTCTCCCATTAGCCACTGAGCTCCTTGAGAACAGATTTTTTTTTTTTTACTTTTCTTTGTACCTTTTGGGCTTAGCACAGTGCCTGAAACGTAGTAGGCATTTAATAAATGCCTATTGACTGATTGTGTTCTACCCCAGTCAGAGACCATCTGTAGTATTATGTTCAGTTATGGGCATCACGTCTTAGGAAGGGTATGGCCAATCTGTAAAGGGGCCAGAATAATGGAGGACTTCAAAACAGTTCAGTATTTAGCCTCAAAATGAGAAGCCAGGGGTGAATGGGTAGGTGGAATACTACTCTATTACTAATAACTAATATTTATTAGTTCCTACTAAGTGCTAAATATTGTGCCAAGTGCTTTAAAAATATTATTTTATTTTTACCCTCTCCACAACCCTGGGAAGTAGGTGCTAGTATTATCCCCATTTTACAGATGAGGAAACTATGACAGAGTATTGGACTCGGGATCAGAAAAACATGAGTTCAAATCCTCCCTCAGATACTTCCAAGCTGTGTGACGCTGGGTAAGAGGCTTAACCTTCCTCAGCCTCTGTTTTCTCATCTAAAAACAAGGTTAATAATAGCGTGTACTTCAGGAGGGCAGCTAGGTGGCACAGTGAATAGAGCACTGGCCCTGGAGTCAGGAGGACCTGAGTTCAAATCCGACCTCAGACACTTAACAAAAAAAAAAAAACTAGCCATGTGACCATGGGCAAGTCACTTAACCCCAATTGCCCTCCAAAAAGCAAAAAAAAAAAAAAAATAATAATAATAATAGCATGTACTTCACCTGGCTATTGATCAGATGGGATAACATGCTGATTGCTTTGCAAATCTGAAAATACTGTCAATGGTAGCTACTATGGAGTAGAAAGGACAGTTTAATCAACCAGTTTATAAAAGCTCTGAGCGCTGATCTGAGACCACTCTTATTACATGCTGCATTCAGGGCTAGCCCATTGCGCTGCACTGAATTGTCTTTAAATAGCTATTTACTTACCCCCTGATTGATTTAGACAGCTGATTCCTGCTGTTGAACATGTCTGTCACTGGGTCGTCCCAGAGAATAAGGATTAGGGGAACATTTTCCCACCCAAGCCATCCTGGCATAAAAATGGCATGTGTACAGTTGCACATTTTGAAAATTTATTTGTGGCGGTCTGAAAGTGATTATTGCTTTTCACGGATTCTATAATCAGTCACACCTTAGGAATTCAGTTATGAGCCTGCACACAATTTTGAAGTTTAGTTTAGTTTTGTTTTGTTCTTACCCTTGAATTTTGTATTTTGTCAAGTGGCTTACTAGAAAAGAAAGAAAGAAAGGATTGGAAAGCATTATTTTCTAAGAGAACAAATGTTTTAAACTCAAATGATTTTCATTCTTGGGAATGAAAGACATTGAGATCATGGTCTGTGGAGCTATTTGTCATTTTAAAATTAGGTTTCAAAACCACGTCTCTAAAAACAACCAAAAGGGAGTATACATTTCAACTTGCTAGCAGCCTTTTCAGGGTCCAGGTATTTTTCTGGTGACTTTTAATTTTGATCCTGGAAACAGATGTGTGAGAATGCAGACCACATTCATCTCTTGTCTCACCTTATAGAATCATTCTTCCTTGCCATATTTTTAATCTCATACATTTTAGGGAGACACAACAGTTGAGAGTCTTCATGTAATAAGAACTGAAAGAGATCTTTGAGACCATCTGGTCCAATGCCTTCATTTTGCCAGAGGCAGAAACTGAGGCTCAGGGAGTTTAAATGGACTTGCTGTCATTTAAGTCTTTCTTATTCAAATCTAATGAATTCCCCAGAAACCCCTTGATTTGCTCCCTCTGTTCCTAACAGCAGCTAGCCATGGATCAAAAGGTCATAGATTTAGAAGTGGAGTGCACCTTAGAAACCATCAAGTCCAACCATTCTCATTTATGAGGAAACTAAGACTCAGAGTGATTAATGATTTGCCTGGGGTCACATAGCATGTAAGTTCATGAGGCAGCATTTGCTTTCATGTCTTCCTGATTCCAAGTCCAGCACTCTATCACCATATAGTCTCCAGAACCTATCTTGGATTGGGCTTTGAGTCAAGAAGACCTGAGTTCAAATCCAGCCTCAGACGCTTCCTAGCTATGTGATCTTGGCCAAGTCACTTCACCCTGTTTGCCTCAGTTTCCTCATCTGTAAAATGAGCTGGAGAAGGACGGAAAACCACTCTAGATCGTTGCCACAAAACCCCCAAAAGAAGTCATGAAAAGTCCGACACAACTGAAATGACAGGCTTTGGAGAATAGACCCTATTTCAACCCTAGAAAGAAAAGAGAACAGAATTTTCTTTGTTAGACCATGCCCTCTCTCTTATCTGCAGCCTGGGAAGAATTTGTACTCAAGAAGAGGATAGTACTAGAAGAATTCAGTATACTTCTTGTTGTTCAGCAGTGTTAGACTCTGCATGACTCTACAGAATATGGTCCCATGAGGTTTCTTGGCAAAGAAACTGGAGCAGCTTGCCATTTCCTTATCCAGTGTGTCTCTGTTTTGTAGATAAGGAACTGAAGCAAATAGAGGTTAAGTGACTTGACCAGGGACACACAGCTATTAAGTGTCTGAGGTCAGATTTGAACTCATATCACTCTGACTCCCAGCCTGGTATTCTATCTACTGCACCACTTAGCTGCCCATTCAGCATGCTCATGAGGCCTTAACAATGTGCCCGCCTTGATCAACTTTTCACTTGTGTAGGATAGGCAATCTTTTGTGTGTGGGGTAATTTGAGGGGCACCCTTGTCTGCCTTTAAAGTGAATGCCATAATGCCTGAAATTCCATTACTAGACCTCCTCTTTCAAAATATTATTCCCCCAGGAGTGGTAACCCATTATTCTGCTATCAATCAATAAGATCTTAGTGTGAATGAACCAGAAGCTAGAATATCTTCCCTTTTGAGAGTGAAGCAGAAGGAAATAAGTTTCTCAGGAAGTGACCAAGGAGAGGGGAAGAGGGGAATGTCCAAAGTGAAAGTGAGACACCACCAAATGCAATTTATGACAGTTTGACAATGTCCTTAGAGTTGACCTTCACACTCTTTCCCCTTCACCCATATACCACAGTGATGGAAAGTTGAGCTTTACAAGTCATGCTTTATCACTATTGAGGGAGTTTGAATGAATTAATTTAACTTTTAGCTCCCATACTAAGGAACAAGGTCTTTTGATGCCTACATGCCAATTTATGCAAACCATGTGAAAATTATAGCATCCTTGGACTAAAGCCGAGTTGAGGTGGGGAGAGAAGGTTGTTAGACAAGAAAAACACCTGTAGGTAGAAAATGAAACCCTTAATTTGCTAGACTGAGTAAATACACTACACAGAAGCATTTCAAGTTCTTTGCCAAATACAGAATAGAACAAAAACTGACATGCCGAGAAAAGGGAATGTTTTAGGAAAGATCTGACAGACGCTGGATGTGCTAACATTAAAATTAGGTCTCACATTTGGTAATCACCATTCCTGCTCTGACAGGGTCTGGTATTTTTTGAGCCTGGAGTTCCCTGTTCCAGTTCTTCTCAATGAAGAGGCAAGGATTCCTTACTTTGATGTTTCCCCTCACACAGCTCTTGGGGAAAGGTTTTTGGGGTGCTCTGGGGAGAAAGCTGACCACCAGTATCCCCGATAGGCAATTCCAAAAGGCAGTTTAGAATGTAAGAATCTAACCAAGTTTGGAATCCCAAACAAGTAACGGAGCAGGAGAGCCCTTAACCAGGGCATTTACTTATAAACCAGGGAAAGGTTAAACCTAAAAGTAATTGTGGTCTCAGGCAAGCTTTTTTGTTTTTGTACATTTAGCAATGCTGGAAATCTTCCTATGATTGGAATTTCACAGAGAAGTTCTGTAACAATTCTCTATAACTCCTGTACCAATCTATGAATGGTCTGAATCTATGAAGATACTTGGGTTTCTGCACATGAAGCACTCCATCCAGGTTAGTATTCAGTAGTGTGGATTCATCCTCTTCTTTCTCTCTATTCCTCCTTCTCTTTCTGCTTCCCTTGCTCTCTCTCTCCTTCCCTCCCTTTCTTTCATTCCTTCCTTCCTTCCTATATGATGTTATTCACAGTGTTACTGTGTGTATTTGCCAGTGTGGTTAAGAAAATGTCAATTACTCCTCATCTTTAGACTTGTTTTAATTAGATGTTTTCTTGTTTCTGTAACCTGTATAGCCATTTCTTCCATTTGATTTCCCTTTGGGAAGAACGTTAGAACTAAACTAGTTAAGGAGAGAGGTTGCTAAAGTTGAATTCTCATAAATACAGCTGTAATCACCATTAGTATGGTCTAGTTGAAAGAGAACTTGACTTAAGGAAAAACGTTCTAGGTATAAGTGCTGACTTTATCACTTAATAGTTATGTGACCCTGGGCAAGCTATAGAAATAACATATAAGTATAACACAAACACTACCTCCTTATGGATGATGTCTGCCTTCATTACCGATGGAAAAGAGTATGTTTTAATTTCACTTCTTTGAGTCTCAGTTTCTTCATCTAGAAAAAAAAGAAATTAATAATATTATTTGGCTCACAAGGTAGTCATGAAACTAAAACAAGAAACTTTTTTTTTAAGTGCATACCAAGGCACTATTCGAGAAGGAAATGGCAAACCACTCCCATATTTCTGCCAAGAAAACCCCAAAAGGGGTCATGAAAAGTCAGACATGACTAAAAAGTGACTGAAAAAAGTCAAGGCATTATACCGGATACCAAGGATATAGATATAAAATCCATCAAACCATCACAACAAGTATCTATTATATGCTAGGCACTGTGCTAAGCTTCCAAGATACACAGAAAAAGCAAAAACAGTTCCTGCCCTCAAGGAGTTTGTGTTTCAAGAAGGAAGATTACATGCATATCAGTAGAGTATGCAAAATGCATATAGAGTAGATACAAGGTGGTCTTAGAGAAGAAGGCATCAGTGCCTAGGAAAGTTTTGAGAAAAAGGAGATATTTGAGTTGATTCTCAAATAAAGCAATGGATTCTCAGAGGTTGAGGTGAGAAAAGGAGAATCTTCCAGGCATGAGAGATAGACACCAGCACAATGGCACTGAAGTGGGAATTGGAGAGCTGAATGTGAGGACCAGCAAGTAGGTCAATATGGCTGACCCATAGATAGAATACGTGGAAAGAGGGTAATGGTCAGACTATGAAGTAATTGTTCAGATTGTGGAGCTTTTAAAAAGCCGAACAGGAGAGATTATGTTTGATTCTAGAGACAATAGGGAACACATGGAGTTCATTGAGTAGAAGGAGGATATAGTTAGACCTGTAATTCAAGAAAATCACTATCATAGCTGTGTGGAGAATGGACTGAAGAAGGATAAGGAAAAGGAATCATCAATTATATAGCACCTATTATCTGTTAGGTACTAAGTGATTTACAAATATTTTTAACTTTTTACTTTTATGACAAATTTTTACAAATATTGTTTCATTTGATCCTCACAATAATCCTGTGAAGTAAGTACTGTTATTATCACCATTTGACAATCAAGGAAATTGAGGTAAACAGAGGTTAAAGACTTTCGTGAGAGTCTCACAGCTAGTCAATGTCTGAGGCTGGATTTGAAATCAGGCCTTCCTGAGTCCACCCCCAGTGGTGGATAGAACATCCTCAGTATCACCCAGCTACTTGGACTAGAGTAGGGGAACATGACGCAGGAAGATTAATTAGGAGGATATTTTAATAGTCCAGGAGAGAAGTGATAAGATGACGGTTGTTGAGCGGAGAGGAGATGGATGTAAGACATGTTAAGAAGGGAGAAGTGACAATATTTGTCAACTGGGCTTGTGAAGTGAGTAAGAATGAGGAGTTCAGGTTGACACTGATGTTGAGAAGAATTTCGTGAAAGTATTGTGGTTCCAACAATAACAGGGAAGTAGCAAAAAAACCAAACCAAACCAAAACAAAAAAAGGGGGCGGCTAGTGGCGCAGTGAATAGAGCACTGGCCCTGGAGTCAGGAGGCAGGAGGACCTGAGTTCAAATCCGGTCTCAGACACTTGACACACTTACTAGCTGTGTGACTTTGGGCAAGTCACTTAACCCCAATTGCCCTCCAAAAAGCAAAAAAACTCCAAACCAATAACAGGGAAGTGAGATGACAGGTGAATTGCAGGGGCAAGGGAAAGCAGAATGGAATGAGAAGATAATAGTGCTATTTTGGACACATTGAATTATCTGTTAAAATCCATTTTGAAAGGTATAATAGATAATTTGTGATGTGGGACTAGAAATAAAGAAAAAGAATAGAGCTGGGTATATACATCTGGGAATTATCTGTATAGAGAAGAGATGATAATTGATTCCTTGGTAGCTAATGTAATTATCAAGTGAGAGAGAAAAGAGGGCTCAGGAAAGAATGTTGGATACATCCACAGGTAGGAAGAAAACCAAGTGAGAACAGTGTCTTTTAAAAACCCATAGTAAAGAAGATGGTCAACAAGGGTAAATGCAGAGAGGTCAAGAGGTATAAGAACTGAGAAAAAGCCATTGGATTTGGTGATTAAGAAATCACTGCAAATTTTGGAAAGAGCTTTTTCAGTTGAAGGATGAAGTCAGAAACTAGACTGAAGGTTTAGAAGAGAGTGAGAGGGGAGGAAGAGAAGGTGTCAAGTGTAGGCGGCTTTTACAAGGAGTTTGCCAAGAAGGGGAAGAGAGCTGAATGATGATAGTTAATGGGGATGGTAGTATCTAGTGAGGATTTTTAAGCATGGAGGAGACTTGGATGTCTTTGTAGGTATAAGTATAGCATCAACAATCAGGGAGAGATTAAAGATCAGAGAATGAATTGGAATCATAATATGGGCAATCTATCCAAGATGAGAGGGAATGGGGTCTAATATACATACATAGGAATTTCTTTGACAAGAAGGTCCACATCTCCAAAAAAAGAGGAGTGCACAGAGAGAGACAGTAGAGGATGATGGCAGGGGATTGTGAGTTGAAGAAAAGTGAGAGATGTAGAGGAAAGTCTCAATTTAGGGGTAGGGAGCAAAATCTGTAGCTGAAGAAGTCGTGGGGGAGACAATGGGGGGAGAGTTGTAATTGGCAAGGATCTGAAATCTAAACCTAATTTCTGTCAGATTGTTTTAGTTCCCTTGATATGCTAGATTTTTTTCCCAAAGTTTATTATTAATTTACCTCCAATGTATAAGTTTGGTGTTCTGACATAGCACTAAATTAACTGTGGTCTTATTGTCTTATTTTTTATATTGGCATGACTCGGTCATAAGCACCCAGTGTCTCTACAATTTCAAAAATTATTGTTTATTTCTTTAAGAAGTGTTTTGCAATTGTACATATATTAGACATTGACCGCATGTTCCCAGGTTGATTCCCAGATACTCATTTTGTACCCATTTTAAATGGGCCTTCCTTTTCCGTTACTGTCTCTTAGATTTTATTATTACTAATTAGAAATGTGACTGTTTTCTGTGGGTTCATTTTGTCACTGTCAATTTTCCTAAAGCTACTAGTTTATATTAATTGTCTCAGTTTCTACACTAATTCCTCAGGATTTTTGAAGTATGCCTTCAGGTGATTAGCAAATAGGATAGGTTTTTTTTTTCCCCTAGTCTATCATTATGCTTTACATTTATTTTATTGCTTTATTTCTATTATTAGATTTTCTAGAATTAGCAATACAGCAATAAAAAACATTTCTAGAAATTGCTAGGATTTCAGAATTATGTCAAATAACAGAGGTAAAAGAGGGCATCATTGCTTTATTTCTACATATATTGGGGAAACCTAGTATTCTCCCTTTGGAAATATTGCTAGTTTTTGGTTGTGGACTGACATTTTATCCTTCCATGCCTTTGTTTTGTAGGAGTTTTAGTATGAGTAATTGTTATGCTTTATCAAAAGCTTATATCCTATATAGATTGATATAATATATTGTTTGGGATGTTTTTGTTTTTAGTATGATTAATTTCGTTGTTATCCTAATATGGAGTCAGCTTTCCATCTCTGGTATAAATCAAACTTAATCACAGTCATTTAAAAAAATAAATTACTATATTCTTTTCCTTATGATTTTATTTTCTAAAAATTTTAAGTCACAATTAATGATATTGGTCTGTTGTCCTCTTTTTTTGCTTTATCTTTCAGCTATTATAATCATTTTTGCCTCATAAAGAGTGCTTCCTTTTTAATTCTCTTATTTAAAGAAACTTTTCTTTCTTTTTATAAGATTATTTATTAATTATTAGTTTTCAACATTCACTTTTATAAGATTTTGAGTTCTAAATTTTTCTTTCTCTCTCCCTTCCTGCTTCCCCAAGATGTCATGTACTCCAGTATAGGCTATATGGATACCATCATCCTAAACATATTTCCACATTAGTCATGCTGTGAAAGAAGAATCAGAACAAGAGGGGAAAATGAGAAAGAAAAAAAAGCAAAAAAAAAAAAAAGGAGAAAATTGTATGCTTTCATCTTTATTCAGACTCCATAGTTCTTTCTCTGGAAGTGAAGGGCATTTTCTATCATGAGTCTTTTGGAATTGTCTTAGATCATTGCATTGCTGAGAAGAGCTGAGTTTAACTAAGTCGGTCATTGCACAGTGTTACTGTGTACAATGTTCTCCTGGTTCTGCTCACTTCATTCAGTGCAGTTCATGAAAGTCTTTCCAGGTTTTTCTGAAATCTGCTTGCTCACCATTTCTTATGTATTCTGTTACGTTCATATACAACAGTTTACTCAGCCACTCCCCAATTGATGGGTATTCTCTCAATTTCCAATTCTTTGCCACCACAAAGGGCTGCTATAAGTATCTTTGTACATGTAGGTCCTTTTCCCTTTTTTTTATATTGCTGGATCAAATGTTATGCACAGCTTGATAGCCCTTTGAGCATAGTTCAGAATTACTCTCCAAATGGTTGGATCAGTTCACAACTCCACTAACAATGCATTAGTGTCCCAATTTTCCCACATCTTCTCCAACATTTATCATTTTCCAGTTTTGTCACATTAGCCAATATGATAGATATGATGTGTTACCTCAGAGTTGTTTTCATTTGCATTTCTCTAATCAATAGTGATTTAGAGCAATTTTTTCATATGATTATAAATAGCTTTAATTTCTTCATCAGAAAATGACCTCTTCATATCCTTCGACCATTTATCAACTGGGGAATGACTTGTATTCTTACATATTTGACTCAGTTCTCTCTATATTTTAGAAATGAAGCCTTTATCAGAGACACTGGCTGTAAAAATTGTTTCCCAGCTTTCTGTTTCTCTTCTAATCTTGGTTGCATTAGCTTTGTTCATGCAAACCCTTTTTAATTTAATGTAATCAAAATTATCCATTTAGCATTTCATAATGTTCTCCATCTCTTGTTTGGCCATAAATTCTTCCCTTCTCCATAGATCTAACAGGTAAAACTATTCCTTGCTCTCCTAATTTGCTTATAGTTTCACTCTTTATCCCTACATCATATACCCATTTTGACCTTATCTTGGAATGTGGTGTAACATGTTGGTCTATGCCTAGTTTCTGCCATACTGTTGTCTAGTTTTCCCAGAAATTTTTGTCAAGTACTGAGTTCTTATATAAGAAACTGGAGTCTTTGGATTTATCAAAAAGTAAATTACTATTTCTTTTTTACTTCTTGAGAATAATTTATTTAGTATTGATATTAATTATTCACTAAAAGTTTGATATAAGTCCAATTGGACCAGAACTCTCTTTCATTGGCAGTTCTTTTACAGTTAGCTCAATTTCCAATTCTGAGAATGGATTAAGATTATTTGGTGTTCTATTAATTTTGGCAGTGTATTTTTTGGAGATAATCTTTATTTCTTTTGAATTCTCAGTTTCATTGGCATTTAACTATACATAGTTATGAGAATTCTTTCATTTTTTTTCTAGGTTGTGTTTTTACATTTTTAGTTTTCTTTCCCATTTTTAAACAGGTTGGCTAAAGGCTTATATTTTGTTAGTATTTTCAAAGAACCAGCTTTTAGTTAGGCTTATAGACTCTACGGTCTTTCTAGCTTTCAATTTATCCATTTCTCTAACTTTACTGATTTCTTCTCATGCTTATTTTGGATTTGTCATTTCTTGGTTTATAATTTTCCAATATTTTATTCAGTTCATCAGCCTCTCCATTTTAAATTTTTTTCCTTGATCTTTTTAGGGGTATAATTTTCCCTCTGATTAGTGTTTAGGCTACATCCTAAATATTTTGTTGTTTTGTCTCATTATCATCATTGTCTCATAGAGTTATTGTTTCAACCATTTATCCTTTGATCCATTTTAAAGGGTTTCATTTTTAAATTTCCATTTAGTTCTGTCTTTTTATTGTTTCAGATATTGATTACTATTTTTATTGCATTACAATTAAAGATGGGTTTAGTATTTCTGCTTAAAAAAACATTTATTTGTAATTTCTCTGTGTTATAACAGCACATAGTGAAGTGAAGTAGGGAAGTTGAGTACCACTTAGATAGTGTCCAGTCCAGTCAAATCAACAAGCATTAAGTGCCTGCTCTGTGCCAGGCACTGGCTTTGTCTTGGGGACAGAAAGAAAGGCAAAAGACAGTCCCCATCCTCAAGGAACTCACAGCCTAATGAGGGAGACAGCATATAAAGAACTATATACAAACATGACATAGACAGGAAAAAATTGAACTAATCTCAGAGGACCCTCACAACCAATCATAAAATCAGATTTGAAAAGAAACTTAGAAGTGATTTAGTCCAATATTCTCATTTTGCAGATGAGCAAATCGAGACCCAGACAGAAAAATTACTTGTACTAGGTCATAGAGGCAAAAAGTAGGAGACCCAGTTACTTTATCCTATTTCTTCTATCTCCACACTATTTTCCATATTTGTCTTCTCTTTGTTTGGTCAACTATATTAATAAATGTTTTCATTGCCACTGACCTGGACCATTGAAATAACTGAGTAAGGGATTTTCCCACCTTCACTCTCCCTCCAAATCATTCCTAAGTGCTGCTAGACCTGTCCATTTTAGGTATAGATCTGGCAATGTTAATTCATTTACTCAAAAACCCTCAATAGCTTGCAGTTACCTATAGAGTAATGTTCAGAGTTTTTTGCCTAGTACTCAAAGTTCTCTACCCTTTCTTTACCTTTTCATTTACATGTCTCTTACTATTCTACTCCATATACTCCATGTCCCAGTCAGTCTGAGCTTTATACTATTTCCTGTATATGTTCACATAAGGCAAGCACTCATGTTAAGGTCAGAAGAAATGATGTAACATACTCTCAAGGTGTCTCTGAGAGCTTTAGAATTGACTGGGAGACATGGGAGACGTTGGCACGGGACTGAATGGTGTGGTGTGCCCACATCAAAGAAGGCATGGTACTCTATGAGCAAAGCAGAATTTCAGTAACTCAAAAGAAACATGAGATGTGCAAATAGAGATGTCATTCCATGTGTCCACATGGTTTATGCCCAACCTGTGGTAGAGTCTTCTGAGCTCATATTGGTCTCATCAGCCATGGTTGGACACATTATCCTAATGTAATGATGTTATTTTGGTCCTCTTCAAGAACAAGGGACAACAACCAATGTGCCCCATCTTTTCTTGCTTCTGTGATTTTGCTCATAGACCTGAAATAACACTTCCCCCAGACTGAAATATCTCATACTACCCTCAGCCTGTGGAGTTTATCCTTGTTCTTTAAAGTCCAATTCAAACACTTTCTTCTCCAGAAAGACTTCCCTGACCTTTTGGACCTTCCAATCCCATGCTTCATCAGTAACTTTTCTTGTACACTTTTCACATTTTGTTTTATACCATAGCTATATATATATGTTTCACACCCTCCTATTGGACTGCCACAAATTTCAGGAAGACTTTTCTTTCCTAAACTTTGTAAATGTCCCAGGTTTATCACCCCTAGACATTAATAGAAAAGAAGGAGGAGGAAGAAAGGGAGGAGGAGGGAGAGGAGAAACAAGGAGGGAGTGAAAATAGAAGAATTTTTTTCTTAAACTTCCAAGCATAGCCCACGATTTTTTTTTTCTTTTTTTGAGGGGGGAAGGGAGGGCAATTGGGGTTAAGTGACTTGCCCAAGGTCACATGGCTAGTTTTTCTGTTAATGTCTGAGGTTGGATTTGAACTCAGGTCCTCCCAACTCCAAGGCCAGTGCTCTATTCACTATACCACCTAGCCTCCCCCATAGCCCACAATTTTTAGTTTGCTCTTCCCATGCCTTTGCTAGAAGGCATTTCATCTTTTATACTTGCTCTTAGTTTCTGTTAATGCAATCTTCTGCACTTAGGAAGTCACATGCTGGCCACATTCTACAAGATCTGTGGTAACTTGGTCTATTTCATCCTTTTGAAAATTCTAGCTTTTTCTCCAAGGTGTCTGGTTCCATAACTGTCCAGGTGCCTTTGATGATGCCAGTCATCATACCTCTTCACCTCCATCCCAGCAGCAAGTCCAAGCAATTGGCAAATAAATCAGGAAGACCTAGGTTCAAATATCAACTCAGATGCTTATTAGTTGTGTGATTCTGAAGGGAGGGGAGCAGAGGGAAGAAATAAACATTTATGTGGCAACTATTATGTGCCAGTTATTGTAACAACTACTTTACAAATGTTATTTCCCTTAAGCCTCACAACAACCTTGAAGGTGCTATCATTCCTTCCATTTCACAGAGAAAACTGAAGCAGAGGTTGAATGACTTGGCTGGGATCACACAGCTACTAAGTGAAACTGGATTTGAACTCAAGTCTCCCTGACTTCAAGCCCAGGAAACATACTATGAAACCACACTGACTCTTTAAGTATAGACATGGGGATGGGGAAGAAGTTGACTATATTTTCCTGAAACTCACCTTTTTGTGAATTTTTGTGACTTGTATAGTCTCAGGTTACAAGCTGGCTAAAAACAGCTGGATGAGATTCAGTAATATAAAATGAGAATAACCTTGAGTAATGTGGTAGTCCAGAAGTTAATTAAACACCACACAGCTGGCAAGAACTAAAAAAAAAAAAAAAGGCTTTTTTCCCAGCTGGATAATTGGGAGCACAGGTGTGGGCCTGAGCCCTCAGAGAGGTGGCCACATGGGAGGGAGGGGCTGCTCCAAGGCACTTAGAGGGGATGCCCTGGCTGTTCCTCTGGGGTTTTTCTCACTGGATGTACCCTCTAGCTGTCTGCAAGCTGCACTTCCCCTCTCCTCACCAATTTAATTATGTATTTTTATGCCATGGCAACCATTTGATCACACAGTCAGACCTTGAACATCTTATTGTGTCAGAACAAAACAGATTTGAGTCTTGGCCCCAACAGATGGAAAGTATGTGTGTGTGTGTGTGTGTGTGTGTGTGTGTGTGTGTGTGTGTGTGTGTGTGTGTGTGTGTGTGGTCTGTCTAATATACAGATGACTCTGCTTGTTTGTGGCCTAGATAGATACTGATATGGGATCTGGTCTACCCTGTTTCCTACCCTCAAGGAACTTGGGGAGACAACATACAAGTAATTATGTAGGGATAAAATACATAGTGTAAGTGAAAAGTAAGCTCGGAGGAAAGGCACTAACAGTTTTGCGTGTGTGTGTGTGTGTGTGTGTGTGTGTGTGTGTGTGTGTGTATGTGTAGAGGGTAACAGAAAAGGCTTCTGGCAAAAGCTGAGATTTGAGTTGAGTCTTGAAGGGAAGACAGGGGTAGAGGTAAGCAACAGAAATTCTAGGCCTGGGCAGCAGCTGAGACTTGGGATACAGAGAAAGAGGGGGGAACCTGTGACCTTGAGGCCACCTGTGGCCCTCTAGGTCCTCAAGTGTGACCCTTGGACCAAATCCCAACTTCACAGAACAAAACCCTCTTAATAAAAGGATTTGTTCTGTAAAACTTGGACTCAGTCAAAAGTCCGCACCCAAAGACCTAGAGAGCCACATGTGGCCTCAAGGCCCCAGGTTCCCCGACCCTGAAGAGTATTATGTTAGAGGAATAGTTAGGACAGTGGATGGTAAAGTATGTGGAGGGATTAGAAAGGTAGGAAGTGGCCAGCTTTTAAAGTAATCTAAAAAGCAAACAAAGGATTTTGTGTTTAATCCTGGTGACAGTAGAAAGATGCTGAATTTTATTGAATAGGGGATAACATAAGCCAGAGCTGTACTTCAGGAAGAGCAATTTGAATGGAGGATGGATTGGAATGGAGAGACTTGGGACATGAAGACCAACCAAATACGCTTTGTGGAAGGGTTGCCCCTGGGCAGTGACAATGTTTTTGAAAGGAAGGGGATATATACAAGAAATGTTGTGGAGGTAAAAAGAGCAAGACTCAAAACCAGACTGGACATGTGGTGATAGTTGTGGTTTGTCTTTCCTTCTCAAAGAGGCCCATGACATCAGGGTAATGCTGACATGACTTATAACTGAATTTGATTGGAGTGAGGGAGGGCTGTGCTAGGTTACCAGCCTCTTTTTATCCTCCTGAGTCATCTGGATCCAGTGACCAAATATTCATCATGTGTGGGACACGGGGACCCCAAAAATCCCCTATCCAAGAAAAATCAAAAGTCAGAGGCATCTTGAGGAAGGAACAGGAAGTTTTATTCTCTTCCCCCTCAGGAAGAGGGCTGTCCTCTCCATGGCAGGGATCAAGGAGAGGAGGCGTGTTCTGAAAGGCAGAACAAGAATTTATACCCTAACACAGTCAAGTCCCCTCCCCCTGGCTGTCCCTTCTCCCATCCCATTGGCTAGGAGGTGGGCTCTCAGTCTTGGCACGAAATCTAACCCAATGGCGGATAACAAAGAAGCCCGCCGCTATCTCCTATTGGCAGGGAGGTGGGACAGGGAGCCAAGGTATCATCCATGGCCTTGTTTGGTAAGGTCAAAGCAAGGGAGGGGAAAAGGTCACAAGCAAGGGTGGAGGTCAAAAACTCCTGAAAAGGGGTCTAATGCTTTTCATGCTGTTGTATACAAGGGTCGAGGTCTAAAATTCCTGAAAGGGACCTAATGCTGATGACAGAAAGGGAAGGGCGGAAGGGTCCTAGGTCGTGTAAACCCAGAACTCAGGTCTGTCCAGTCTTACAAAAGTCTATCTCTGCTTTCCGGATAGTTTCTCTCCCTTCTCATTCTGAGGAGTCTTCACAGGGGCTGCAGAGAGTGCACCTCTCTCCATCAGGATGACTGGAGATGCCCCAGGATGCAGCCTTTCTAAACTAAGGCCTTTTCAAATTCTCCCTTTGAGTAAGGCAATGACCAGTGAATAGGCCTCTTTAAGAAGTGAATCAAGGGATGGCCCCTTTAATAATAAAAAAAAAATCCATCTGGGAAGGGAAGACCCTCAGGTCAAAAGAGAAATAGTTACTATTTACATTCACTCTGAACCTGGAGCCCAAAAAATAACTACTAGGTTTTGCTTGGGCAGGGCTAGGACCTATTGTTGTCTAATCAATGAGATCCAGAGTGAATTGGGTTTAAGGGTTGGTCTTTGAGAAAGAAATCTAGCCAGTGAACCCCAAGTAAACTAGGTAGATTTTGGCCATCACTATGGAGTGAAGGTTAACTGATGAATTTAGGATAGCCCTCAAGTTGAGAGCTTGGGTGACTGGAGATGGCCATGATGGCTCACTAGCTTACTTCACTTTGTATCAGTTCAGAGAGGTCTTTCCTTTCTTTTTTGTATTCATCATTTCTGGCAGCACAGTAATCTTCCCCTGCCTTCATTCATCACTATTTATTTAGTCATTCCCTGACTGATGGACATCCACTTTGTTTCCAGTTTTGTTACAAAAATATGCTACTGTGAATGTAAGTGTAAGTAGAGGGTTTTTAAAAAAATCAACGCCCTCCCTGAAACATATGCCTACCAGTAGAATCTCTGTGTCAAAAGGTATGGATATTTTAATCATTGCATTTGAATAATACCAAATTGCTTTCCAAAATAGTTGGACTAGTTCACAGCTTCACCAACAATGTACTAGTGCTCCTGTTTTTCAACAACCTCACCAACATTAATTTTTCCAATTTTTTGTCATTCTTGCAAATATAGTAGATGTGAAGTGAAATTTTGGTATTGTTTTATTCACATTTCTTTTATGATCTGTGAAGTGGAACATTTTCCCATATGATTGCTACTAGTTTGCAAGTCTTTTGGAAACTGTTTGACCATTTATCTATTGGAAATGATTTTTGGTCTTACACATTTCTTTCTCTTAGTTGTCTATATATCATAGAAGTACTAGATAGCATAATAGATAGAGTGTGAGATGTGGAGTCATCAAGAACTGAATTCAAATCTTGCCTCAGACACTAATTAGCTTTGTGACTATTTGTGTTTTCTAGGTGGGCCAATGCTTTAATCTCTCTCAGGCTCAGTTTTCTCACCTATAAAATGAGCATAATAGTAACACAAAGATTGTACGAGAATCAAATGAGACAGCATATGTAAAAGGCTTTGCAAATCTTTTTTTTTTTGGAGGGGGGAGGGGAGGGCAATTGGGGTTAAGTGACTTGTCCAAGGTCACACGACTAGTTTTTGTGTTAAGTATCTGATGCTGGATTTGAACTCAGGTCCTTGTGACTCCAGGGCAGGTGCTCTATTGACTGTGTCACCTAGCTACCCCAAAGGGCTTTGCAAATCTTAAAGTCCCTTATAAAAGCTAGCTATATCTTGGATAACAAATCCTTAACTAACAATGTGATACAAAGGGTTTTTTTCCCTATGTGACCTATTTCCTCTTTAGTCTAGATATATTTGTTTTGCTTGTGCAGGAACTTTTCAATGTCACATAATCAAAATTATTTATTTTACCTTTAGTGATATCTCTCTTATTTGATTAATCTATCAAACTTTTAAACAACAATCTATACCAATACTACATAACTTATTACGGAATAATTGATAAAGGAAGAACTCGACTACCTCCTTTTATGAGAGAAATTTAGTCCTAATACTAACCAAGGAAGGGAAAAGCAAAGAATGAGAACTATAGATATGTCAATGAATATTCATTCAAAAATTTAAATAAGATTCTGTCAAACAGACTACAGCAGTTTATCAGATTTTCAAAAGCCATTAGATTTGGCAGCTAAAAGATCACTGGTAACTTTGGAGATGGCAATTTCAGTTGAATGATGATGTAAGAAGCCTTATTGTAGAGGGTATAGAAATGAGCAAGAGAATAGATATGGGAGGCATCTAGTTTAGGCAGTTTTCTCAAGGATTTTATCTGAAAAGAAGTGGAGAGATATAGGATGATAGCTAGATTAGGTAAGGTTGAGGTAGGGTTTTTTTCAGGATGGGAAAGACATGGGTTTGTTTGTGGGTAGCAGAGAAGGAATCAGAAGTTAGGGAGAGACAGAATATGGGATGAGGGGAGAGAGAAATGGGGGAGATAGAAGGGGTGAGATAAAGGGAAAGGGGAGAGAGAGAGAGAGAGAGAGGGAAAGGGAGAGAGGGAGAGAGGGAGAGAGACAGAGACAGACAGAGAGATGTGATGATAGGGAGGGGAGCAATCTCATGGAGAATGTGAAAGATGACAAGACTAAGGGTGCATGTAAAGGAGTTTGCCTTGGCAAGAAGGGCTATCTCTTCACATAGAAGAAGGAAAATACCATGGAAAGGCAATCTGAATAATAAAAGATGAATAAAGAAGAGAGGGTTGAGAGATTAAATTTATTCTGCCTGGCCCCAGAGGGCAGAATTAAGAGCACTGGATGAAATTACATCTAATCTAGGATTGATGGAAAGGGGTAAATTCTTAACACTGAGCTAGACAAAAGTGAAATGGGCATTCATGATCTTATCCTTGCCCCTGCCATTTTGATTTGACTGGATTCCATGATTAAGACATCCTAGAAATCTGTGCCCATCCAGAATCCTTTTCTACCAGTCCATCTGAAATTTACATTCACCATTCGTGATTATTGGCACTGCTTTGGATGACCAATTGGTGAATCAGTTGATCTGTGTTGTTAATGTACTCATTTCGCACTGTTAATTTGCCCTTATTTACAATTTGCTTTAATTATGTATTGTTGATGCAATGGAAAGAACACTAGCTTTGAAGTCATAGTATGGGGGTTCCAGTCTCACCTGTAATGATTACTACTTGGGTGGTCTTGGAAAGCCACTTAGCCTCCGAAACTCCAATTTATCCCGTATATATAATTTTTGTACAAAGTTGTTGCATGTTGTCTCCCCAATCAAATTGTGAGTCATGTGAAAGGAGGGGTTATTTTTATTTCCTGTGACTGTCACATAGTAGGCACTTAGTAAATGCTTTTTAATGTGACTTGCCTTGCCTAGGGATGCATTGGGGACTAGCACGCTTCCTGCACTTGAGGTCTTCAAGCAAAGGTCACCTGTTGGATGTCTCATAGAAGGAATTCTTATTCAAATGCAGGTTGGAATAGTTGGTCACTGAGGTTCTTTCTTAGTCTGAGATTCTACGATCAGTTTTCAAAAGCATCTTTACCTTCAGATATTCATTTGTGCTTTGGAAAAAAAATTGAATGACATGTTAAGGTTAAACTGAAAGCTAACTGTATTGGCAATTAGAATAGTCCCCAGAGAAGTCTGAAGCCATTTTGGTTTTATAGTATTAATTGTGATGCATTTGCCCTGGCTTTGAAAGAAAAAAGGAATTTCTGTCTGTTGAATGAAAGTCTCGGGAAAATAATGAGGAATGTCAAGCAAGTATCCTTGGCATAGATGATTTCTGATGACTGAAGAGCTTGTGGTGGTTCACATGTGGATTAGCAGAAGCAGTCTAAGAGACATCTCAGGAGCTGGTTTGAGGTGTGTGATTAGGATCCATAAACAGCTTAAACTGGGGTCTTCAGGAGTTGCCTTGGTTTTCTCTCCCGAAAAGGAAAGTCATTTTTTGCATTGCTTTTCTGTCTATGGGACTCAGGAAGAGCAGGCCCATTATACATAGTCATTTAATTCCAGCAGTATCTTTAGAGCCCCTTGTAATGTGCTGAATAGCACATCCCTGGGGCACAATATCTAGCCATGCCCTGTAACATCTCATACAGTTCAGCAATTACTGTCACTTCAGGGATTTCACTTCAGAGAGTCTTGGGGGGTGGGGGAGACATGGAGGGGGGGGAGAACAGAGATGAAAGGGCTTTTTCCTAAAAGGTTACATTGCTTGAGGTTAGACTTCTCTTACAAAGAAATATGCATTCTTGATTGGATCTGGCTGTTCCAAGCTCCCAGTTCACAGAACTGCCTTATTCTCTCCAAGACAATTGGTTTTCCATTTCCTTTTTCTTATAGATTTTGACAGACTTTCTTATTTCCTCCTTGCAAGACTTCAGAATAGCATAGAAACTAGGGGTGTGTGTGTGTGTGTGTGTGTGTGTGTGTGTGTGTGTGTGTGTGTATGGGTGTGTGTGTGTGTGTGTGTTCTTAAGTATCTTTTGGTATTGTCCTTTCAGCATGTTCCTGGATTTCTTTTAGACAATCCTGATCCATTAAGGTGATCCTGAATCTCCCTGTCATTTCTCTTTAATTCCACCACCACCCCACCCCTTCCTTGTAACTAATAAAGACATTTAAGCAGAGTCTACCACAGCCTCATTACATTTCACATCCCTTTTCCCCACTTCTTGATTGAGAAGAGAGAGGTGTGTTTTCTTATCAGTATTCCAGGACTAAGATCATTAATTATAATTCATAAGAGTTCAACTGTTTTTTCAGGGTTGTTATGGTAACACGATTGTAGTCAATGTGCATTTTCTTCCCTTATTTCTACTTTCTCCCCTCTGCTTCAGCTTTCAGGACTCTCCTCATGTTTCCCACTCACTCCTCATATTTTCAGTTTTCCTTTTGGCACAATAATAATCTATCATATAACAAGATGGATTCAGCCTTTCAACATGCATTCATTTTTTTTTTCTGTTTCTTGCTCCCTCAAAGTACTGTTGTTCCTCCTTTGTTTTCTAACCCTACAAGCTACTCTTATTCAGTTTTAAATTGTCTCAGGTTTTGGAAGAGTCAGTAGCATGAAATTTCCAATATCAAGTGAAATTAAAATCTTGGTACTGCTCACGATGAGATCCACTCGACAATCAAACAGTAGCCTCCCAACCCATGTGACAAAGAGGACAGAGGATCAACAAGTGTATCTTTGTTGACCCCACATGTACCTTACCAACAAATCACTTGACATTGCCTACATAACCTGTTTTGCTTTTTTATTTTTATTGAAGGTGGCATTATTCCTTCTCTTTGCCATTTTATTCCCCAGTTATATCCATTCTGTCTCTGAAGGGTTTTGTGTTCCATTTGGGAAACTTTATGAGGTTTGAAAATTGTAACCCAATAAAAAGTGGCAGCCAGTGAGTCTGGTGGGATAACAGAGTGATGCTCAGCACTATGAACAAGCAGCATTCCACGCTTTTGATCCCTGTCTTCAAGGCTGAAGAAATTTCACATAGTGCCTCATTTGTGACCCACTGAAATTCAGACTGCAGATGGCAAAGGTGAAGAGCTTTATCTTGAAGTCAAAACCAAATGAGTCTTGGCCTTATGCCTTGTTCCAAGAAGGAAGGGTTACTCTACCTATTTCCACTTTTTTTTTTTACGGGTTCTTTTTGAGCATAACGGAGAATTTCCCATTATTCTATTTCATGGGATGATACCTATTTGGAGACAGGAGTAGGGGTGGGATTCTTTGAGTACAACCAAACACAAGTTGTAACTTGTCAATTTTGGGATTGAGGGCAAACAATTTTTAAAAATGCACCCAGAGTAAGCAGTAAGAATGTTCCCCTTAATAACCCTTGTGCTTCCAGATATAAACATAATACAAAAAAAAATCAAGACAAATGCATTTAAGTAGAGGAAAGAATTAGTTTCTCTAATAATTTTATATTGCTAAAGGAAGTAATATATTAAATGAGTTTGTGCCCCAAAATTTTGCTGCCCTCTGTCAAAGCTCAAATGAGCCTGCTCTAGTTAGCTCTACTAGAGTCAGTGATTGTTTTGTATGACCCAAGATCCACTAGAAATGTTGGACAAGACTGAGAGATGAATCATATATTTTTGCTTCTCTTTCCGTTAGAGCTCATGTGATCTTTATATTTGTCCATGTGAACTCTATGGTATTGACTTTCATATTCTACTTTTGTATTTTATTTCCACAACATCTCTCACCTCGATCCCCTTTTTAACATTCACATAGCCACCACCTTAGGTCATGCCCTGTCACCTCTTGCCCTACTATCATTGAAAGCTCGAATTTTCATAAAAGTTATCATTTTTGACCCAAGTTCTGCCCTACTTTTTCTTCTTTTACAAATTTTATTCCCTTTCAAACTATTCTACACTTTCTTGATGCTATTTCTTGTTCTCTGAGAAGTCCCTAGGATTCCATCTTGCATCAAGCAACATAATTTTTCTGTTGAATTTGTATAAAGTGGTTTTGGTTTCTTTGTTGGATTTTATTTATTTTTTCCTTCCATTTTCAAGATTTCAGTTTGTTCAAAGGGCTTTAAATGAGGTTTCTTTTCTTGATACTTTTGGTACTTAATCCTTTCTTTTATATTCCCTCATTTGTCAATCTTGGCTCTACCCTCTCTACTGATGCACAGACCCCTGAGGTTAGGTTATTTAGTGTTTTCACTCTACTGGGGATACAAAATTCACCCATCTGGATCCCTCTTCTGAGTGATCAGAGACAATATTACTGGTTTCAGATGGTGTTCAAGTCCCTTTATGTGAGGATCAGTGTTCTGTTCTTCCCTAGATTGTGTCTCTGAGTACCTGTTGCATACTCCGACATGTTATTAGCCTGGCTTCCTTCCCCTCTCCTTATTTTCTTTTATAGAAAGGTTTTGGGGTTTATTCCCCACATGTATAGCCCAAGTAGGGTGGTCTCTTCTTTCTCTAACAGCGGCTATACTTCTTATTCCTGGTTAAGGTAATCAATGGTTATTTTTTATTTCCCCTTAAATTACTAATATAGCAACATCTATCTCATTAATTAATCAATGAGCTCTGAGTCCCCCTACTAGTTTGTAAAAAAATAATTTATTTAATAAGCTGGAGAAGTCTATTTTCTCATAAGTGTTCTTTAAATATCTTTCTATATATCAACCTTTCTAATCTCCTAGTTTTAAATAAGCATTGAAGGTACTGGCTCTATTATTTATTAACAATGCAACAAACAATAAAAGAAAGATCTAAGTGGTTATTTACACCATCACCTCTGAATCCCCTTTAACCATCTTTACCACTGCTGAATTCTCAATTCTGAAAACAAAGTCCCACCATTTAGTTCTCTCAGGATGCCAATTAAAGTCTTAAGAATTTCCTTTATGTTTCTTCACTGAGATAAGAGTAAAATCCAGGTCTCTCAAGAAATAAATTCTCTTGGTCCTTTTTGTCTGTCCTTTCTTCAATCATCACCATTAACAGTCTTTCCAGGATAGTTCAACTCTGTCTCCTTCACTGATTCCTCATAGAAAGACAATTAACTCTATCTTAAAGATTCCATTGCCTCTTAAAACTACTGTAACAGTATCTGGAGTCTTAGGAGGGAGATAACTGAAGTTGTTAGCACATCTTCACACAACTGGGCAGAATCAGTTTCCACGGCTTCTTTCCAAGGGAGGTGGGGTATTTGCACAGCCACTAGAGAATCCCTACCACTGAATCCCCAGTCACAGTCTTTGCTGGAGCCTACTTGGGAAAACTGAGACAGAATGTCCCCCTCACAGTCATCTCTGACTCATTCCTCTCCTTGGCCCCATCTGCCCTCCACCAATCCAATCAGTTTCTAACTCCTGTCAATTTTACCTCTGCAATTACATCTTCACCTGCAGTTACATTATACAAGTACATTCTCCTTTCAGATCTCAATGTCCCCACTCTATTTCAGGACTTGATCATTTATCATCCCCAACCTTTTTTTTTTTTTTAAGCAGGCTTGTAAGGGAGATAGCATGTATATAACCTTGGGAAAAATCACTTATTTCCTCTGAGCATCTTTTTTATCTACAAAATGGAGAAGTCAGGATGCATGATCAATAATTATTTTTCTAACTCAACATGATAGTGCAGAAAAACACTGGATTTTTAGTCAGAGCACTGGGGTACAAATCCTGACTGTTACATGATACCTATGTGACCTTGGGCAACTCAGCCTCTGGAGACCTCGATTTATTCATCTGAGAAAAAAATGAAGCAGTTGGATTAGATCAGGGGTTCTTAACCTTGGTGCCATCAACTTTTAAAATTTTTATTTATAGCTATTTCAATACATTTGATTTCCTTTGTAATCCTGTGTATTTCATTTTATAGGTTTAAGGCTTATTCTAGGAAGGGGTCCAAGGCTTCTCCAGACTACCAAAGGGGTCACAATACAAAAAGGTTAAGATCCCTTGGACAAGATGACCATTCATCATACTTTCCCTGACCCCAGGCATTCCACACTTCAGTTTCTTTTTCCCATTGCTTTCTGAATAATTTTCTTAATGCATCACTGATCCTCTCACTCTTCAACTCAAAGACTTCCTAATCGTCTATTGAACACAGTACAAACTTCCTAGTCTTGGCATTTGAGATTCTATCTGGTAAAGTTCCAACCTGGCTTTCCAATATTCCCTTACACCACTCAATCAGTCAACAAACATTTATTAACTGCAGATCATATGCGTGGCATTGTGCTAGACACTAGAGAGAATGAAAAAATTTGTTAAGATATGGTTCCAGCCCACTGTCTCTAATGCATCCCTTCATTTCTCTACTTTCTAGTCACCCTGGTCCATGCTCCATTTTTTTTTGCCCCATGCTCTCTCCATACCTTCACCCACACCTTCCCCAATGGCTGGAAAGGACTTCCAGCTCAGTCTCAAGCCCTCCTTCTTTTCCTTGACTCAAGATTTGTCTTAGGTACCACCTCCTTCATGAAATCTTCCCTGAACCACCCCTCCCAGTTAAAAGTGGTTTCTGCTTCTTTAAATTTCTCACAGAATTCTCCTTGCCTCCCCTTTGTACTCAACATATTCCATTTTGTATTATAGTTATTCATGTATATTACATCAACCAATCTAATGATTGCTAGCTCCTGAAGGGCCTATTCTGTGTCTTGTTTCACTTTTGTATTCCCATCACCTAGTACAGTGCCTTGAACATAGTAGGTACTTGATAAAAGTCTAGTGAATTTCTTGAATTGATTTTGCAAAATTTAGCTCTAGGATTAGGAATACAATGAAGTAAAGGCATGTGTTATACCCAATAAATCAATATATGTATAGTAATTGAAGCTCAATAGGATAGGAATATGGACTGAACGTGTGATTTCATTTGAACAGAGCAGTGGTGTCAAACTCAAATAGAAACAGATCAGGTAGGCTGCATATTGACTTAGAAAATCACAAATTGCTATTATCTATGTTGTATTGTATTTTTATTTCTTTTTGCTAAAATTTTCCCAATTACCTTTTAATCTGGCTTGGATCACACTTGGCAGTTTTGCTGGCCCATGGCCTTGAAGAAAGCATGACCTCTTCATGTCTCACATTCTTCATCTGTAAAAATAATTCATACACTCAGTTAACTTTAAAAATTGTTCTGAGACTCAAATGAGATACTGAATGGAAATGGCTTTATTAGTCACATAGTGTCACATAAATATGAGCTATTATGTTTATTATCACATGCTGCACTTATTTACATCTCTGTCTTATTTCCCCAAGTAGATTTTAAACTCACAGAGGGCAGGGACGATGCCACACCTCTTTGTTTCCAACTTGCACATGGGGGTGAGAGGACCTCAGTAAATATTTGCTAAAGAAATGACAGAGAATTATGTCTAATAAGGCAAATTGGTTTTTCCAAACAAATGGAGTTTAGAACAATCCATCTACAGGATGTGATTGAAATCTTATCTTCTTTTTCCCCCCTTTATAATTTCTCACTCCTACACCTTCTGTTTTGGGACATCTTGCTGGACAGGAAAAAGAAGAATTTTTCAGGTCCTGATTTTCAGGTCTAATAGCTCAGCATTTCTAAAAAGCTGAAACTGATTTTGGATTGCCCTTTGATATAAAACATGTTTGCTAACTTCTGCAAGATGAAACTTAGAACATTATCACTCAATAGAGACCCACCAATCATGATGTGACAGTGAGCACATCTGCCATTTGGGAAGGAAGACAGCTCCAGCTGCTGGTGAGTGTATCCCATTGGAGAAAGCCTCCAAATCCTATCCAGGACCACTACAGCAGTAATGAAAGGGGGAGAACAGTTCCCATTCCAGAGACTCAAAGTTTAGTGTTTATGAGGTACTTCCCTCACAATAACCAAGCCACATCAACTCTGTGAACCTCAGTTTCCTCATCTGTAAAATGAGATCAGAGTAGATGTCTTTTGATGTTCTTTTCAGTTCTTGATCAATGATCCTTTAAAGGAAGATGAAGGAAGGGAACAAGAATTTATTAAATGCCTAATACATACCAGGCGCTGTGCTGAGCACTTCACAGCTATCTCATTTGTTCCTCACAACAACTCTGTGAGGTCAGTGCTCTTCATTTTATAATCGAGTAAACTGAGGTAGACTTGCTCAAGGCCAAATAGCTGGTGTCTGAGGTTGCATTTGAACTCAGGTCTTTCTGATTCCAGGATCAGAGCTCTAACTGTGCCATTTATCTCACTTTTCTTTAACAGAAGAACCCTGTGATACAAGTTCTGCAAATATCATTATCTCTATTTTCAGACATTGAGACTTAAAGAGTTGGAGTGACTTACTCATTAAATGACTTATGGGAGACTCCAGTACAAATCTTCTGACTCCAAGTCGAAGACTCTTTCCAAAGTTGTATCATTGTGGTATGGTGGAAAGTGTCTTGGGTTTGGAAATCAGTGGTCGGTGTTCAGTCATTTCAGTCCTGTCCAACCCTTCAGGACCCCATTTGGGGTTTCCTTGGCAAAGATACTAGGGTGGTTTGCCATTTCCTTCTCCAACTCATTTTACAGATGAGGAAACTGAGGGAAATAGGATTAAGTGACTTACCCAGGATCACAGAGCTTGTAAGTGTCTGAGGCCAAATTTGAACTTGGATCTTCCTGACTTCACTGTCCCACTTGGCTGAGGAGACCCAAATTCTAATACCATCTCCACTTCCTAATTGTGCAACATCAGGCCTATCTCTGAATTTTAGCTTTCTCATTTGTAAAATAATAATAATAAGGATAGTCATGATAATAATACTCCCTAATACCTACCTCAAAAGACCTAATGGGATGTAAACTTTATGTCTGGGACTGCCTTATTTTTGTCTTTATATATATATATGTATGTATGTATGTATGTATGTATGTATGTATGTATGTATGTATATCTCCCCAATGCCTGACAGCATTTCTTCTGCCTCTTAGGTCCTGAATAAATACTTGTAGAATCATTAATCTGATCAAATGAGACAGACTTGTCCTGGTTAATATTTAACAACCAGTGCTCTGAGGGGAAAAAAAATAGTATACTGGGTATATACTTTGAAGCTTAATCTGTATTAACATTTTCTCTCTCACTTTCATAAACCTAGGCAATCAACCAAACAATAAATCAATTTCCAGTTTGTTGCATTTGCTGATTTCTGAGGCATAAATGCTCACATGGAAAATTTAACAATCAGCTCTTCCGAGCCAGTTTGAAAGGAATCCAGCATACCCCCAAAGGAGATAATGTAGGGAAATTTTAAAGGACTATGCAAATTTCAGCTACTATTATCATAACATAGCTATTCCACTCAGTCAAATATAAAGAAACCTGTTTTTTATGTATTTTCTTATTTGATCTTCATAAGAATCTTGTGGCACTGGGATGTCAGGCAGGTAGTATTATCCTCCATTTTAAAGATAAGAAAATGGAAGCTCAAAGAAATGAAGAGATGAGTCCGAGACCATAGAGAAAGTGATTAACAGACCCAGGATGTGAAAGTAGGTGTTTGAATTCCACACCCAGTGCTTTTGTCTACTCTAGCCCAGATAACGTATTTCTATAAAATACAATAGGGCCTATAAATAAGGTAAGATGGCGTGATTTTCCTATGCTTGCCTACACTTTGATTTTGGTGATCTCCAAGTGTAAAGGACAAGCAAACTAACTCATTGGATCTCTAGTTATTTAGGGAGTGGCTTGAATTGTCCCTCGTGGGAATCTTAGATTTAAATAGAAACATCAACTCCACAAGTGCAGAATGGGTGATGTGATTTCAAAACATTTCCTCTTTAAGAAAACAAACAAATGTATTGATACTGTAAGTAATCTGGGCAAGCAAGGAATAGGTAAACTGTCAGATTTATGGAGTAAGGAAGACTTTATGACCAAAGAAGATTTCGAGAGCATTATAAAATGCAAAATGGATAACTCTGAGCACATTAAATTGAAAAGTTTCTGTACAAACAAAGCCAATGTAACTAAGATTAAGAGGGAAGTGGGAAATTGGGAAAGAATTTTTACAAGCAGTGTCTCTGATAAAGGCCTCATTTCTAAAATATACAGGGAATTAAGTAAAATCTATAAGAATACAGGTCTTTCCCCAATTGATAAATAGTCAAAGGATATGAACAGGCAATTTTCAGAGGTAGAAATTAAAGATATCTATAAGCATATGAAAAAATACTCTAAATCCCTATTGATTCAAGAAATGCAAATGAGGTACCACATCTCACCAGTCAGATTTGGCTAAAATGACAAAACAGGGAAATGACAAATGCTGGAGAGGATATGGAAAAATTGGAACACTAATGCATTGTTGGTGGAGCT
>CM053585.1:348896576-348914982 GCA_028646515.1 Pseudochirops corinnae | reverse complement strand
CGGTCTTCATATTCAGCTGGAGAGGCTTACATAAACTGATGCTAAGTGAGACGAACAGAACCAGGAAAAATTTGTACACAACCACAGACACATCGTATGTGTGACAACCAGCTTTGATAAACTGGACTCTTCTCAGCAACACACAGGTATAAGACAACTCTACCAGTCCCAGGATGGAAGGAGATATCTACATTCAGAGAAAGATCTAGAAAGGACAGAGTTTAAATGGAGACTGAAGCAATCTACATGCTATCATTCTTTTCCATGTTAGGTTTTCTTTCTTTTTTCCCATTGTTCACTCCATTGGTTACAACCCTTCTATACAACCAGACTAATGTCCAGTGTGAAAGTATTTGCAGATCCTATACTTGACTGCATGCTGTCATGGGGAGAGGGAGTGAGTGAGGGGAGAAAATTTGAAACTCAAGGGACTGTGGAACTGAATCTTGTAAACTAAAAGTAAATAAACAAATCAATTAAAAGAAAGAAAACAAACAAACAGACAAAAATTTTTAAAAAAACAGGTTATAGGTTCAAAATGGATCAAGCTCAAACCACCAATGTGATTTTACATTGAACCAATGGAAGTATATTCCACATTCAGGGAGGTGATACTCAGTCCCAATATCTTCTTGTATATTCAGACATCTGGAGAGCTGTCTTCAGTTATGAAAGCCACATTTTCAGGGGGATTTGGATCAATCTGAAGAGTGCATGAGGAAAGGCAAACAGGATGTCAAGGGACTCAAAACCAGGTCATGTAAAGATTAGTTGAATAAAAAACCAGGAATGTTTAGTCTGGAGAAGAGAAGACTTAGGGAACACAGTGACTGTCTTCAAGTAAGCCATCCTGAAAAATAGGCATTAAGGCATATTTTGTATGCCACCACTGGGGTAAAGAGGGGAAAATGCATACAATTCTAAGGGTGCTTTCAGGCTGATTTCAGCTTGATATCAATAATGTCTTCCTAACAATTTGAACTTCTTGGAAATGAAATAGGTTTCCTGATCATTGAGGGGCTTCCAGTAGAGGGTAGGGGGCCTCTTGTTAGGAAAGTCACAGAAGTAATTCATGTTATCTGATAGAGAGGTTGGATTAAATGACCTCTAAGATTGCTTCCAATTCTGAGATTTCATGATTATACAATTCTCTGAATATCTCAAGTAGAAAATAGATATAGATTTGCTGATACGTATTGCAGCAGCTCAAAGGCAGAATTCTAATACCAAGGTTTCTTGAACTAGGACAATGGCAGAGAGGGGTAATATTAAGAAGAGCACAATTTATACTTTCCATTAACAGAAACAATTAAAAAATCTTGGCTGGACAATTAGGTGCCTATTTATGTGACAACTTACACTGATGTTGAATACTGCAATTTTCATGTCATCTGAACTTTTCTATGGATTCATTCATTTATTTACTTTTGCTTTTTGGAGGGCAATTGGGGTTAAATGACTTGCCCAAGGTTTTGTGTTAAGTGTCTGAAGCTGTATTTAAACTCAGGTCCTCCTGACTCCAGGGCCAGTGCTCTATTCACTGTGCCACCTAGCTGTCCCCCTTTTCTATGGATTTAAATGCATAACTTTAAAATTTGAATAAAGTGGAAAAATAGAGCCATGAAAAAAAAAATCCTCTTCGAGGATTTAGAAAAAGAGACAAGAAACCAATGTTCATTCATTCACATATGTCTTTCCTCAGGATTTCAAAGTTAAATTCATATTAAACAAGATGAACAGGTTTAAGCCACACTCTACTTTTGTCAATGAATAAATTGGATTTTTAGAATATTCCTCTTAACTATTTCCCGCAAAGTGTATACAATTCCAGGAGCCATAGAATTCAAAAGAGAAAATAGGTAGATATTTCTCTCTACACTGTCCTATGAGGAGAAAAGAGTATCTCTTTTTTGCTGATTACTATTCCCTTCTTCTTCCATAGAACCATTATTTTTTACAATAATATTTTATTGTTTCTTCTAATTACATGTTAAAATGATTTTTAACTTTTTTTCTTTAAATTTCAAGTTCAAAATTCTATCCCTCCTTCTTTCCTTCCTCTCTGAGATGATAAGCAATCTGATATGGGTTATACATTTGTAATCTTGTAAAACATTTCCCAATTAGTCATTTTGTACAAGAAGTCTCAAACAACAAGAAGAAAAAAAAAACCAAACAGAAAGAAAGTGAAAAATAGTATGCTTTAGTCTGCATTCAGATAGTATCAGTTCTTTCTCTGGAGGCAGATAGCAATTTTCATCATGAATTCTTTGGAATTGTCTTGGTATTGCTGAGAAAAGCTAAGTCATTCACAGTTTTTCATTAAAAAATATTGCTCTGATGGTGTACAATCTTCTCCTGGTTCTGCTCATTTCACTGTGCATCAGTTCATGTAAGTCTTTCCAGGTTTTTCTAAAATCATCTTGTTTGTCATTTGTTACAGCACAATAATATTCCATCACAATCATATACCACAACTTGTTCAGCTATTCCCCAGTTAATGCGCAACCCCTCAATTTCTTATACATAGGCACCACAAAAAAGTGGCTATAAATATTTTTGTATAAGTAAGTCCCTTTTGCTTTTCTTCATACAATCATTATTAAGTTTTCTTTTAGGAGCATGATGAAAACTTTTATTTTTATGCAATCCATGTCGACCCTGTAGCATAATTTGAAATGAGGATTGAATTAAGAGTAGCTAGAACACTCAGCTGCTTATGTGGTAGGGATTGAGGGACAATTGGAAAGGGTCCCAGACCCTTAAATCTCTTCCCCAATAAGCTGTCATGATGCCTAAATTCCTCTACTAGAAAGGAATTATTTTGGGTCTTAGATTTAAAAAAAAATCCTTCAAGCATTACTTCTTAAAATGCAGATTTTTCTGGGATGAGTAATACCTTAAACCCTTTTCAGGTAATACTGATAGTCATTTTTATTATACTGCCACCAATTATTTAAGTCTTCTTTTATTTCTATAAAAGGTGTTATGTAGCTGTATTCATTTAAGTCTTGACTATGCCTTTATAGGTGGAGTTACAGACACTTTAAAGATATTGTAATTCTGTACTTTGTGGGATTTCTTTTTCTTTCTCTTTCTTTTGGGTTTTGTTAATAATATACAAAGAAAAGGATAATGATTTTTATGGGTTTATACCTTTATATGTTGTTGAAGCTATTAATTATTGAAGTTAATTTTTAAATTCTTCAGAAATAGAATACAACACTCATTCATATTTAAAAACATTAGAAAACATAGGAATGAACTAATATATTATTTTTGTTAATGTGGCCTATAATATTTGTCATTTTTCTAATACTGAATCAACCCTGCATCTCTGGTATATATCTAAACTGATCAATGTGACATCTTTTGAACATATTTGCAATAGTTCCTTTGCTAATATTTTTATCAATTTTGTGCATAAATATTCATTAGAGATTTTGACCTTTGTGGTTGTTTCCTTCTCTCTCTCTCCTATTTAGGTATCAGAATTACATTTGATTCATAAAAGAAATTTGGTAGGCTGCCTTCTTTCTCCATTTTTTCAAACAAAGTATATAGTATTAGAATTATTCCTGCAGTCTTGCATCTCTGATTGCCTACTGGAGGTCTTGAATTGGATGTTCTACAGATGTCTTAAACTTAACACACTTGATGTTTGGTTGACATTTTGTGTGTAATACTTTTTTCTTTGACCTAAAAATTCTGGATTTTGTTTATGACTTTTGTGAGTTTTAAAATTTGGGTTTTCTTTCAGGAGATGACCAGTAGGTTTTTATTTTTACTTTATCTTCTGGCTCTAATAAATAATTCTAGATAGTTTTCTTTTTTTGATTTCTTGAAATGCATCTTCTTTTTAAAGTTTGATCATGATTTTCAAGGAGTCAAATGAGTTTTAAATTATCTTTTCTTATACCGTTTTCCAGGAAAATTATTTTAACAATAGATATCTCACTTTTTCTTCTAGTTTGTTTTGGTCTTTGGATTTTGTTCCAATATTTCTTGTTGTCTCATTAAGTCACTGAGTTTTGTTTGCTCCATTCTATTTTTCAGAGTGTTGATTACTTCAGTAAGGTAATCCACTTTTGCTCTAAGCTGTTTGCAATTATCCTAACTTCCTTTTTTAATTTTCTTGTTTCAGATCATCCTTCATTCCTTTCATCTATTCTTAGAGTCCTTGTGACCAATTATTTTTACTTTTCTAAGGATCTATTTGCAACTACTTTGAATGTATTTCTTTCTTGTGGGATTTTGTCTTCTAATTCTTTTGACTCATAACATTTCTTCATTCTAGTAGGAACTTTCTTCTTTTTGTTCACATCTCCAACTTCAGTTCTTAGATAAGGACTCTGTACTAGGTCTAGGATTTTCCTACTCCACCATTGTCGAATGTGGTGCTCAGGCCCAGATCCTGTTTCCTGCTGCAGTGGGGACAATTTTGCTATTGGATCTAAGTACTATCTTCACTGCAGTCCAGAAGATTCTAACTACCCTATTTTTTCTGGGGAGGAAGTTACCTGAGGTCAGTCTTACCTTCTTTCCCAGGCGTAGCCTGAGACTGTATTCCTGGTCTAGGTCCAGGAGCTGGACATAGTGTTGGTATCAAACCTCCCCTAATACCTGTCACAGTCTGTAGCTTCTGTCTCTTCCCTCTGGCTTCTGCCAACCCTCCTCTGTACTGTACTTATTCATTTCTTTGCATAGTTACCTACCACACAAAATTTTAGGACTTAGCCCCTGGAACAGTCCAATTACCCTGCCTTCAGTATAATATCTTTTGACCTGCTTCCTTGTACAGTCCCTAACCTGAAAGTCCTTAGCTTAAGGCTCTTGGTCCTAGAGTAGGAACCTATGGACAATAGTGCTGGCTTCAGATTACTCTTCTTAGGCAGACTCCCTGACCCCAGTCTTGGGGGAGGGGGGTTCTAACAAAACTTAATTCTCCTAACAAACACATAAATAATGAAAAAGGTTACCATCTGAAACAATAAAACCAAACGAAAACACCACGGAGCATCTCTAGTTCATAAAGCACACACAAGGAGATAGGAACTGAAACAAAGGATGTTCCACTGTTTGAGGCTTCCTCAGAGGTCACAGCTCAAGGAAACTGGAGCAAGAGAGGGGAAGTGATACCCAAAGTCACAATATAGAAGTACTACAATGGATAGAGTACTGAACTTGGAGTCAACAAGATACTAGTTTCATTCCCTCTTCAATCACTTAGAAGCTATAATCTGGAGCAAGTCACTTACCCTCTGTTAGCTCAGTTTCCTCATCTGTAAAATGGGTATAATAAAAGCACCAACCCTGAAGGTTTGTGATCACGATCAAATGAGATAAAACATTTAAAGCATTTTGTAACACTTTAAAAGCAGCTACAATTCCCAAGACCTTTTCAGGGGATCTGTGAGGTCAAAATTATTATTATTATAATACTAATGTTATTTGTCTATTAAAATATTCCTCTATATCAAGGCGAGGCTGTATTTTCTTCAGATACTTCAACCAAAGTAGCATATTGCAATAGATTGAGTGCAGAAGCAGATATAATAATAGCTAAGAATTTATGTTGTCCCCCCTGTGTGCCAGGCACCATGCTAAGCACGCTTTATAACAATCTCATTTGAGATTCACAACAATCCTGGCACATAGATGCTATTATTATCCATCTTTTACAGATGAGGAAATTGAGGCAAACAGTGGCTTGCCCAGAGTCACACAGAGAGTAAGTATCTGAGACTGGATTTGAACTCGGGTCTTCCTGAGTCCAGATCTGGTGTTCTATCCATAGGGCTATCTTGCTGCTCCATATAGATCTGCTTCCTATTAAGCCAGATATTAAAGAGATTCACAAAAGCATATAAAACAATGCTCCTTTTCTCACGACATTTTTTTTTGCTTTGGAAATAATAGTTATTTTTCATTAAATTGTGTTATTTATATTAATATGTAATTGTTTTAATACTGTTATGCTAAGTAAATAAATATTTTAATTGTATCTATTTTAATTTATGTGTATGTGTATGTTCTCTATTATGTCAAACATCAGATTTACAAAAATGTCACTCTTCTCCCTAATTTTTTATTTGCTTTGGAAAATGTAGTTATTTTTCCTAAAAATGTCATTTGTATTAACATGCAATCATTGATTATTGTTATTTAAATGAATTAATAAATACAAATCTTAACAATTATCCATTTTAATTTCAAATACACATAAGTAGATATAACCTATATAAGCAAAAGTTCTTTGGGGTCCGCAATAATTTTTAAGATCATAAAGGAGTCTTTAGGCTAAACAAAAATTGAGAACCTCTGCTACTAGACTATACTTCCTCTAGTTTAGTATTTGGTAGACACAAATATGCTATGATGGTAGAATTAGGGAAAAAGAGAGTAGGAAGTGGCCTTGGAGAGAGACACACTCCAATGATCTAGTGCAATGGTTCTCCATCTGTGGGTCGCGACCCCTTTGAGGGTTGAACAACCCTTTCACAGGGTCACAGGGGTCATCTAAGACCATCGGTAAACACATATTTCCTATAGTCTTAGCAACCAAGACACCGCTCCTCTACCAGTCTCCAGGCAGGTCCACCCACATACAGATATGCTCACATACGAGTATTCAAGGGTCGCAGCATTAGGAAGGTTGAGAACCACTGCTCTAGGTGTATGTTTGGATCCTTTAGTGTTCACGTTAGTGGAGGGGACCCCCTTGAATTGTTAGGGACTCTGCCTCATCCCCTCTTGGGGATTTAAATTGCAGAAGTAACATAAGAGGAGGGGAGATGCAACTATCATCTTTACACACTAAATGAGCACTGGGGTTAATGGCGTCCAGGAAATGGGACATAGGTACAGCATGGATGTAGGCATGTGGAGAAGGACATGACCACAATGACACAAGGCTAGCTTGTGCTCATGCTCTTTGGGAACATGTGATGGAGAGTCATAAAATAGCTTGGTCGTGTCATCTCCTTAAGTCAATAGCTTGATCAAATTAAAATTTTGTCTTCTTGTTGTTGCAAAGTTTTCAACTTTTAAAAAATTGATGTCAAATGTTTTTTTTTCCCCAAAAGACTTATGAAAAATGTTTTTTGCAGGTATGCTGTGGCCTATGCAGAAAGAGGGATGGATGAGACAGTAATAACATGGAAAGAGAAGGAAAGAACTGGAAATAACACAGAGGGAAGCACCCAAAAGAATTGATATAATCCTGAATGGGAAGAAGAAATTTACAACACACTCATAAGGTGAACTTTAGTTTATATAAGAGAATTTAGGAGTAAGGTTTGGACTGGTGACTTCATGGGTATAAGGAATATTCAGGTGAGGAAACGTCTATCAAATAGGCTGTCTTTGCAGCTCATTGTCTTAGGCACAGCCAATATGAGTGAGAAGCAAAACATTAACCCAGGTCTTCCTGACTTTAAAGCTAACTCAATGAACTCCGTGCCACACTGAGTTACTTAAGAAAATAATTCAACTCCAACATTCTAGTAGTCTTTCCTTTAATGCTTTTTTTTTTGAAGGGGAGGTTCCCCGTTCATTTTTCCCACTAATATTCAGCCTTTTTTTTTTTTTATCTTCCCAGCTAAACACACTTTAAACCAAATAACAACAATTACAACCCAAATTCCTTTTCCCTCCTGGTCTTCATTGTCTCTCCCATCAAGTCAGTTCTTCCTTATTTATTGCTGGCCATTCCGAATCACTGTCTCTACCCTTCCAATTGCCTTTTTTTTCTCCTTCCAGTCTCTGACAACTGACTAATTGATTCCTTTCCTAGATTTTTCCAACATCTGTCTCTTGATCCTGACCACATGCTGAAATGTTTCCTTAAACTTCTTTCAACTCTCATCCCCTTTATTTCAATGATTATCTAAGAACTCTATTGTAGCTCAATTATTTCTTAGGAAACTTTTATTATCTTTCCCAAGTGGAAACACTCATTCCATATTTAACTATTTGATTATATTTTGTTAGACTAGCAGTACCTGTATCAGAGAGATATCACTGGGTGAGCAGTGGATATGTTCAGTAAAAATTCATCACTGCATTGAAAATGAGTTGATAATTCATCGAGTTGAAAATGAATGCATTGATGTGCCTTCTTCAACACTTCACCTAATGATGAAGAGTCATCATTAGAGACATTTTTGTCTATCAAAATATTTTATACCAGTAATAAATAATAAAAATAATAATGAACACTGATAACCCTCAGAGCATGAGAACTATAAAGTGACATCATACAGCTCAGTGAAGCTATTTTTTAACAATGCCTAGATTATTGAAGAACAGGAGAGGTCTTTTGGTTTGAATTATCCAGAGTGGTTATCTACATAAGCACCATAACTACAGTAGTGTCTCCAGGGCTTCTTCTATAGGTTCTGACGTTGGGATTCTACATATTAGTCCTTTGACCTACTATCACCATCCAGGTTCTTGGTTCCTTCCGCGTGGTGCAGCTGATCATTTTGTCCTGTACTGACATGCCTAAGATTCTGTTACCCCTCTTCAGCGGGCCTGCTTTTCCCTACCTTCATACCCTCATTCTTTTATTCAAGGCAAATTTATTTGAGGTGAAGGGACATACTTTGGTAAGATAAGTATCTAAATCTGATCTTTTTGAGATGATGGTTTATAGACTTCTTGTTTTCTCTTCACTAGACCTGTAATCCCATTAGTATAGGGAATTATTGTTGAGGAAATTTTCTCTTTCAGTGCAGGTTAGCACTTACCCTATTATTCTTCCTTTTAGAGAATTTCTTGGGGGCACTGAGATGTTAAGTGATGGACTGATCCAGGGTTAGTCAACCAGTACAAATCACAGATGGGATTGGGGGCCATCACCAGTAATCTTGACCTATGTCTTGTCACTGAACTCCCATGGCTTTGGAGGAGAGAGTGAGGCTGAGGACTTTGCACAGCCCTGCCTTAAATCCAATTCACTTGCAAGTCAAGACATCACCCTCTGATGTCACTGGTCCTCTTTCAGGATGAAGGATCAACAATAATAACAATGCAGATGGGATTTGAACTCAGATTTACCTGAGTCTAGGGTTGGCTCTCTATCCATAGTGTTATACTATAAGACTCTCAGCCAGACTTCCCATTAGATAGAGATTTTAGATGTAGGCCCATTATCATCAATAGACCTTTTCCTAACATTTGTTTGGCAAATTAAATATTACATTGTTTGCTACCCAAGTGACCCCTCTGATGGAGAGGAGGTCTCCCAATGTTTGGTATAGAAATCCCCTTGCATTCCATCCCCCAACTGAACTTATTTGCCTTGAGTTCAAAAATTCCTTTTTGCCGCTATTACTACACTGTTTAAATTGACCACAAACTCAGGAAAGATCCATTACCTTCATGAAAGTGCCTAAATGTGGCATGACAATGCTATTTGATGGGAAAGGCTTCTTATTAAGAATGTCTTTTGTATGTGACAATATCATCAAGTTTACCAGAATGTTCCCATGGTCTGAGTAAAGATGCCGTGAACACTGGGTTAGGAGTCAAAAATACTGAATTCTAATCAGATAATAGTAGGAACTAATTATTACATGTGGCCTTTGATGAGGGACTTAATAACTCTGTGCCTCAGTTTGCCTATAGGAAAAATTAATTAACAATATCTACCTTATGCTGACAGCTAATATAAAATAAAAAACTATATGTCAAAATATTTTGAGTGTTTAATAGTTATAGGATATTTAGATGAACCATGTTTGCATTATAAAAACAGGATCTGAAGCTGAATTGGGGAAAGCCCAAAGGAACCATAGATGCAGTTAAGCGCCTGCTTGAATGTTCTTAAAGACCCCCAAGGGTCTAAAATGGCATGAGAACCACTCCTGAGATGTTCGGGAGAATACTTAGAAATATAATTGTTCCTTAGTTTCTTGCCAGAGCTGTAACTCAGAATTAATTCACCTGGGGCATGACAGTAGACTGTCCAAACATGGATGCACTCATGCTAAGAGAAGGGGCTGCTGTACCTCAGTGAGTCCAGCTCTTGTCCTCTCAGGCACTGGGGAGAAAGCAGGCCCAAGCAAGCAAAGGGTGCCATAGAAATGGGGCTCTTAGGGTGGTTGTTCAAAGGATAGTTGAGCAGTTCAGTAGCGGGGACCAGCAGAGCACTATGAGGTACTGTGTGAGTGGGAACAGTGGTTACTCCAGGAAGAGTTTGATCATATGGATTTCAGGATTCATTGGCAAGCCCCAGTCACTCCCATATGAGTCATGGCTCTGGTCTTGTCCTGTCTTTCTGCTTCAGCCCCTTAGTAACTGCTCTGGAAATCCAAACCCCAGTCAGACTGGGACAACCTGATGTGCCTCCCTAGATATTTCTAATCCTATAGAATCCTTTAAGCCAACCTTGGTATAGACTTATTTTCTTGGGTAGTTACACTATCTGACCCATAGCTCTATTGATTAGTGGAGACCTAGGTTCTGAATGCCCAAAACTAGACAGAGTTTAAATAATAAAATAATTATAATATATTACATATAACATATTATGTATAATATATCATAATAATATATACTATATACAATTAAATAAAAATTTAAATATAAAATAATACTAATTAGGCAAAGCCATAACTAGACCTGGGAGAAGTACCAGTGATGTGAATGAAGTACTTTATGTCCTCAATTCAGAGGAAAGAACAAGAATGGAGTCAAGGTTTGGGGAAGCCTTGTCACTTATTAGTTTCCTATTTTAACTAATTATTCTTGCTTACTGCATTAACTCCTGCCATTTCTATTCTGCTGAAAGGTTGCAAGCATTCTCAATACCTTCAAAATTTGATACCTTGAGACAAAGCCCTAGGTGCCCTTCCCTAGGTATGGCTCTGCCTAATGGTCCAGGATAAAAGCATCCTGACTTGCACAGCCAGGTCATATGTCATTATGACCCATAGTTCTAACTCCCAGTGAGTTATAGCACTTGTGTCTTTCTGCACACTGCACAATTCTAGTGTTCTTTGAGGTTTCAAGGATGACACAAGTTCTCCCTTTTGGTCTTACTATGCCTCTTTAAAAGCACAGAAAGCATTTAATAAGGAAAACATCCTTCAAGTATTTCATTTCCTTTCAATGACAATGTGCCTCCTAATTTAATTTTGAACATTCTGTATATAACTTTATGCAAAAACTATCACATGAATTCTTATAGTAGATCACATCAGTTAATAAAATTGGGCCCCAGGTTATATAATTTATTATGTCATTCTTTTCCTCCTACCTCCCTCCAGTAAATGATTAATAAATTCTTCCCAGATAACTGGGAAACAACATGATTGAATTCTTTTTGGATTTTTAGTTTCCTTGACCTATTATCTCTTAATTATGCCTCAATTTAGCTAAAAATTTTAATGAGATTTACCATAAAATGCCTAGATAAGTAGCTTCAAAAATTGTATATGCACGTGAAATGCTAAGTTGGCAAAGGAAGTCTTTGGCCCTTCTGTCATGTCTTTCCTTTACAAACAAAAAAAAAAGAGTTTTCATTCTGGGAGTCGGAGGGAAATTGTGAAATCAGTTGATTCCTGCGATCCAGTTTTACTATATGAAAGATCAATCAGACATTTGCCATGTGACCTGTTCAGGAGTAGCAGAATCTTCTAGTTGACTCTAAAGGGTTTACTTGGATAATAATTACAGCAACTTTCTAGTTGATCTTAACATAGCAGTCCCTAAATAAATGTTAATTGACTGTTGACTAGTCTTCATGATTCCATGCTCCACCCCTTCTTATCTATCTTATATACAAAAATCAGACTCATCTTCCTTCACCACATTGTTTTCCCACTCAAAAACCTTCAATAGCTCCCAGTTTCTTATCACATAAAATCTAAATATCTCCACTTAGTATTAAAGGTCCTACCCTACTATTAAGATAATGAATTTCAAAAATGATTTTAATTCTTCTTCAATACTGACCCAAAGCTGAAGTTAGGCTGACTTCCTAATTTCCCCTTAAACATGACATGCTCATTTTTGCCTTTCTCTCTTAATTTGTGACATCTTTCTTTCTGTATATCTTTCAAAGGCCCAACTCAAGTATTATCACCTCCAAGAAGCTTTTGCTCACTCTCTTTTTATTTATTCAGTCCATACCTGGTCAACCAACTGTGACTTCTTCATGGGAAATAAGCAAATCTTAATTGTGTTTGTGTCACTTGAACAAAAACACTTTATTTAGTCATCTTGTGCTTGGTTGACAGGGCACAAAATAGGTCATGCCTTTCAAATTACCATCAGCAGATGAAAAAGTCAGATATTTTTATAGTCAACTTTCATTTAACATCATGCAAAGTTTCTTTGAACCTCAATTTAATTCATCTGTATATAAGTCAATCTGATTCAGTGGTTCTCAACCTTCCTAATGCCTCGACCCTTTAATACAGTTCCTCATGTTGTGGTGACCCCCAACCATAAAATTATTTTCGTTGCTACTTCATAACTGTAATTTTGCTACTGTTATGAATCGTAATGTAAATATCTGACATGCAGGATGTATTTAAATTGAACATAACCCACAGGTTGAGAATCACTGATGTAATTAAAAGTGTTTTAATGTAAAAATGTAGAGTCCCTGTGCTCAATGAACTTATATTCTACTGGGGGAATACATCATACAAATAGATAATTAAGTATAAAATATATTCATAATAAATATAAAGTAATATTGGGAAAGGGAGAAGCTAAGCATTGGGAGAACAAAGGAATGGCTATTTGAAGGAGATGTTATTTGAGGGCTTCAAGGGGTTATAGTGGAGAGTGAGGGCATTCTAATCAAAGGAACAGCCCTGGCAAAGGCATATAGGCAGAACCTGGATTGTCTTGTGAAGACATAGCGAGTAAGTCCCTTTGTCTGGGACATAGAGCAATAGAACAATGTAAAACTAGTCTAGAAAGATAAGTTGGAGTCAGACCATGAAAGGTTTTAAATGCAAAATGAAGGAGGTTGAATTTATAATAGAAGAGACTCAGTGATATTTTGGGAGCAGTCCACTACCATGGTAAGACTTTAAGAATATCAATTTAGTAGATGTATATAGGATAACTGGAGAAGAGAGATAATAGAGTAGAAAGACCAGTTAGGAAGCTATTGAAAAAGTCCAGGTAAGAGGTGATGAAGGCTTGAATTGGGATAGTTATATTACATGTAGAAAGAAGGGAAGCGATGGGCTATATTGTGGAAGTAGAGCTGCTAAGACTTGTCAACAGTTTTGAATATGGGGGTGAAAAAGAGAGAAGAGTTGAGGATTGTTTCACGGTTGTGAATATGGGTGACTGGGTGGATAGTAGTGCTTTCAGCACAAATAGGGATCTTAGTGATGAGGTGTAGGCTCTGGGAACCCCCTTGAGCTCTCCTTGAATCTTTGAGGTACAGGCTCTGGGAACACCCTTGAACTCTGAATCTTACCACTTGATGAGGCATTTGCCTGAGGCCATAAGCCTTTCTTTATAGCTAGGTCCAAATCTCTTACTCTTACTAGCCTAGCCTTCCATTGTTCATCTGCTTCTCACCCTTGAGCCTATCAAAATATCCAAATCAACTGTTGATTTGAACCCTTGAACTGGCCTAGCCCACCATTGTCTCTTGTCTCCAGATAGCCTCCAGCAACTTCACTCATGTACTGGAGTCTGACCTCATCTGACTCCTCTTGAAGACCCTCCCCAAACTCCTCCTCTAGACCACCCCCAGATTCTTTCCACAACTTTTCTGTATATAAGACCCCATCTTGCCTCCATGTGTGTGAGAGCATCATAGAATTTTCTAGCACAGACTTGCTCTGTATCCAATACAAGCGAACTTTTAATAAACTTTACTTTTCTTTGGCTGAGAGAAAACTTGAGTTGAATTCATTTGGTAGGACCCAATGTGTTGGTATTTTGGGGTCTTGAGAACCCCTGACCCTCTACATTTTGTGGTTTACCTCTTCATTAGGAAGAGTGGTGAGTAGGGGTTTGAAGAGGGACTAAAGGTGGGCAGGATTATGAGTTCCATTTTGGGCATGTTGAGTTGAACATGTCTATAGGACATCCAGTGGATTTTTTTTTTACAGGCAATATGTTATATAAGAGTGAAGCCCAGGAGAGACAGGGGAAGGCTGAATATGTGGGATTTTTTTGGTATAGAGATCATAATTGAACCCTTGGGGATTAATGAGATTGACAAGAGAGAGGGTATAGAAAGAGGAACTAGACAGAGCCTTGGGAAATGATATAGAGTCTGAGAAATGGATGATGGTCCTACCCATAGACAGTGGACCAGAAGAAAACAATACTGCAAAAATCCACAGGAGAGAGAGAAAAAAAAAAGAGGTAATCAATGATGTCAAACACTGTTGAGTAATCAAGAAAGAAGAGGACTAAGAAAAAGTCTTTGGATTTAGTAGTTAAGGAATTGTTGCTGATCTAGGTGAGAACAATTTCTGGATATTGGTAGAATTGTAAGAAGTGAGGGAGGTGGGGGTGTGAGAGGAAGTGCATGTAAGAAGCATAGACTTCTTCAAAAAACTACAATTATTTCATTTACTAAGCAATATCAGGAGTCAGAGCCACTATAATATAGGGGAAAAAAGCATTGGATTATTGATGATGATGATGATAATGATACTAGCATTTATATAGCACTTGAAGGCTTACAGTGTCCTTGACATGTTATCTCATTTGACCCTCACAGTGACCTCTTGAAATTCGTACTCATGGGGAAAGCATGCAAATAATTAGGTACACAGAAGATATAGAGTAGATGAAGGTAATTTAAAATGGGAAGGCATCAGCACCATGGGTGGAGTGAATAGGAAAGTGTTCCTATAGAAGATGAGTCTTGAAGGAAGCTAGGAAAGCTAAGAGGTGGAGGTGAAGGGACAGAAAATCCCCAGTATTGGGACAATCAGTTCAAAGACAGAGAGATAGAAGATGGAATAGAATGTTTGAGGAGCTGCAAGTAGGTCATGTAACTGCATCATAGAGTGTGTAGAAGAGAGTAACATGTAAAAAGGCTGTTGTTATAGAGTCGTTTCAATTGTATCTGACTCTGTGACCCCATTTGGGGTTTTCTTGGCAGAGATAATGGAGTCATTTGCCATTTTCTTCTCTAGCTCATTTTACAGATGAGAAAACTGAGGCAAACAGAGTTAAGTGACTTGTCCAGGATCACATAGCTAGTAAGTGTCTAAGACTGGATTTGAACTCAAGTCTTTCTGACCCCAGGGTTGGTGCTCTATCCATTGCACCACCTAACTGTCCCCTTAAGAAGGCTAGGGAGGTAACAAAGAGTCAGGTATTGAAGGTATTAGATGCCCAAAAGAGGGCACTATATTTGGCTAGAGAAAATAGGGAGCCACTAGATATCATTGGGCATGTGGGAAGATGATATTCTCAGGCCTTTACTTTAGAAAAATCTCCTTGGCAGCCAAGTGTAGGATGGATTGGAGTAAGGAAAAATACTTTAGGGAAGGATGCTCTATTGCAGTAGTTCTGGTGAAACATTGAGGACCTGTATTAAGGCTTTATGAATGGAAAGATAAAAACACATACAAGAAATGTTGTGACGGTAGAAATGACAAAATTTGATGATGGATTGAAAGTGTGTGAAGTGATTGAGGATAAGGACTCCAGGACGACACTGATGTTATGAAATTGGATGAGTAGGAGAATGGTGGTTCCCTTTATACCAATAGGGAATTTGGAAGATGGGAGAAATTAGAGAAGGGAATGATGAGTTCTGTTTTAGGTTTGTTTTGTTTGAGGGTCCTATGGGATATCCAGTCTGAAAGGACCAAGACGAAGTTGGGGGATGTATGACTATAGCTTGATAATGAGACTAGGACTGGATGTATGGGTCTGGCAATCATCTCCATAGTTCAGTCACATCTGACTGACCCCCATTTGGGGTGTTCTTGGCATAAAGATAATCACTGAACCCACTGATCACCAAATGAGATAGTATGGAGTGAAAAGAGAGAGGAGTTTGGACAGAGTCTTGGGAGACACCCAGAGATAATAGTCACAACATGGTTAAAGAACCAGAAAAGGAGACTAAAAAGGAATGGTTGGATAGATTGGAAGAGAACTGTGAGAGGGTAATGTCATGAGAAACTAGAGGGTAGAGAGTATCCAGTAGGAGAAGGTTATTGACAGTATCTAATACAAAGATATCTACTCTCATACTAGAGAAAAGGTCATTAAAATTGGCAGTTAATGGATCCCTGATAATTTTGGAGAGGGCAGTTGAATGATGAAGTGAGAAGCTAGATTTCAAAGAGTTCAGAAGAGTGAGAGGAAAGCTAAATGAAAGGATCATTTGCAGATAGCTTTCTCAGTTATGGAGAGGAGGAGAAATATAAGACAAAAGCTACCTGGGATGACCTATAACTTGTACTTTGTCTTTTTTTTTAAGGATGAAGGGGTGCCATGGACATGTTTACAGGCCACTTTATATTTATATGCCAATTGGGGTGAGCAAACCAAGTTAGCTGGGGCAGTAAGGTACTCTGAGGGAGAGGGAGGAAAGCAGTAAGTGCCAGGTGGGACAAACTATTACCACCACTATCACCTCATCCATCACCTTCCCTCAGGCCTCTGTGGAGACAAACCAAGACCTTAAACCCAAGAGCTTCAGGAATAAAAGGGACTTCCAGAACATTGGCTACGCTTCCAGTCTCATCCCTGCAGCCATCATCAAGGGGACCTATTGTTGTGAAGAAGGACTCGACAATCCCTGCCACCACCACTATGAACTACCAATCATCTGTCACCGATGGGAAGGTAAGCCCAAGAGCCTTAAGTAAGACAATGCCTTTTGTATGTGTTGCTTTCCTCTATTAGACTGTGAGGTCCTTGAGAGTAAGGTCTGTCTTGCTATCTATTTGTATTCCTAGAACTTAGTGTATTGAATTGCACATAGCAAGTGTTTAATAAACGCTTTTCCATTAAATTTTATCTTGTTAGATTTGACCCATTGTCTGAAAGTTTTTGGATCCATATTCTATCATCTAATATGTTCTTCATACTTCTAAACTTAGTATCACCTGAGAATTTGTTAAGTATGTCATCTGTACCTTCATCTAAATCATTGATAAAAATGTTGAGTGCCATTGAGGCAAGGGAAGATCTTTAAGGTACTTAGAGACCTTCCTCTAACTTGTCATCCATCCATTAATGACTATTCTCTTGATGAACCAGTCCTGGAAACTACTTAATTATATTATAATCTAGCTTATATCTCTCCATCATATACATAAGCCTGTAGCATGACAAACTTTGTTAAATATTTTGCTATAATTTAATATTTGGAACATTTTTCTGATTTGTCAGTCTAATTATCTTGTGAAAAATGGAACGAGATTAGTCTAGCATGAAACATGATCTCTTCTTGGTGAAGTGATGCTGGTTTTTGATGATCACTACTCCTCTTTCTAGGGGCAGCTAAGTGGTGCAGTGGGTAGAGGGCTGGGCCTGGAGTCAGGAAGACCTATCTTCCTGAGTTCAAATCTGGCTTCAAAACTTGCTAGCCATGTGATCTTGGGCAAGTCACTTCACCCTGTTTGCCTCAGTTTCCTCATTTGTAAAATGAGCTAAAGATGTGGCAAACCACTCCAGCATCATTGCCAAGAAAAACCCAAATGGTATCATGAAAAGTTAAAACACGATTGAAAAACAACCAAACTACTCCTCTTTCTAAGTGTTCACATATAAAAATGGGGAAGGTTCTGTTATTACATCCACATAGGGAGCTTCTAGTGTGAGAACTTTGTCTACCAAGAGAGAGCATAACCCCTTTCTCTATAACCCATCATAAGTCATTGCCTTAATAATATGTTCTAGAATTTTTTGAAAATATTTGAGGTACCTTTCCCATGAGTCACAATCTTTCACAGATTCCTGACAGTGGTTTAGCAATCAAGTCTACCATTTTCAGAACTCTAGTGTATAATTTGTCAAATGGTGAGTAGAATTCATAGAGACAGATGCTGTTTGACCATCTTCTCATTGACTGTATCCACAATTTCTGCTTTCTGCCTTCCATCCTTGTTCTAGCCTTCCCAGTCTGAAGATCATTCTCCTTTAAGAGACAACTGACTAGTTACCATCTTCCTGCCTAGAGAGATAGTCCTTCCCTTTTTCTTTTTCTTTCTTTCTTTGTTTCTTTCTTTCTTTTCTTTCTTTCTTTCTTTCTTTCTTTCTTTCTTTCTTTCTTTCTTCCCTCCTTCTTTCCTTCCTTCCTTCCTTCCTTCCTTCCTTCCTTCCTTTCTTCCTTCCTCCCTCCCTCCCTCTCTTCCTTCCCTCATCTCTTTCTCTTTCTATTTTTCTTTCTCTCTCTCTTTCTCTTTCTCTCTCCCTTCCTTCCTTCCTAACCCTAACAACTCCC
>CM053585.1:348860476-348896076 GCA_028646515.1 Pseudochirops corinnae | reverse complement strand
CTTCTTTTCTCCCTTTCTTTCTCTTTCCTTCTTTCTACATATATATGCAGATATACGTGTATACATGTTTGGGTATGTGTGTGTATGTATTTCTAGATCTTGTTCTTCTTGTACTTAACTTGTTATTTGTCTTCACTTCCATTTTCTATATGTTTGTTGAAATGAATTAATCTAATTGTAGGGCAGTGAGATGACTCACGGGATAGAGAGGGGTTGTGGTTGTGCGGAGTCAGGAAGACTCATCTTTGTGAGTTCAAATCCCACCTCAGACCCTTACCACCTTTATGACCCTGGGCAAATCACTTAATCCTGTTTGTCTTACTTTCTTCTTCTGTAAAATGAGCTGGAGAAGTAAATGGCAAAGTAGTTCAGTATCTTTTGCAAAGAAAATCCCAAATGGGGTGACAGAGAATCAGACACAACTGAAAAATGACTAAACAACAAAAATCTAATTTTAAATTGGCTCGTCATCTGGATTTTAAAAACTATTTTTTAATGAACCTTTTTCACAGTATCTCGACACTTTCCACTACTTCTTTCTCATCCTTTTCTTACTTAGCTTATTCTCATGCTCAGAAATGTTTCTTTCTTCTCTCATTTTCCATTTTCTCTTTTATAAGATCATGGATACAGAGCTGCAAAGTACCTCAGAGGCCATGTAGTTCAGCTCCTTTGTTTCACAGAGGAGGCCAAGGTCCAGAAATGTTAAGTGATTTGCCTGAAGTAACATTGGGTAGGAAGTATTAGAGGCAGCATTTGAACCAGGTTCTCTGACTCCCAAGACACTTAGTTCTCTTTCCATTCCACTACAGGCTTGTTTTCTTCCTTTGAAGATGCTTAGTAATGAATTTTGCCAGTTCCTCTTTCATTAGGGATTGAGCCAGGAAGAAAGAAAAACAGCAGAGATGTACTTCTCTAAACTCTATCCTTTGAATGTAGCAAGGAACAATTGTCATGCCTATGGTGTTAAGGCATGCTGATATTGAGGAAATTCAGTCTTAAAATGCTAATTTACAATGGAAATCTCTAAAATTTTCACAAATCTTTTTTCTGTCCTTAGTAGACTATCAAATTAAAATCTCAACCTTTCTTACGAGAATTTTAAAAATTCTCGTCTGATATCTGTCTATCTATCTATCATCTATCTATCTATCTATCTATCTATCTATCTATCTATCTATCTATCTATCTATCTATATCTTATATATAGATATGTGGGGTACGGGGATGCCAAAAATCCCCTACCCAAGAAAAATCAAAAGTCAGAGGCATCTTGAGGAAGGAACAGGAAGTTTTATTCTCTTCCCCCTCAGGAAGAGGGCAGTCCTCTCCATGGCAGGGATCAAGGAGAGGAGGCATGTTACAAAAGACAGAACAAGAATTTATATCCTAATGCAGTCAAGCCCCCTCCTCCTGGCTGTCGCTTCTCCCACTGGCTAGGAGGCAGGCTCTCAGTCTTGGCATGAAATATAACTCAAGGGTGGATAACAAAGAAGCCCACCACTATCTCCTATTGGCAGGGAGGTGGGACAGGGAACCAAGGTATCATCCATGGCCTTATTTGGTAACCACCAAAGCAAGGGAGGGGAAAAGGTCACAAGTAAGGGTGGAGGTCAAAAACTCCAGAAAAAGGGCCTAATGCTTTTCAGGGTGTGGTATACAAGGGTGGTGGTCTAAAACTCCTGAAAGGGGCCTATTGCTGATGACAGCAAGGGAAGGGGGGAAGGATCCTAGGTTGTGTAAACCCAGGACTCAGGTCTGTCTAGTCTTACAAAAGTCTATCTCTGGTTTCCATATAGTTTTTCTCCCTTCTCATTCTGAGGAGTCTTCACACAGGGTGCATAGAGTGTACCCCACTCATAGATATCTCTATGTTGAGATCCAGAGATATCTATATTTATAGGTATAGATATAGATATAGATATTTTGCAATATTCTTTGCAGTATTCTAAGATGTTTGAATTTTTGAATTAGAAATCTGTTGTCATCACACTCAATTCTGAATGGGAAGGACAAAGGCAATTTTTTTTTCTGCTGTAATTGATATTTCCTGGTCTTTAAGTTTACCTTCCACAGTGCCTAATGTACCCTACAAACCTAAGAATAATGAACTCTTGATAAAAAAGGGGAAAACCAGCAGAGTTGCCTTTGAGGATTTAACTTGTTCTCACAATGACCCAAAGCTTTACCCTGAAACAGAAGCCCCCGCTTAATATTTTAAAATATTAGTATTATTTTATAGATGTTGTGTGGCAGTAACCATCATAGTCTCTTAGTGAGTTGAAATTGCAGATCATCCAAAAAACAGTGGAGAAGCATGTAGTGAGGTCCTCCCAGGGCCTTCATTTTGGAGAAGTGCCCAGGCTGACCAATCTTCATTCCATTCCCCTCTATGCTTCTGATTTTCTAGATTTCAATACCATGTTCCAAAAGTGGTAGATTCATCCCTGCTCCTGCCCACTCCCAGTTTTCTGCTCCCTTTTGCATATTTTTTTCACTTCCTTTTCTGTATTGTCTTTCTACTCCTTTCTGTGTTCATCTCCCTCTATTAGAATGTAAGCTTCTTGACGGCAGGAACTGTATTTCTTTTTGCTCATTTCTATCCCCCAGTAGTTAACACTGTTCTTGGCACACAGTAAACATTTAATAAAGTGGATTGCCTCACCTTGTTGCTTGTAACACCTTACATATTGAAGATTATATAGACAAGGTCTGAATGATGCCATCAGGAAAAATGTTACCAGAAAAAAAAATATGAATAGGTTATATAGAGTGGTGGGCAATCACTGGACATTGGATCTCTGGCAATGTCAGGAGAGCGTAAGAAAGACCTTTTCAGAATAGTCGTTAGAACCTAAACGATAAATTATAAAAGGACATAGAAATTGGATGGATAATAATAGATGTATTTCTAACTCCCTTAGTGTGAAGGCACAGATCCATTGGCACATAGGAGTGCATTATACTATGTTGTAGCTGCTGGGGAAGACTGAAGTTATATTGAATGGATTCCAACAAACCTCAATGAGTCAAATCAAATAGAGCAGTCTGTTCTGTGTGAATAGGGCAAAGCCCTTTCTGTATCAAAAAGGTCACCTATCTTCCAAATGGTTTCTGGGTTCTGGAAGGTTCTTTTTATAACCAATATTAAGGGGGCAGGTTTGTGAAGTACTTTTGTTGGGAAGCTCTCAGTCTGTAAAGCAATTAAACCAATGTCTCTATCTATAAGATAGTTGCTGATTAGCAGAAGGAAATCCAGTTGATTGAAAACAGTAACCTAAAGCCTGAAAAAATGATTGCAGGTTTATTTCAAAGGTGTAGAAATTACAATTAGATCTAGCAAGGGCTCTAGGAGAACTGGATTATTCATTCATATTTTTTTTCAAAAGTATGTGCAGATGTACCAATAAATAAAAGGAAGCAACATTTTTTTTATCAATCATAAAGCAATAATGTATGAAGGAAAAAAGTGTTTAAAACCCATCTTTTCTTTTGTTCACAATATATAGGATTCTTTGTGTCTCTTTTTCCAAAATCAATTTCTTGGAGCTCCCTTTCCCCCACATTAAAGAAGTTAAATAATAGGGTAAATTTTGTGCTCATAAGCCCCTCTGTAATAAACTTATGGCATGCAGGGCTTTTTTCTCCATGAATGACAATATTATTATGTTAAGACTCTACTGGGGTATCATATGAATAATCTAAATGAAAAGGTGTCAGGTTATTTGTCACAATCACTTTCCACTTACTCTCACATTGTATTTGAATGATAAAGGTAGGGAGTTGTCAAGAAAAAAGAAAAAGTTAAAATAACTAAACATTTTTGTAGGGGAGGGGGGAAATTAAAATATATGCATCCTTCTGTCTTACCTTACTATTTAATGATTGCCATGAATTGTATTAAACATCTGGCCCCCAAATGGCCTCTTAGAATATCTTATTTTCTGCTTATAGTAATTCTTTCCTAATATAACTTAGTAATGGATTCCATATTTCATCATATATTCTCAATTTATTTTCCAGTTTCCAGATTACCTTTAGGCTACAGGACTTAAAAAAAAAATTAATCGAACATGGGGATTTAATATATCTAGGTGTATGGGTGAGAGAAGAATATGGCCTTGCAACCTTTCTCTCAATGCCCAGGCTCAGATCCATTTGAACTGATGCAAAAATACAAAAAGCTGGTCAAGCCTGGAGTGCTTTCTCCTCTCTACCATCATGTTAGCCTCAAGGCCTCATTGCAGATCTTCCCTATTCTCTGGCACTTCTAGAACATGTGTTTGTAATATATTGTGTGCTTTAAGTACTTTTGTTTAGTCATTTTTATACAGTCCCTAATTTACAGAGATGGACTGGACAGCAATATCGTTTATGGCAATTTCTGGACTTCTCCTGGTTTTAGAAATCTCCTCTTATCCTTATATTAATTCTTTTAAACCCCATCTATATTTCCAAAAGTTTATCCCAGTTCATACTGGTGGTTCTTAATCTTTTCTTGCATGTCATGGCCCTCTTTTTACAGGCTAGTGAAATCTATGAATTCCTCAAAATAATATTTATTGCTTATATTCATAATTTTAAAACCCCTAAATTTCAGTAAGAAATTAGTGAAAATAAAGATGTAATATTTTTTTCCCATTTAATTTCATAGGCCACCCGAAATCTGCTCAGTAGAACCTAGGTTAAGAACCCCGCCCCCATATAAATCCCAGGGGTTAGGATGGTTGGGATGATAAGAAAGCTTGCATTTAGTAAGAGTACCTAAACATTGTGACATCTAGATCACACTGGACTCTTTGAGTCTTGAGTTTTGGCTGTTTTATTTTACTGAGTCTGTTTTATTGTCAAAAGATACCATAGGATTTATTTGCATATGTCATACCTATTATAATGTCGCATTTCTGTGTGACCCCTGACTTATGCGTCTTTATTTAACATCCTGAAGAAATCCAAGAGGCTTCAGGAACCCCATACTCTACTCTGGAAAATGGAATTTAAAAGGGAAAGGGAAAACACATTTCCCTCTTTGGCTTTCGATAAATTCACTGAGAGATCAGGAGGTTGTGTTGCCATGACAGTGATTTGAAAACAGTGGGACTGCAGAATCTAGTTTAACTCGGTTTAGTGCAACTCATTTCAGTGCAACAAACATTTATTTTGCTCCCACTATGTGCAAAGCCACGTGCTGGGGCTGAAGATTCAAAGTCAAAAAATACAACACAACAAAAAGCAGTTACTGTCCTTGCTGGGATTACAGAGATGAAAAAAAGGAAAGAAGATAACAAAAAAGAGAGGGTTCCTTCCCTTCTTCTTGTTGTTCAATCATGTCCGACTCTTTGTGGCCCCTTTGGGGTTTTCTTGGCAAACATACTAGAGTGGTTTGCCATTTCCTTCTCCAGTTTATTTTACAGATGTGAAGACTAAGGAAAATAGGATTAAGTGACTTGCCCAGAGTCACGCAGCTGGAAAGTACCTGAGGCTATCTATTTGACTCCAGGCAGAGTGCTCTATCCATTGAGCCACAGGCTGCCTCACTCCTGCCCTTAAATTTAACTTCTACTGTTTCAATTCAGATTTGGACGATGTAGAATGGCTTTGAGTGCTCCTACGGCAGACGCAGGAGTATATATAGTAAGCCTGTCCCCCAATTGTAAGGGGAGGGGTGTTTCTTCTGTTCCATTCTTCCTAATGTTGTTCAAGTTGTTTTTACAAGACCACTCACTGAAGTAGCAAAGGGCACCCAAGGCACTGATTAGCTGACAAAAGTGGAAGCGGTCGAATCGATAGGTGTAGCCTAGGTGGATGAAAGGAGGGAGGAGTTGGAAGAGAACGAAGAGTATCTTAGCAGTTGGTGAAGAGGTGGTGCCCTGTGGATGGTAAATTCCTTGAGGACTGCTGTTCTCTCTCCTATCTCAAACCGCCAGGCGCAGGACCTTGCACTTGACGGGGTATCAAAAATTGCTTGTTAATTTCAGTTGATTTGAATTGAATTGAAGGGAAATGTTTTCCTGGTAACGCGTCTCTTGGGTGTACCCGGTGTGAGAAGAGCTCATCAGAACCAGTAGCATGACAGTGACAGTAGGCTGAAGGGGAGGTGATCCCCAAAGGGGGGAAAGGGGAAAGGAAAATAGACCAAAATATTCTTGCACGTTAGTGTAAGTGAAAGGGAAAGGGAAACATAGGCTCTGCGGGGAGAAGAATTGCTGGTGTCGCTCCCTAATGGTAGTGAGTGGAAGGGAAGGTGTGTCTTCCCCTGTGGCGGTGGAGGCAGCCGGGAGGTATCTGCTGGAAGGAAATGGGAGGTGTCTCTGATGTTTATTTTTGCTTAGCAACCTGCGGCCAACTACTTCCCCAGCAGCCTGCCCACACGCGCCCTGCCGCCTCCCCAACCTTCTAGGGACAGGAGAGCGGTCTCTTTGACTTAGTAAAACGTGGAGGGTGTGTTGGAAGCCCCCCACCCCCTCCCAGGCTCTCAGGATTCCCCCCCGGAGCCTGGCTGAGCGAAGGGCTGTGTGGGTTTTTGGCTGGCTGAGGTGACCGAACAACAACTTTGGATATTTTAAACATGGGTTTGGGGAGGCTGGATTCATTCGGATCGGGGCGGTGCTGTGGCTAGGTGGGGGTGGGGTTGAGTAGGGGTAGCAGTATTGTGGGTGAGGGCGAGAGAAAATGAGGAGGCATTTTTGGTCAGGGGCGAGAGGGGGCTCTGCAGACATTTCCTTAGAGTGAGGTTACCGGAGCCTGGGTTGTGGAGGAAAGAGGAGGGGTCTTTGCAGATGACTGGGAGAACAGGAAGGGAAGGGGGGGAGGGAAGGAGGTCCCGGGCGGACGGCAGTGGAGGGGAGCCGGACTCTGCAGAAGGCTGTAAGGGAAAAGAAGAGGGGTATTTAAGGCTGCCGAGAGTTTGCTAAGGAAGCCAGGGAAGGGTACATGCCTTTGGTCTGGCAGGGGAGGGATTTCTGTAGTAAGTTGTTGAGAAGTGGGGCGAGTGTGTATGTATATATGTACGTGTGTTGGGGGGGGGTTGGGTTGGGTGGGGAGCAGGGGACGGGCTTGCTCTGCTGAGTGACTGCTAGGCTGGGAGGAGGGAAGCCCAGGCAAGCGAGGAGCAAGGGGCGGGGACAGCGCTCTCGGTCTAAGCCCATAGACACAGAGAGAGAGACGGAGTGTGTGCGTGAGTGTGAGTGGATGAGTGTGAGTGTGTGAGCGTCTGAGGACTGGGAGGAGGTTCTTCAGCTCGCCCGGCCCTGGCCCTAGCGGCTTTCCCCTGCTCGCTCCTCCGCGCCCCTATGTGAGGGAGTCGGGGAGGTCGGCGGCGGGGTGGGGGAGGGTGGAGTGATGTGCATGGGCCGGGGGGTGGCGGCGGGGCTTCTGCTGCTGCTGCTGCTCTCGGAGGAAGAGGAGGAGGACGACGGCGGCGAGGAAGAGTGTAGGGGACTCGTGGCGGCGGGCCCGGGCCCTGGGGATGCAGCGGAGTGTGTGTGTCTGGGTATAGCTCTTTGGAGACGGCGACCAGGCGCCGGGGATCGGCGACCCGAGAGCAGACTAGGAGGAGCAAGCGGCGGCGGCGGCTGCAGCGAGAAGTAGCAGCAGCAGCAGCTTTGGCAGCAGCAGCAGCGGCCGCCCTGAAATGCATTTTCCTCTCCAGCGGCCATGTTAACCAGGAAACCTGCTGCCGCTTCTGCCGCCTACCCAGCTGGTAAGCAGGAGGAGAAGGAGGGGGGCACGCGCTCCGAGCCTCGCGCTAGAAGCCAGCGGAGCCACTGCAGCTGGCAGCCGGGGCCCCACACGTCCATCCCCGGAGACCTGCCATCCCTGCCTACTGGGGCTGGGGAAGGGGAGGGGGAGGGGCCGTCGAGCCAGGTCCGGGCGGGCGCTCCGAGCCTCTGGAAACAAAGTCCAAGGCGAGGCAGGGAGCGGGTGGAGCTGGGGCCCCGGGCGGCCGCCGCGCTGGGCGCGCCCAGGGCCGCCCGGAGCCCACTCAGGCCGGGAGCTGCTGCCTCGGGCTACTGCTGCTGCTGCTTCCCCTGCTTCCCCGGGTGGGCGCCGCCACTCCGCGCGGGGGCTCGCTCGATCATTGTTCCCTGGGGCTGGAAATGCCCCCCTCCAAGCGGGGATGCACGCGTACTATGGCGGGAGGGCCGGCGGGGCTGTGTGCCCTTCGGCCCCCGCCGCCTTTGAAATTTGAACGTGCCAACCTAGGGCGACCTCCGGGGGCATCTGCAATTCCCCCAAGGCTGGGTTTGGGAATGGGGGTGGGGGTGGCCGAAGAGAGCCCTGGAAGAGTCCGAAAGATTGTTCCCACCCACCAGATCCTCTTCTGCCCCTGTCGCCCCTGTACCCCCTCTTTTCCCAGGACACCAACACACCATCGTGCGCGCACACACACGCACACACACACACACACACACACACACACGCTCGAGCTGACATACTCTCTACCGGACCTCCCCCTCCCGGCCAGACGTCGCCTAAAACGTGCACCAAGTCCCCCCAAAAGGCAGTTTCTTTCTAGGTCTCTTAAATAATCTCCCTTCGCGCCGGAGAGGTTGCTTTAACTTTGCAAATGCTAGCTGCCCTAATCGGGGAGTAGGCGGACCTGAGAGCTGTGTGCTGCCGTGCTTAGCGTTGGTCATTAACTTTTCCCGGACGTCCGCCCCCCTCACCCCCCCCCGCCGCCCCAAATGGCTGTTGTGCGGGGCCCGCGCCTACCCCTTCGCAGTGCTGCCCCCTCCCCCGCGGGCTGGTGGTGCTGTTGTTGCTGCTCCGGGCCCAAGCGAGGCCCAGGAGAGGCCCCCGACTGGCTCTCGGGGCGCTGGCCGAGGCCCCTCTCGATCGCTTCCTCTCAGACTCTCTTTTGTCTCCCTCGTGTCTTCCCCAGGCAGAGGAGGGGAAAGCACAGTCCGTCAGCTGCAGGCTTCGCCGGGACTCGGAGCTGGAGCTCCTCGGAGCGGTGTGGGGACTGGCCCACCGTCCCCCCTCACCCTGCCGCCTCTCAGGTCCAGCAACACTGCAGCCGCTGCCGTGGCTCACACGGTGAGAGCCCCCGGGGGAGGGGAAATGGAGGGAGGAGGGCCCGAGGGGATGGCCCCACAAGGTTTGTGCCTGGCCACCCCAGGAGTTGAAAGGTCGAAGGGCAAGCTTAGACCGAACTCCTGGACTCAGGGAGCTGAGAGAGGCCTTCTAGACCACCTCCTGCGTTTTACAGAGGAAGAAACTGAGGCCCAGAGGGGAGAAGTGACTGGAACACTTTGACTTTTCTGGGATTTGAACTCAGATGGCTAGATAACCAGGTCAATGTTCTTTCCACCATACCATGCTACCCTGACTCAACTAAGTCAGGTCCTAAAAGCTGTAGCCACAAAGGAGGATTTCCAGCTTCATCTCCCCTTCCCTCCCAACTCTATTTCCTCTTTCCTTGCAGCCTGCCTTCTCTCTTCCTGCCTTCCCATGCTGTCCCTTCCTGCTCATGAAGCACCCCTTCTCCACCCCTATGTGGTTATTTATAGAAACAAATGTGCTAGGGCAGTCACTGGGCCCTACCCGGAAAATTGATCCCTAAATGAACCTCCCAGACCTCTCTCACCAGCCAGAAGGGAGCCATGCCAGTGACCCATTGCTTGTATAGGCATGTTTTATGAGTGTTACAAGTTTGATCTCAACAGAGGGAGTAATTAAAATAGGAGGAAAAAATAAAAGACCCATCAGGCTGAATACACCAACATCCACTGGGTCCCTACAGTTTGACATTGTAGCAATGGAAGCCAACAGCCCTGTCATTGTAGGGAGAAAGATACAAGTATCTAAGTATTTTAATAAGAAGGAGGCCAGGAAGTCCAAATATTTGGTGCAAGTTGGCTGCACATTGAAAACCAAATTTTGCACTATCAATGCTTTTTCTCAACTCCCATGAACAGACCATGATGGATGGTTTCTGCTATAAGAGAAGAAATATGTTTGGAGCTAGTGATGGGCTCTCTTTCCCTCTTTCTTCAGCCAGATCCTCCAATCCAGTTGAATTAGGCAGACAGCCATCTCTGTTCACTGTTGGAGTGTTTTCCAGAGTCAGGGGTGGGGTGGGAGGGGGCAGCTCGATCTGGCAGGTGCTTGCCCCAGAAATGACATCACTTAACAGATGGAAAATTCAGGCCTTGCCCTCTTTTTTTTTTTTTGCAGTAATTTTTTTGGTCTGAAGGAAACATTACAAGTGGATGACAAGGTTGATTGATATAAATGCCTGCTCATGCTTTTGAAGGGGAATGTTCATTTCCCCCCAATGCTCCCTACCCTCACCCTGTTCTATAACTATAACTAACCATAACACCCCATTGCTAACACTGATCTGACATTAGTGATCTAAGAATTCAATATAGAACTTATTATATTAGACTGTGAGCACAGGTACATGCAGATTTCTATTATTATACAGTGCCTTAGAAAATAAGCATTAGAAAACGTATTTGTTGCAACCAAGTTTTTTTTTTAGGTTGTTTTGTTTTTAGGGAGCTTGTTTTTTTGGGGGGAAGGCTGTCATCAGACATTTTACTGAATAGGATATATCAGTCCATGTTTTGTACTAAATATTGTAATGAGGGGGTTGGACTCTGAGTTCCATCCAGCCTTAAATCTGTGATTCTGAGGTTTTTTTTAACTGTCATAGAATCATAGATTTAGATCTGGAAATGGACCTGATTTATTGGTCATGTAATTCAGCTGCCATTTTAACAAGGAAACTGAGGCCCAGAGATAGGAAGGAGTCAAGGTCATAGGTCAACCCAGCCCAGGGTCACACAGGTAGTAAGCTGCTGCTACACAAAGCTATTGACTACTAGAAGAAAGAAGTGCCCCATTTAGAGTTCAGTTGGATAAAGGGGTGCCTTTTTGATCAAAGAGCCCATTTGCACTTCAGAACTCTTTGAAATGAAGAGTCGATTGATTTAAAAGACGTGATGAGACCCCTATAGAGAGAGTATACAGTACAATAATAATAGAATTTATAAGATTTGCAAAATACTTTGACTGTATTATCTCCTTTGATCTTTATAACAATTCTGTGGAGTGGATGCTGGTATTACTCACACTTTACAGTAGAGGACGTTTAAATGATTTGCCCAGGATGATATATTTAGTATCTGAGGCAGGATTTGAACTCAGTTCTTCGTGACTCCAAGTGTAACACCTTGTACCTGACTGCCTTTATTTCACTCAGGTGTATCAGAAATGCTGTCTTTGGGGTTGTTAATTTGCTGATTCAACCACCTGTCTCAGAGCTCATCTTGGTATCAGCTTGCTGTACCTGTGTATGAACTCTGCATAAGTTGCTAGATATTTGAGTTAGGAAATGTGCTGAGATTTTTTTTTCCTGTAGGAGGAGGCTGGTCAGGGGGAGACACTGAATAATAGTTAGAAATTTCATAGAGTGTAAATTAGAAGAAATCCTAGGAGCTATCAAGATCAAGCTCCTAGCTTTACTGAAGAAAATAAAGTCCAGAGATGCTGAGCTTCCCAAGGTCACCCATGTGGTGACTGAATTTAACTCCAACTACTGCACTTAGGCTGAGGCTGTTAATTCTAGTCAGTGTTTCTAGGTTATAGGCAAAGGCTAATACACTTTTCTGAACCTATATCTCCCCACACTTGTCAGACTGTTAGAAGTTTTTATTTTTAATTTTAGGACAGTTAGACTTGGGAAGAGCTATTTTTAAATAAGAGTGGAAAAAAACAAGACATTGTGGAGGGGGAAAATGATCTTATCATAGGAGCTTGCCCCAGCATCTCTTTGCACACTTAGTAAGGAAGGCCTTGAAGGGTAATGCTAGGTTACACATATAATATAAAGATGATGAACTTTGAGATTTAACTTGTCCCCTTACCCTCTTTTTCCTGACTCCCTGTATGTATGTGACATTATCCCTCCACTCATCTATCCATCCATCTGTCTATCTATTTGTCTCTCTGTCTCCATCTATCATTCTCTGTCTCTGTGTTTCTGCCTCTGTCTCTATCTCTGTCTCACTGTCTTTGTCTCTTTTCTGTCTCTGTCTCCCATCCATCTATCTATTTCCATCTATCACCTATTCATCTGTCTGTCTCTGGGTCTCTCTGTGTTTCTGCCTCTGTCTCTTTTTTGTCTCTTCTGTCTCTCTTATCTATGTGTCAACATCTATGATACATCTTCATTCACTATATTTACCTTTGAGCATTGAGCGAAAGTATTCCAGGTAACCTTCTAGAGCATGTGAGAGATACTACTGTAACATTTTCCTCATTTAATTTTCAATTATAATTTGATAATGTTTCATGGTGCTATTCTTATGTAAGGCATTCTCTTGGCATTAATCATCCATGCCAGAACTCAATAGGTACTCAGTAAGTGGTAGTAGCTCCATTTAGTGCAGTGGTTCTCAACCTGTAGGTTGCGACCCCTTTGGGGGTCGAATGACTCTTCCACAGGAGTTACAGGGGTTGCCTAAAACCATCAGAAAACACATATTTCTGATGGTCTTAGGAACGGAGACAGAGCTTCTCTATTGGTCTCCAGGCGGGTCTGCCTACATGCAGAAACGCCCACATACAAGTATTAAAGGGTCACGACATTAGGAAGGTTGAGAACCACTGATTAAGTGGATGGGAATACTTCAAAGCAGAGAAGCTAAACAGGTAATGTGAGAGGGAGTAAAAATTCTAGCCGCCTTGGATTCTGTCTTTTTTCCTAGATGACTAGACTATGCTTTTGATGACATCAGAGTAGTGTATTATGACATTTAAGGCACTCGGGAATGTTAGCTCTTTGAGTTAGCAAGGTTTGTCATTGTATTATTGGCAGTGATTAAAATTAGCACAGAGTAGAGTGCTGTTTTTGTTATATTTTTCATCATTTTTTAAAAAAAATAAGTGTTCTTTGAGCAGAGGTCGATGGTCAGAGGAATTTTTACAATGGAAACAAGCTAGTCTAGATTAGAGACTGTCTGACAACTTCATGGGACAGTATGAGAGGTACTGATTTTTAAGTCTTGAGCTTATTACCTATCCCTGGCAAATGTATATTCTGGAAGTAATTCTAACTAACCTCTTCTTTTCCCCTTCCCCCAGAGATTTTTTAGGCTGCTGCAAATTGTTCCCAGGTTTTAGGACAATGGATCTGCTATGTAGAATTGTTTTTTATTTTAAAATGAGCTTTTACTGAGCTCAAAGTCTCTGATAATAAGTACAGTACAAGACTCAAGGTCTGGAGACTTTGGTCCCTAGAGATATTTGTCAGTCCCCTGGGCTTTGATTTCATGTTTTCTTATATTATGTAACGCAATTCTCAAAAATAATGCTGTCCAATATGAAGATTAACCAGGGGTTGCTGACAGTTAAATCATAAAAAAAAATTTGTTTCTAGAACCTACAACTATTCCATAATTTATATTTCCAATTATGTAAAAAACAGAAATCTTACTTAAAAAAAAAATCTTCCAAGTTCACAAATACCGAGTTGAACTTTTTACACTTAAAACAAAATTTCTGTAATGCCACTGAAGAGCCTCCAAAGTCTCAAATTTTATTTAATCCCTAATAATGGTCTGACACTTTTATACCCTTGCCACATGTGGCAGGTGGGCTTTCCAGAACTCTGTTGTTAGAGTTTCTCTACCTTAACTTGGGGAGATTGACATTCTTAGAAAGATTTGGTCATTTTAATTTTTAGCTGTTTTCACATTTCTTTTTGTTTTTGAGGCCATAAAGATAGGGAAATTGTAAAGAACAATGAGAAACCATACTGGTAAACCTATTTATAACTCTCCTGCTACTTTCATTTCCCTACTTTTACCATTTAGCAGTCTGCCTAGTATTTTTTAAAATATGTTTTTGTTCATATCTTTTGTTTTTACATTATCTAGATTTTCCCTTTTATCCCTCCCTCTCTGCCATCCCCACAAGACATCCCTTGTAACAAAGAATTCTGCTGCCCACTACTTGGTATATAATGAAAGTGACAATTCTTGCAGTTTATGTGTTTAAAACATTTGTTTTTAAAAGCTTTGGCAAATTGATAATAGAAAAAAAAATGGCATTCTTTATTGTCTCTAAAATCTTTAGGAAAACCTCGTGAACATACATCATTATTTATGACAGTCTCAAATGCCTTATGCCTTAGAAGTGTACATGTAGCAAAACTGACTATCCAAATGGTAAGATAATTTCCACATCTGCATACATAATATCCCCTAAAAAAAACTGACTAAAAATCTTGGTTGTCTATTATGACATTAAATTACCATTTACTCAGTAATATACGATCCTGTGCCACATTAGATTGTTAGATTTAAATTAAATTGTTAGATTTTCCCCAAGAAGGCCCAACTCTCCCAAAAAGGGGGTTTTATGATTATAAGATCCTAGATTTAGGACTGGATGACACCATCTAGTTCAAGTCCCTCATTTTTAGGAAATTGATGCAAATATGTATCTGGTATGACTCTTAAGACATAGTATATCCACATATTTAAAATATTAAGATGTGGACCTCAGATAACTTAAAGAATCATAGATGTAGAGTTTAGAAATAGAAATATATCTATATAAGTATAGATAGCATCTAATTTCAACACCCTTCATTTTGAAGAAACTGATGCAGAAAGACATTAAGTGATTTGCTGGTAAGTAGCAAAGCCGGCTCCCGTCACCTCAGCCCTAGATTGCTGCAGTAGCCTTCTGGTGGGTCTGCCTGGCTCAAGTCTCTCCCCACTCCGATCCACCCTACATTCAGCTATTAAAGTGATTTCTTAAAGTACAAGTCTGATCATGTCACCTCCTACCCCCCTATCTCCGACTCAGTAAACTCCAGTGACTTCGAATTGCTTCCAGGAACACACACAAAATGCTCTGTTTGGCCTTCAAAGCACTTCATAATCTAGCCCCCTCCCACCTTTTCACTCTTGCATCTTATTCTCCAACACATCCTCTTTGATCCAGTGACATGGGCTTCCTGGCTGTTCTGTGAACAAGGCACTCCATTTTTTGGCTCCTGTCCTCTCCTTTGGCAGGTTTACTTTCCTTTGCTCTGATTACTGACCTCCCTGCCTTCCTTTAAGTACCAATTAAAATCCATTTTTTTTACAGGAAGCCTTCCCCAACCCCTCTGAATTCCAGTGCTTTCTAACTCATAATTTATTTACAATCGATTTATATTGTATACAGTTTGTTTTTATATGTATTCACTTGCAGATTATCTCCCCTATTAGATAGTAACTTCTTTGAGGGAAGGGACTGTTCCTTGCCTCATTTTGTGTCCAAAATGCCTGGCACATAGTAGGCACTCATTGATTGATTCAAACCCAAGTACTCTAACTCCAAATCCAGTGCTTTGTCCACTATGTAAAATTGAAAGAAGGTCCTTCCCAGGATCAAACAGGTAATGACTTTATAGACCATCAAAGCCAACCCTCTCATTTTTCAGATGAGGAAACTGGCCCTAAGAAATTTGCAGGTCACATAAGCAGCATGTTAAGAAGGCTGGGTTATACCCATTCCATCACATTGCTGGTTTGGGGTCCCCTGGCACACTCACATTAACACACCTTTTTAGATAGGAATACTACATTTCTGGTGGCACACATACCTGAAGTTGAAATTGCTAACTAAATTCCATGTTAAAAGCTGAGTTTTTCCTGTAGCACAATCTTCTAGATTGACTTAGTCTATTGACCATATGAGTCCCTGGAAAAAATGAAGGAGTTGGATTGTTTGTCAGAACAGATGATGCTTAATGGCCCTAGCTCTGACAAAAAGTACAAGACCTTTTAGATAAATAGGGTGAAGATTTTTTATAAGATGTCACTGTGAGTATCTCTGTTCTTGATTTGGTGAAATGAATACATGTCCAAGATTGGTCGGTCTTATTCTCCATTAATAGTGTTCTCTGGCCAAACAATAGATGATTCATGCCTATTTTTGTGTAAAAGCTCAAAATTTGTATAAGTTGATGAAAATGGAGAGGAAGCCAAAGCACCTAGGGAAATAGGGCAACTTTAGGGAAGGTAGCTTCTTCTTGTCCTCCTCTTCCTCTTCTTCCTCCTCTTCCTCCTCTTCCTCCTTTTCCTCTTCCTTCTCTTCTAAGCTTTCAGCATCTTCACCGCTATCTCGTGGATCCATATTTATGGAATGCCTTCCGGGTATATAACAAGTTATTAATAAACTTAATTCTGCAATGTTAAATTAAACCATATGAAGCAAGGTAGATGGGAAATCAGTGTAGAGAATGCTCAATTCATAGAGACAGACCTTTTATGATCTAATCACAGTTTCTATCTTTTGACTTCTAGATTGCCGGTGGCAAGCACGTTATGAATGATCACCTGGTCATTGGCAGCCACACACAACTTCAGGTACAGCAGCTTTTCGAAGATAATAGTAATAAGAGGACAGTTCTTACTACACAACCAAACGGGCTTACGACAGTTGGTAAAACTGGATTGCCACTAGTACAAGACAGACAGTTGGACAGCATTCATAGACGTCAAGGGAGCTCCAGCTCTTTGAAGTCTGTAGAAGGAACTGGGAAAGTGAAAGCCGCCTCTATGACACCAGAACAGGCAATGAAGCAGTATGTGCTAAAGCTAACAGCCTTTGAACACCATGAGATTTTTAGTTACCCTGAAATATACTTTTTGGGTCCAAATGCAAAGAAACGCCAAGGCACAACGGGCGGGCCAAACAATGGTGGCTATGATGATGACCAGGGCTCTTATGTGCAAGTGCCCCACGATCACATTGCTTATAGGTACGAAGTCCTAAAGGTCATAGGGAAAGGGAGCTTTGGACAGGTGGTAAAGGCCTATGACCACAAAGTGCATCAACACGTGGCCCTCAAGATGGTGAGGAATGAGAAGCGTTTCCACCGGCAGGCTGCAGAGGAGATCCGGATCCTAGAGCACCTGCGGAAGCAGGATAAGGACAACAACATGAACGTCATCCACATGCTGGAGAACTTTACGTTCCGCAACCACATATGCATGACCTTTGAGTTGCTGAGTATGAACCTTTATGAGCTGATCAAGAAAAACAAATTTCAGGGCTTCAGCTTGCCCTTGGTTCGAAAATTTGCCCATTCGATTTTGCAGTGCTTGGATGCTTTGCACAAAAATAGAATCATTCACTGTGACCTTAAACCTGAGAACATCTTATTAAAGCAACAGGGTAGGAGTGGCATTAAGGTGATTGATTTTGGCTCCAGTTGTTATGAACATCAGCGTGTCTACACGTACATTCAGTCGCGTTTTTATCGGGCACCAGAAGTGATTCTTGGCGCTCGTTATGGAATGCCTATCGATATGTGGAGCTTGGGCTGTATTCTTGCAGAGCTCCTAACGGGTTACCCTCTCTTGCCTGGGGAAGATGAAGGGGACCAGCTGGCTTGTATGATCGAACTCTTGGGCATGCCTGCCCCCAAACTGCTAGATGCATCCAAACGAGCCAAAAATTTTGTGAGCTCTAAGGGTTATCCCCGGTACTGCACTGTTACAACTTTGTCCGATGGCTCCATCATTCTGAATGGTGGCCGCTCCCGAAGGGGGAAACTGAGGGGCCCGCCAGAGAGTAGAGAGTGGGGGACTGCACTTAAGGGGTGTGACGATCCTCTTTTCCTTGATTTCTTGAAACAGTGTTTAGAATGGGATCCTGCCATACGCATGACCCCCGGCCAGGCATTGAGACATCCCTGGCTTCGGAGGCGCTTGCCAAAGCCTCCAACTGGGGAGAAGACGACAGCAAAACGGATAACAGAGAGCGCTGGTGCTATAACGTCTATTTCCAAGTTACCTCCACCTTCAAGCTCAGCATCCAAACTGAGGACTAATTTGGCACAAATGACAGATGCCAATGGGAATATTCAGCAGAGGACAGTGTTGCCAAAACTTGTTAGCTGAGCTTGAGTGCCCTAATGCTGGTAATCCGAGAGATACTATATTGCTGGGCCTTATTCATTTGAAACAAGTAGCTCAGATATGTTTTCATTTGCTCAATAATTTTACTTATTTGTATCTTTTTAGCACTTATTTTAAATGTAAGAGTTGTTCATTTTGTTTTTATAAAGTATATGGGGACAATGCTTTAAGTTTTTATAGTTTTAAAGAATGTTTTGTCTTCTAAAGTATGATGAGCCTTACTGTATTTCGTGTGGCAGAGTAATAAACATCAGTGGCAGGCCATTGATTACGACATGACTGCCATGCATTACAGCTTGGTGTCAAAGATAATTCACTATGTTTTTTATGGCTTCACATTATAGTTTCCTCAGAGTGGTTGCCCCGCAGGGCTCTCGCCCTCTTCAACACTTGCCCACAAATGGAACATAACACTGTTGTTTTCTGTAACTTTTGGGATGGAGGAGTAGGAGTGGTTAGAGTGGAAGTGATCTGTCCTCTGAAGGGACTACTGTGTCCTACAATATTTTGAAAGTTCATTCTTAAGATCAGTGTCCAAACAAAAGCAAAAATAAAATCCCTAAGAGAAATTTTGTGCTATTAGCATTGAGACAGTGTGTAAAAAGCTAGAGAAAGCAGACTGTGGGTGGATGAATGAAGATGGGAATCTGTGCACTCTTCTAAATCTTACAATGTGACAGATGAGCAGCTTTGTAAAGAGAAAGTCATGTATTGCAAAATGTTTTAAACCTAATTTTAGATGTGTGGCCCATGGAGTATTTCTCTTTCTCACTGTTCCCTCGTTCACTCCTTACCTAATCTCCACTCCGCCCTCTTTGTCCCACTCTGACATCTCTTGCGTGCAACCACAATTTGCTTTTTCCCCCTTCTTTCAGGTAGACCCCCGGATTGTTAACATAGAGAAGACTTTTCATTTCTGATGGATTATGACCTCAGTTGAAAACTCTAGGAGAAAAACTAGACTATCTATGTGTTGTTCTGAGATGCCCCGAAAGTTTCTTTTAGCCCAAGAAGAGTTCATTCTTCACTAAGAAAAAGTTAATTCTTTATTAGCAGAAGTACTTGTGACTGCCCCACTTAGGACTGATTCACACCAGCACTAAAACAAAAAGGAATAATTCAAGGACACATTCATTTTTTACTTATTCTCTAGGAATGATAATTGAAAGAAGAATAAGAAATTACATTCCTGTATTTTATTTTACACTTTTCTTTGGAGAGCATTTCTAGTTTTTGTGGGGAAGACACTTCACCTGGAAGAATAATATCCAGATTTAGGAAAGGGACTATTTCTTCTCTGAAGAGTAATGATTCCCATGACTACAAAAGTCAGTATTTCATCACAAATTGATCAACAGTGAGATGCACCAGATAGAGTGAGGGCAAAAGAGCAATGTTACAGAATGTGTAATTTACTATAGAAAGATTTCTGGCTGTTTGGACAAGAGGCTTTAGTTAGGGTAATAAATTAGCATAAATGATTTTTATATGAACAGAGAATCTTAAATTGCCTGTAAATTGTTTTACAAGTGCTTAAAGCATGGTCCCCAGTGAGGCCAAGAAAGTTTCCGGTTAATTTCTTCTCCTATTTATCTTCAACAACAACTTCATTTCTTTTTTTTTTCAAAATAACAAAACATTTGATTTAGCCTTGTGGGTTGATTGATAATGGAGAAAAATGCTCAGGAAATACACAAATATTTGCCAAAAAATCAATACTTTAAAATTAAAATTCATTTTTATTAAGGTATTGGTGTTGCTTTTTGCTTTAATATTTCAAGTTGTCACCATTAAATTAATCTGTACTTTTTCTTTATTTAAAAATGATAGCTTCTTGCCCCTAGTCCAAATAAAATGTAGGATACCGATGCAATTCTATGTAATCCGTGAGAGTGCAATAATAGATGAGTGTTGCATTTTAAATGATACTAATGTGATACACAACCTGATCAGTGGCTTTTGAAATTTCAATATCTGCTTATTTATTAGTAACATTTGACCCTAGGAAATCTGAGGTTTGGTTGCCCTGTAAACCACAAGTCTCTTAATGATGGTTAATTTCCTTATGGAATCAACAAAACAAAAATGTCAAGACTCAATTTTCCTTTTCCTTATTCCTTTGCTTCTTCCCCTTTTTATTTCCAGTTTGTCATTATCTAGTTTTAAATCTTGAAGCCTGAGCCTGAGCCTGCTTTTAATATACATTTCATAATAAAACAATTAAAAACAATCATTGATGGGTTAATGCCACTTGTCTTTTTTCTAAATTTTTATTTCCTCCCACCCAACTGGTTCTTAAAATGCCAATAATGCATTTGTGACTGACTATTCATAAATGCAACCGGAAACTTTTAGGCCAAACTTGAGTGTGCAGAGATATTTTTTTAACCCCAAATACAGTGAAATTTCCTCTATACTTAAAAAAAAAAATCCTGCTATATTAACAGCTTTCTGTGATATGGCTGCTTTAAAATATTCTAACATATATATACATATATATAATGTAAAGAAGGAAAGATGTTGCATCTTGCTTTGATGTAAATTTAAAAATTATTGTATTAAGGGCTCTGATAGGCTGCAAGGAGTTGGCTTGGAAACAGCACTTAGCCTCACAGGTGACCATTGTCTAGGGATGTCTGAGCTGTTTTCAGACTGAGTAACAGCACTGTGTTGTCTTGTCTTTGGTTGCAGTCTCATTTGGCTCGGTTTCTTGCACCGCTGGAGTGTTTATTGCCACTTAAGTGTATTGCTAAAAACATCGGAAGGACAGAGTGATGCAAGGCTGTGTAGATTAACAATATAGTATAAAAATCGTGCCCTTAGTGTTAACAATGTGCCTTTTGTTCTGAATGCCATGTTGTAAGGCATGCATCTGGGCTTCTCTAACCCTTTGAATGAGAGGTAGTAAGGACCAGGAACCTATTTTTAAAAAGGTAAACCTGTCTTAAAACATCAAGTTAACTTTCAAAGGCCTTAATGCAAACCACAAGGCATGAGTCACTTGCCATACAGGGGGGTGCCTCAACACACACACACACACCACCTTGCCACACACAGGTGTTGCCTACTTTACTTAAAGGGTTGAAGAAAGCATTCCTTAGTTATTTGTATCTTCACATCAGACTGATTTTTTAAAAGCTATTTTTTTGTTATGTGAACACTAGACAGAAATCAACTGTATTTGTAAAATTTACCTCAAACTGTTTAATTTTATAGTGTGATTAATCCCAGGGCATTTGGTTTGAACCAAAGTGCATTCCTTTTCTATGTACCTGGCTCTAGTTAAGGCAAAGCCAGGAATTTTTACAATTTGGGTGCGAGGCACTTAAGCCACTTTTACCTGAATGGGTGGTTTGGAGTCATACAAAATCACTCCATCAGAATGTCAGAAAACTTTAGACATCAGTAGCATTGGGCCATATTGGAATCTTTTAAGCCAGCAAATGGAAGCATGGATTATTTTAAAAAGATGCTATTTGTTTTTGTAATTTTTTTTCTCATCAAAAAGATATTTCTGGTAAGCAGAAGATTTAAAAAAAAATGATTCTGTCCGTAAAGATTTTGATATTGCCCAATTCAGTGCTATGGTAGCATTAAGACACACACACATTGTGAACCATTTGTTTCTAGGGGCTTGTACATCTCTGCTATGGAAATATATCAGAAGTCATTGTAATTACTCAGATCCACTGCTACAATTATGTCTAGGCAGTGGCTTGGGTTCTTATCAAGCAACAACTTAGACAACGTGACTGTGATATGCTGCAACTGTGTGTACTGAAAATATGTGAAAAAACAATTGAATGTGGATTGTATATATGTATGTAAAAAAAAAATCTGTGAGATGCTGCTGTCGCCACTGAACATGAAATATGTTGTAGTGGATTCTAATCCTAGTGGCCAGTTTATGATACTGTGTGTATTGTACAGCTGATGGCAGGAGATAGACTGTTTAGTGAACATTTGTTGAATTTTATTGTTGTGGCCAGAGATCATTTCAGAATAAAAGTTTTAATGTCCTACCTTTCCTTTCTCCCCTTCTCTAACTAGAGGGTGATCCTCCCCCATAGAATCTGAATGGTTTAATTGGACTGGAAAAAAAATTTTCAGGATGCTGCGCAGGTAAATTTGTGTCAGCTGTTACAAAGTTTTAAAAAATATTTTCACTGTTTATTTATCATTTTATGGATTCAGCATGAGTTTGGAGAATTTTAAGTCAAGGAGACATTTTCACAAAAGAAGTTAAAACAGGCAAGTCTTCTGTTCTGAAGTAGCATTTTTTAAGGTTCTTCCCCAGTTTTCTGTTCCTTTTTTACTTATGTGGCCCCTGGCATGTGGATATTTCATCTACAGTGGTTCTGGACTCCTCAAGAATTCCAGTCACTGTATGGACGTACAGGAAAATTTCCCCTTTTTCGCCACCCCCATCCTTATTTGTCCACAAAGATTGGTAAAATATTCTTTAGTCTTCTTTTTCCCCCTCTGTGTGTGTGTCTTAATGCTTATGCTTCTATAGTTTTCACATTTCAGTTTCCTTTTTTTTTTTTTTTTTTATGTTTTTAGTTTTTCTCTCTGGTGTGATGGATAGATTTGAAAATAAGATTTGGGATCTGCAAGTATTCCTTGCAAAATTAATGTCAAGTTCAGTTAATACTAGAAAGGCTTATTTTACAAATGTAGGCAAACATATACTGTAGTAATTTCACAGACATTGCAAGGAGATCTTAAAAGTCAAAATGGACCTGGGCAGTTAGTTACTTGGCATGCTTCTGGGCCTGAGGTTAGGCTAGATAGGAGCTCAAATCCTGCTCCAGGCACTTGCTACCTACCTATACCTTGCCTCTGGGCAAGTCACTTAAACTCTTAATCTCACTTTCTCACTTAAATTCACTGAAGGGGAAGGGTTGGACTTAATGGCCTCTGAGTTTCCTTCCAGCTCCAAGTCTAGGATCCCAAGACAAAACCATCTTTTAATATCCACCCACCTCAGGAACTTCCCAGACAGCATGCTTCACTGATGGCCTGTGATCTCTGTTCAAACACTTTTGAGTGATGCTCCCTATTTCCCAAGGCAGCCCATTCCAGTCTTGGGCAGTGCAGCCTCTTAGTAACTGGTTCTGGGTCTGTCCTCTGAGGCCACATAGAGTAAGTCCAATCTCTCTTTCTATGTAACAGCATTTAAAATATTTGAAATCTTCGTTCTTGTACCTTCCTAGTCTCTTCTCCAGGATGTCCCCAATCCTATCATTCTGTCTTCAAATGGTTTTTTTTTTCACTATTGTTTTTTGTCTTAGAGCCTTCCTCTAGAACAGAAGCTCTTGGGGCCTCTAACATTGTTGTAAAAATATTTTGATAATTGTATTTTAATATAATTGGCTTCCTTTGTAGTCCCAGATGTTTTGTTTGGTACATTTCAAAACAGCGTTCTGTGGGCTTCCCCAGAATGCCACACAGGGCCATGGCATGAAAAAAGGTTAAGAACCCGAACTGTAAAAGTGTATCATTTTGTCACAGGATTCTCAAAATGTGGTACCCAGAACCACACACAATACTTGATTATGTGATCTGACTAGCAGTGGTATACTAGATACTCTGAATGTGCTGGATACCACTGGATACTCCCCTATTAGTGTAGCTGTAAAGGCCAAGGTTACCCACTGCATCTGGGGCCATCACCAGTTGTCCTGACTTTTGTCTTGCCACTGGACTCTCATGACTCCAGAGGACTGAATGAAGCTGAGAACTTTGCTCCTCACTTAAAATTAATTCTACCTCACTTAAAATTAGTTCACACACAAGTCAAAACATCAAGACATCACCCTCCTGATGCCATTGGTCCTCTTCCAGAATGAAGGACAAGCAACAACAGGAGCTCATGGGTTTTTCAGTGAGGTAGGCCATATCATTGAGTACCTGACCCCATAGGTAACCCAAACTCATCCAGCGTTTCAACCAGAACCATTAAGTCAGCTCTCCCCGATACTGCACCTCTCCCTCTGTCCACATAGGTTATCATAGCCTTAGCTGCAGGTGCTATGTCCAAAGGAATATAAATTACGATCACCAAAACCTCACAAGATATCTTGGGGTTTGCCAGCTTGATTTGTTTATTAAGGACCATGCCTTAAACCGAAATCACTCTGGCTCTCATTAATTGGTCGACAATAGGTCCTAGCCCAAGCTTCATTTGGTCACTGTTTAGGCCCTGGTGGCTCAAAGTAAGTGTAATTAGCAAATGTTTCTTTTTTGGCCAGAAACCCGGAGAGTCTTCCCCTGTCAGATTGAATTTTCTTTTTTTTTAACTACATAAAACGGCTAGCTTTGACTAGCTTAAAAAGGCCCAGGTCTCCCACTGCATCTGGGGCCACCTCCAGTCTTCCTGATCTGTGTCTTACTGGACCAAGATGGCTCTGGAGGAGAAAGTACACTGGTGACTTTGCACAGCCCTCCCTCACTTAAATCCAATTCACTTGCAAGTCACAGCATCACCTTCCTGATGTCAGGATCCTCTTTGAGAATGAAGGACAGACAACAACTTTTAATACCATACTTTAAAAAACCAAACCAAACCCCTATTTCTGTATCAGATTCCATTTGGTTATTTCCAGGCTTTTGAACCTACCTTCAGAATGATCTGTTTTCCCCTAAAAGTTCTGTTGTATTTAGACAAATATTTCTTTCATGTGGCAATAGCTGCCTTATAAATTTGATTTGTCCTGTTCTATAGATACCATCTGGAGAATCTTCATTTAGGCAGTATCTTTTTAACTGGGATTGTTCTTGGTATGGTAGGGAAATTTTAACTAAATGACTAGAGCCATCTCTGCCTTTTCACATTCATCATCATATTCCCAAGCAGAAATCTATTCCTGTCCCTCTCAAAGACACACTTTAGGGATATTCATCTCCTAGTCCTTACCTTCTAGCAAGGTAGTATGCTATAAGGAACATTTTGGCTTTTGAAGTCAGAGGATTTGGGTTGAAGTACTGGCTTGAACCACCTACTAGCTACCAATAGGTAAATCATAACTTAGTTTTTGTCTGTAAAACTGAAATAATAATACTTAGCCTAAACACCCCATAGTATTGCTGTAATGATAGTCCTAGGTGAGCTAAAATACTTGCAAATCTGAACTACTATTCTAAGTATATTTATTTTGTTGTTGGATTTTCTGCAATTTAAGGGATCTCTGTCTCTGCTTTTCAGAAACAAAAAAAAATATGCACTGGTGTAGCTCTAGGAATTCAATGGAAAAAAATAAGCCAGGGAAGCCCTAAAATATGAAAACTGTGGAAATATAAGAATTAAAACATAGGCACAGAGACAGTTGAAAAGAAAATACTCCAGAGCTCAATCAATGATATAATCTATCTGCCTACCTACTGTTCTCTTGCATAAACTGTCACTCATTCAGTTACATGAAATAAGTAAAAGCTTATATTGTTTGGTCACTTTAAATTAAACAGTTTTGTTTAATGATACTATTAGTAAGCATAAGTCACAGGATCATAATAGTTGTGGAAGTATAACGGACCTAAGCGCAGCTAAGTGATGCAGTGGATAGAGCACTAGGCTTAGAATCAGGAAGATCTGAGTTCAAATCCTGATGCAGATCCTTACGAGTTATGTGAACCTGGGCAAGTCACTAAACCCCTTTTGCCTCAGTTCTTCATCTGTAAAATGGGAACACAGTGGAGAAGGAAATGGTAAACCACTCCAGTATCTTAGCCAAGAAAACCCCATGGATAAAAAGTCTGTAGGTCATATAGACTTAGTAACAACTAAACAACTGAACAACAAGGGGTCTAAGAGAACATCAGTTTGAGATTCACATAAGTGGCAAGGATTTGAACTCAGGTCTTCTGACTCCAAGTACTTAGTATTGTTGTAAGGATCAAATGAGACTCATGCTTGTGAAAAGCACTAGGTGCATCACACACACACACACACACACCTATATATGTGTGTGTGTATATATGTATGTATGTATGTACATGTGTCTGTATTTTTGTTGCATTGTTTTAATTGTGTCCATCTCTTCATAATCTCATTTGGGGTTTTCTTGGCAAAGTGCTGGAGTGGTTTACCATTCCCTTCTCCAGCTCATTTTACAGATGGGAAAACTGAAGCAAACAGGGTTAAGTGACTTGCTTAGGGTCACACAGCTAGTATGTATCTGAGGCTGGATTTGAACTCAAGATGTGTCTTCCTGACTCCTGGCCAATATTCTATCTACTGTGCCACCTAAATGCCCTTCTATGTGTGTATACATATATAACTATATGCATGCATATATACATATTTATGCATGTATATACACATATATCAGCCATTATTAACATCATTTTAAAAATTACTTTTATTATGTTAGAAGGAGTCAACTTAGCCTGTCATTTCAGTCTGCCCCTGCCTTGATCTGAACCTTTCCTCACATCTGTTCCCCTTTTCCTGCATATGTTCAGTGATGACAATAATTGCTACTTGCCTGAATTTCAATTTGATATTCTCCTTAAGAGGGCTGGTATTTAACTTCAGGAAGCTATACATACCAGAGCATCTGGATGAATCTCCGGCATAGAGATAGAGTCAAGACACTGTTCTTTGTTACAAAGCTAACTTTATATGGATCTCATGGTGCTTTAGAAGCATTGAACCAGAACTAAAACACTGTCAAATGAATTGCTCAGTCGTTTTGGATCTCCTACTGTAACTCTAATCTGGATTTTTGCTGCTGGGCAACAAAGATATTTCTTCAACTAAATAACCAGGAGGAAACCAATTAAATGAACGGAAAGTCCTGGTGAATAAATTGTTACTTCAATAAATTCTGCAACAACTACTCCAATTGTGTGTCCAAAGGGAGAAGCAATAGAAATCAATAGGATTGAACGTACTTAAAAGTGCTCATGAAAACGTGTTGGAGTATCATGCTCAGTGACTGGCAAATCAGGGTTTATTGTCAGTGTCGCTTGTGGTCAGGTTAGTCATAGTGACTTTCTTCCTTCTTCCATTTCCTTTTCCTTAGACTATACTTCCTCCCATTGAACATGTGAAAATGTAGCTAAACTTTTTCCTTTGTTCATAATTGAGAATAGAAATGAAGGAGAAAGGTCCCCTGAACAGTTGCTAAATTCTAATTTACCTATTTGTACTTCCTACTTTTTGTTCCTAAATTTAAAGAATCATGGGATATCTGTCAGAGATGCTTCAATGTATCATGTATCATCTCATCTATATGGGTGTTCCTCCCATAACTGAAGATTGCAACTTAGATACTTCTTAATCTTGTGTGATGTTTGTTCATCCTTCCATTGCTCTTCCATAGAAGATTTAACTTGTGTGCTTACATTTTTGTGGGGATCAGGGCAACTCTCCAGCTATTAGCTCTTACCCTTCCCTTTTGCCATTTGAACAGCCCACCTTGTTTATCAGTCATCCATATTCATGGTTGATGGTTTTTTGGATTGTTTGTTTGTTTTACCATTTCCAATATGTGGGTCATATGTGGCAATGTGCTTCAGCATCCTAATGCCCATCACAAATTTCTTCATTGCCTTTTGCCTTACCTGAAAGTTTGGTTCCCGTGAGATTTTGCTGTTCCATGATTTTCCTCCATGCACCATCATGAGAGGAATATTGGTGATGAGTGCCAAAGAACCTTGGGATTGTTGAATGCAATGTTGAAAACAATTCCCCCAAAGCAAGTCCTCTTTCTTTGTATTCAATTCTGGGACTAGCTCATTTTCCATCTGCAGTACTTATCCAAGATACACATCCTGGCATACTGATTCCATGGGTCGCCCATTCAACTGAGTTTCACAATCTGGTTTTTGAAGCCCTCCAAGGCATTAGATAAGAATAACACCGTTCACACAGGGTACATGAGCAATCTTTGGAGGATCAGACAAATAAGATGGTAGAAAAGTCTAGTTTAGGTCAAAAATGGGATTTAGAGTGGCTGAGACATTTGGCAGCCTTTCCTACCTCCAGAGTATAACTTCTAGAAACCCCAGAGCAGACTCAAGGCACTAACCTAGAAAAGATTAGGCCTAATGACTCGGTAGTTAATTTCTGTAGGAAGGAGTTCTGTTGGGCAAGAAGGACTGTAGGCAAAGTGGGGATTGAAACTTTTGTGATGTAGCATGCTGTTATGGGAATCTGAAGATCTTCCCTGCCCCTAGGCCCTTTGATAGGCTTAAGTGGCTCTGAGAATCTTCCCTGATTTGAAAGTATACTCTGCCCCCTAATAGGCTGAATGTGGTCACATGGAGCCTGTGGTGGGAGGCTTGTTTTTCTGAGAATGCGGGCGCCCTGTTGCTTTGTGATTGGGCAGTGGATCAAGAGGGTTGTGACATTCTCCAAGCCAGGAGGAGGCTATATATATGCCCTGATGTGAGGTTTTGCTTTGGGGATCACTTTGAGAAGAGTTGTGTGATTTGGCCAGATGAGACTCTGGGAGTTGAGTTGAGCCCCCCGGCTTTGAAAAACCCAGATGTTGGTGCTTCCCTCTCTGGTAACTGAATAGGTATGGATGTAATGGTCAGACAGTTGGAAGTCCGTCTGCTGATGTTTCTTTGTCTGCTTATAATTTCTGCTTGTAATTTGTTTTTATTCTGTTTGTATTCTCTGAAGTTCAGGGGGCTGACTTTTTCCCCTGAACTAGGTAAATGATATATGTTTGATTAAAGTAAGATTGTTAACCCATTTTGAGTTGCTTTCCTTTAGAAAAGCAAATCTAAGAACCTGTGCTAGCAGCCATCCTGGGTATACTAGGGTGCTTGCTGATACACATGCTTATATACTTGTGTAGATGATGAGATTAGTAGATCCAAGTTTGACTTTGTATTCAGGAAGAAGTGGATGAATGTCCTTGCTATGACACACTCTGTGTAACCTGGGACAAATAATTAACCTTACAGTGCTCTAGTCAACTCTTTGAGACTATAAATGAAGAGGAGTTGCCAACTTACTTTGATAAAAGGAATTTCCTTATTTGGGAGTTCCCTACACAGATGAATCTATAGGTTCACTTCCCATCCCCCATATTTCCCTGTATTGATTATTAGTTTAAAAAATTAAGTAGCACACATAAAAACAACTAACAAAAAAACAACCAACCAAGTAACCAAACTTGAAGAAGGGTTGTATGTTGATGTCAAGGAGAAAGATGGGGGTGAAGGGAATAGCCTGTGTCCTCTGTGGGTGGCAAAAAACCCAAAGTGATGGCAGAGAGAAATGATTGGGAAGAGCCAGTGAGCTAAGCACTGGAGCTGCTGGTTAATGAAAGAAAAGCAGTGGATAGGGAATAGTACAAGAGAGACAGCAGGCCTGTGGCACCACAGAGATAAGTTGTTAGCTTTCTGTGACTTAGATCAGTTGAGCACAGAGAATGGGAGGCAGACCTTAGGGAACTGCAGAGTAAATTTTCATTGAGAAAATAGACATCTGGTCAAGCATTTTCATTCATGGGGAAGTTTAGTCCAATCCAACTCACTGAACATTTATTTAATATCTGTTCTGCACAAGGCACTGTATTAGATACAGAAAGGAAAGTGAAAAATTGGTCATTAGTTAAAGTGACAGCTGGGTAAAGAAAGGGTCTTTGGAAGGAAGGAATGACCACAGGATCATAGACTGACCTTTTCAGCATTCAACCCATTCACAAAAAGAATCTCTATCGGCAAATAATCATCTAGGCTTTGCTTGAAGGCCTCCAGGGAGGAAGAATCTACCACCTCTCAAAGCAGTCACTCCGCTTTTAGACTGCTCTAAATGTTAGGAAGTTTTTCCTGACCTTGAAACTCTTTGCTCCTGGTTCTTTGCTCTGGCTTGTGTATATTCAAAGGCATGGAGGAAGAGGCAGTTGTAGCAAGAATGGCTGAAGATATTAGCTAATGAGTTGTCTCATTCTTGACCTGAGACTTGGCAACTCAGTACTATATAAATAAACCAACAAAGTGTTCTTGATCTTAGTACACTCATAATTCTTTTTTTTATAAAATTTTTCATTTAACATGAAGAGATCTGAATGTTTTCACTTTAATCAAATTTCATCGTTTGTTCTTGAAAATACCATCAAGAATGTGTTCCTTTTTGTGCTTTATCCAAAAGGAGTTTTAAAAAAAAAACAAACCAAAAAAACTCCAGTGGATCAACAGTATAACAATTTTTTATTCGCTCTTTTAGTCTTAATAATGGGAATCTTCAATTTTTCTTTTTGGAGGCAATTAAAGTTGAGAGACTTGCTTAGTGGCTCATAGCTAGTAAGTATCTAAGGTCAGATTTGAACTCAAGTCCTTCGACTCCAGGGCTGAGAGTGAGGTTAATGACTATGCACAGCTCTACTTTATTGAAATTCAATTGACTTGCAAGTCAAGACATCACCCTCCTGGTCACTGGTTCTCTTGGAGAGCAAAGGCCAAGCAACAACAATCTATCCACTGAATCACCTAGCTACCCCTGGAATCTTCAATTAAAAAATAAAAAATTCATGCCTTTTATTTTTTACACATTTCCCCACATTCCCCCATTGAGCTCTTATTTGTAGCAAAACAAAATAACAGTTTAGCAAAAATGATTGTGACTGATGTCATAGCAACCTTCCACAACTACAGTCCTTCACCTGGCTACTGAGAGGAGGTCATTACCCTCCTTTCCCAGTTAAGAATGACCTACCTGTATGATTTTTCTTGTTTTTCTATTTCCTCTTACACTTTTATTATAATCTCTGATATTTTGAGTAGCTAAAGGATGGTAAGAAACTACAAAAAGTAGCCCATTATTAACAAACTCTGAAGCTAATTTATGTCTTTGGTATCTGAGTTGGCAAAAGGATAAGAGGAGTGTGGAGAATGAATCAGGAACGAGGATGGGCTAATTTTTCCTATGGTGACATATGCTATCCTTTCACAGTTTGGGGCTTGCAAGGATATTGCTCTTGAGACTTCCTTTCCCCTCCCTGGTTCAGGAAGTTCTTGTTATTCATCACGCAGCATTCCTTAGAGTCACTGGAACAACAAAATGATGAACACTAGGGCCAGCTAATCCAGTGACTTCTGTATCTTATAAGAAAGAATTGCTGCCTCTGGGAGCTAGTAAGAGACTCATTGAGATTCATTTATGGTCTTTCTGGCAGAGTAAGGAAATAGATAGATACACTGGGAGTGTTTGATTCTGACACCCGCTAGCTGTATGGCCCTGGGTAAGTCACTTAATCTCTTAGTATTCCATGAAACTCTTTAAAACTATCAATTGCATAGCTAATATGGAAATGTTTTATGTGACTCCATATGTATAATGGGTGTTGTATTGCTTGCATTCTCAATGGGTGGGAGAGAGGTTGGAAGAAGGGAGAGAATTTGGAGCTAAAAAAATTTTTTTAAGTTAATGTCAAAAAAATACCCAAAGAGGGGCAGCTAGGTGGTGCAGTGAGTAGAGCACCGGCCCTGGAGTCAGGAGGACCTGAGTTCAAATCCAGCCTCAGACACTTGACATACTAACTAGCCATGTGACTTTGGGCAAGTCACTTAACCCCAATTGCCCTCCAAAAAAAGCAAAAAAAAAAATACCCCAAAGAACTTTTGCTCCTGCAGATTGTATCTGTTGATAAAATTAAAACTGTTGTGTGTGTGTCTGGACATATATACATCCATATATTCTTGCATCCATACATATATACATAAATATATACATACATACATACACACACATATATATCCTCCATATATCCATCCATATCTATCCATCCATACACATACACCCATATATGCATACATCCATACATATACATACACATATACATATATATATCCATCCATCCATCCATCCATCCATCCATCCATCTACCCATCCATATCCATATATCCATCCATCCATATATGACTATACATTGCAGAGTTGGTGTCACTCTATACTGGTAGAGAGACTTTCTTTATTGGGACTTCCTTAAATCAATGAAACCACAGTTCTAGATATGAACCACACCGCCCCCCCCTCCAAAAAAAACCCAAAACTCTAGCACAACCTATCATTAACAGTACCTGAACCCTCCAATGAAAATACTTTCCACTTCTCCTGTCTCTTTCAGGTCTTGCTATGTTCATTGCTTCAGAAGCTGCCCTGAAGTCACTAGCCTGTACACTCGACAAGAGCCAGGACTATTTCTTCTTTATCTTTGTATGCCTGTAATTGCCTGGCACGTGTTTGAATGTCACAGGTACCTCACACGTTTCTGTCAAATGTGTCATTACTTAATCTGACTCCAGATCCATCTATCTCTAGGTGTGTCTCACTTGTGATGATTCATTTTTAGTTGTCCTGATCTTTGGGGACCTTCTTCCTGGTTCTTTGATTGCTCTCTAGGTTTTTCTCACAGGGTTAGAGTGATGGCATTTTCCTTTATTCCATGTATCCAAGGAAGGACTTTGCCGTACTCACTATTCTATCGTTCACACCTGTTCGTCATCAGTGACAATAGTATATTTGCCTCTCCTTGGAAGAACATAGATGCATAGCCAATAGGACACTCCCCAGTTCCAAAGGACAAGGGGCATAAGCTGTCAAAATTGGTGATGTAAGTGACTGATGGTTGCCAATATTCAGAAATCCTGGCCTTTGATCTTGAATCTGTCATGTTTTTCTCCCCTTGGCCTGTTACTTCAAACCCTGACTTAGTCTAAGCCCTTGTTGGATGCTGCTGGATGCCTTGGGTTTGAACTCACTGCTTTATCTTGGATCAAGCCAGTCCATTTATGGTAATGAGCAGAGTGTGTGTGTTGATAGTACTAAGAATAACAGTAATAACTAGCATTTATATCATGCTTTAAGGTTTGCAAAGTATTTTATATATGTATATATCTCATATTATTTGATCTTCATAACAACCTTCTGAAGTAATTTCTGTTATTATCATAAGTTAATTAAAGCTGGGAGAAGCCTTGTAGCTTCAGCACCATTTGACAGTGCTGGGTGTTAGAGCCTAGTTTGTTTTTGAATTTGGGGATATTCATGGATATCTTTTGGGGTCCAGGGTCAAGGCGCTTGATTTTCCCAAGGTCCATATGCAAGTGTGTACCAGAATTAGAGAAATGATAATGAAGTTGTATTTCATATTCAGTTTGGACTCAGAGGTGTTCTTTAACCTAGCATTTGTAGACCCCAAGTTCACAAGAATGGTGGATTTGGATTAGGAAAAAAAAAATCTTTATTTTCATTAGCTTTTGTTTTGTAATCTTATTTTATGCATTTAAAAACATTATTCTGAGAAGGGTTTCATAGGCTTTATCAGATTGCCGCGAAAAGGTTAAGAATCCTCAGTCTAGAAACATGCATATGAATTACATCAGTTGAAATGATATCATCTATATCATTAGTCCCAATTTTATGTTCCTAAAGGGTGATCATAGTTTCATGAAATTGTAGATTTATAACTGAAAGGAAACTTTGAGGGCTTTAAGGCTAGTCCTCCCATTTTACAGATAAGAAACTGAGTCCCAAGAAGTTACCCAAGGTTATTTAGTCCATAGCAGTTCCATGATTAGAATCCACACCCCCCAACTCCAAATCCAGTGTTCTTTTCACTATACACTCTAAATGCCTGGCAAAATCACCAGTGCCCTCATTTTCTACACTGCACTCTCATGAAATCATCACCTCAGGTCCTGGGGCATTGTCCACAAACTCCTTTCTCTCCATTTCTATCTGGTAGAGACTTACCTTTCTCAGAGAGAAAGGCCCTACCCCTCACCTAGGTAGGGCTAGATATGACACACTTGTCTAGGGGTTGTTGGTGGCTTTGTGGAAAGTACCAATTTCTAGTGGAGGGCAAAGTTCTATCTAGGACTTCTTTCTACTAATTAGAAAACTTTTTTTTGCCATCTTAAGCATCATCCTCAGTGCCTCATTTTCCCTCACCCTCACCCACACCCACCTTCATACTCAACCTGTTATCATGTCTTGTTGATATTATCTTCTTAACATCTCTTGTATACATTCTCTTCTCTACTCTGCTACCACCTTGGGGCAGGCTCTCATTACCTTACACCTGGAGTATTGGAATAGCCTTTTGGTTGGTCTTTCTTCCTCAAGTTTCTCCCCACTTCGATCCATCCTTCGCTCAGAAGACAAATGAATTATCCTGAAGCTTAGATCTGACCAGGTCATTGGCTTAGTCAATAAACTCCAGTGGTTCCTGATCACCTCCAGGATCAAATATAAAACCCTCTATTTGGCATTCAAAGACCTTCACAACCTCCCTTCTCCCCTTCTAGTCTTCTTACACCTTATACTCCATCATGTATTCTTTGATCCAGTGATTCTGGTCTCTTTGCTGTTCCTCACACAAGACACTCCATCTCTCAACTCCGAATGTTTTCACTGGCTGTCCATATTGCCTGTAATTCTCACCTTTCTTGTTTCAGCCTTCTGGCTTCCCTGGCTTTCTTCAAGTCCAGTTAAAATCTCACCTTCTACACTCAGCCTTTCCCCATCCACCTTCATATCACTGCCTTCTCTCCGTGGATTATCTCCCGTTTACCCTATACATATCTTGTTTGTACCAAGTGGCTTTCTGTAATTGTCTCTCATTAAACTGTGAGCTATTCAAGAGCAGGAACTGTCTTCTCCCTTTCTATGTATCCCCACAGTGTCTGGCAAATGGGAGGTGCTTAATAAATGATTATTTACTGACTAACTGAATACTGAACACTTCCTGTCTTCTGTGGGCAGGCAGCAAGGAAAACAACCATGATGATGGAGAGCTGAGATTTATCAGCATGGTCTCTCTGTGACTTGCCTTTTCCCAGCCAGGAGAAAGTTGTGTGGTTTATTTTCCCCCCCACTCTACCTGACCCCTCTGTTCTTCAGTGCTGTCTCATTCCTAATTTGTATACAATCTTTAGGCATTCTCTCTCTCCTTAACAGCTACTGCCCTTCCACAACCAGATTACAGACTTTAAAAGGGACAGTATTCCTTTCCACAGAGCATAGCTCTCTCTCCCTAAAGAGAACATAACAAGGGTTTTTAATTGAGACATAAGAAAATTTTTTCCACATCCATATTCATGTAGACAGACTTAAATATTGCGGTTGATGCTGTCCGCAGGAATTTTCTTTGGAGTTGTGGGCCTGCCTTTTGCTGCAGGCAATCATAACAGTGGAATCCAAACATTCCTGGACTCTCTGTACTCAGAATGAGAAACGGGTAGTATAAAAATGAATGACCTAATACAGTATATGTTTTCCTGAATTTTGGCACCATTTCCCCAGTTTTTCAATCTGAATCCTGGTCTGGCTGCGGCTTTTCCATAATCTCTCATGATTCTGACTCAGTTAAGAGGTGGCCCGTGCATTTCCAAAATATGACTTCATTGATGATCCAGTCCATTTGGCTAACAATTAAACAGGCTTTAGAGGCCTATTAAAGGAATGATGGCCATATTAGAGCCAAGTAGAAAAGAGCACTTGTGCAAAGAAGGAGGGAAGGGGAAAGGAATAAGCATTTATGTAGCACCTAGTATGTGCTGAGTGATTTTTACAAATATTTGTAACAGCAAGCACCCTAGCATACCTAGGGCGGCTTCTAGCACAGGTTCTTAGATCTGCTTTTCTAAAGGAAAGCAACTCAAAATGGGTTAACGGTTTCACTTTAATCAATCAAACATATATCA
>CM053585.1:348829239-348859976 GCA_028646515.1 Pseudochirops corinnae | reverse complement strand
TTGTTTCAGGAGGTGCCAAGTTTGGAAGCTAGACTGATTAGAGACCATCTCAGGAGGGAGTTATCTCCTTGATAAAGTTGCTCAAGGTTTCTAAAGCGCAGCTGGCCTAAGAACAAAGGCATTATGTATTTCTCTAAGAATACTTGAATGATTGATTCATGGGAAACTATCTAGCAGACTTTGGGAAAAGATTTTGAGGCTGGGGGCAGGGGGAGAAGCAGAGTGAATGCCTTTATGGCTGAAGGAAAGTGTGACTTTTACAGTTTAATGGCACAGGCTTGTTACAAACTGATGTGACATACATGGTTACCCAACCACAAGTGAGATTTTTTACAAACTGGGGTACAAAAGCCCCACCAAAATGATACAGAAACACCTCGTCAAGATGACTGAAAAGATAGGAAGGGGCCAAACTGTGTAGAGCTTTAAATACCCAGCATACCTAGAGATGATACATTTGGACCTAGAGATAATAGGGAGCCGCTAGAATCAATTGAGTAGGGGATGACATGGTCAGGCTTTTCTATGCTTTAGGGAGATAATCTTGGCTGCTTAGTAGATGGGTTGGAGTGAGGACAGACTTGATGCAGAGAGTTCAAGTAAAAACCTATTGTAGTAGTTCAGGTGAGAGGAGATGAGTGCCTGAACTTCGGAGATGGTTGTATGAGTAGAAAGAAAGGGGTTATATGGGAAATACTATAAGGAAAGGGGCTGAATGACGATGTCAAGGATGCTGTGGAAGTTGTTGACATGGTTAACTGGTGGTGCCTTCTACAGTAATCAGGAAGTTTTAAGAAGGGGTGAGTTTGGGCAAAAAGATATTCAGTCTGTTCTGGATGTGTTTAGTTTGAATTACCCAAAGGAAAATCAATTTGGAATGTCCAATGGGAAGCTAGTGATGTGGAACAGGAGCTCAGGAAAGGGATTAGGTCTAGCTAAATAGATCTGGGAATAGTCTGTATAGATGCTAGTTGAACCAATAAGAGATAATGAGATCAAATGTGAAAGTATAAGGAGAAAAGAGAAGGGGAAGGAGTCAGGACAGAGTCTTCTAGAACAGTTCTCAACCTTCCTAATGTCGTGACCCTTCAATACTCATATGTGGGCGTATCTGCATGTGGCCAGATCCGCCTGAAGATGGATAAAGGAGCGGTGTCTCAGTTCCTAAGAACATCTGAAATATGTGTTTTCTGATGGTCTTAGGTGACCCCTGTGAAAGAATGGTTTGACCCCCAAAGGGGTCGCAACCCACAGGTTGAGAACTACTGTTCTAGAACGAAACCCCACAGCTATTGAGCATAACATGGAAAGAAGACTGAGAAGGCTGTGGAGGAGAATTTTGAGGTGGCATCTGTGTCCAGAGCTGTGCAAGTTCACTTGAACAAATATTTATGGAGTATTATGTGCAGATGGGCACTAGCTAGGTGGTTCAATGGACAGAATGCCAGGCCTGGAGTCAGGAAGACTCATCTTCCTGAGTTCAAATCCAGCCTCAGACACTCACTAGCTGTGTGACCCTGGGCAAGTTGCTTAACCCTATTTGCCTCAGTTTCCTCATCTGTAAAATGAGCTGGAGAAGGAAATGGCAAACCACTGTAGTATCTTTGCCAAGAAAACCCCAAATGGGGTCATGAAGTGTCAGACCTGCCTGAAAATGATGGAACAACAACAAATTTGTAGATCCCTGTTCTAGGTGCAGAGGTAGGGTAGCAATGTCCCAAAGTCACAACTATTTGTGGTAATAACAAAACAGTAACAACAATACTAGCTTTTATTTAGCACTCACAGGTTTGCAAAGCAATATATATTGCAAATATAAAAATATATAATATATATTGCAAAATATAAATATTACCTCATTTTATCCTCACGACAACCTTGAGAGGTAGGTATGATCAGTTTACATATGAGGAAACTGAGGCAGAGAAAGCCTAAGTGATTTGCCAGGGTCACACAGCTACTGAGTATTTGAGGCTGGATTTGAATTCAGATCTTCCTGATTCAGTATTTTATATACTGTCCTACCTAGCTGGGAAAAGGTACCAAAAGGAAAGTCATTGTAATAGATCAAGATTAAACACAAAGTGAATTAGAGCAAAAGGTGCTATATAAGGAGCTGTCTGAGATAATTCAGTACTGACAGTGGCCTGAGAGCCACCAAAACTTTTTTAATGGTTCCAAGGGGCTCTTGAGGTCTTGTTTCCTGTGATACTTAAATCAGCTTAACCTCACTGTGCCCCAGGACCTAACAGGGTTTGGTAGTACAGAAGCTACTTGACATTGAGAGACCTTCAAACCTCTTCCTTTTTGGAACACTGTTTCGAGAGGGTTTTAATAAAATGAGGCTTTGTGGTTTTCCTTCTCATTTTCTAGTTTTAGTGAGAACTCCACGCGTGCTGTAGTTATTACTGAGAGTTCTAGCAACAGTGAGATGAATCAATAGAGAAAAATACATTGTCATGCCCCCAAAGGTGAAGCAAAAGCTGTAATTAAGGCAATCAATTCCTCACTTTTTTCCCGTTTATTTTTGGGCATTGGTTCTAAGTAGGAGCAAGAGTGGTCTAGGGGGAGGCAGGATGGTACAGTAGAGAGAAGATTGGCTTTAGAATCTGACAGCCCAAATTCAAATCTTTCGTCTGTCATTTACTAACTTTACTACTGACCTTTGACAATTCACTAAGTATCTCAGCATCCCCACCTGTAAAATGAGGGGATTGGAATATTACTCTAAGGTTCCTTCTGGCTCTAAATCTATGACCTTATGATTGTGTTTGTACTTCATGGTCTCCAATTCCAATAAACAAAACCTACAAGTATATAATATGTACCTACTATATCCCAGGCACTGGAGAGACAAATATAATGAATGAAACAATCCCTGCATTCCAATGGGCAACAAGAACATATCTAAGTATATGCATGATAAATATAAAGACAGACAAGTGCAAAGTCATTAAATACAAGGTAGTTTGTAATGGTTCACTAGACCTTTGTGTCTCTTTGATCGCTAATATTATTGAAAGTTCAGACAGCTCAGTGCTAATGCCTCCGGCTCCCCCACTGAGATCTTGCTCCACAAACAGCTCCCAATTAGGAATCACTTGGTGCAGCTCCTAGGGCTGATAGAGCCTTTCCCTGTGGCAACAATTCAACAAGCATCATTGATTCGACAACTCTGTGTCAGAGCTGGGCGCAATTCCCTCCCACCTTCTCCAAGAGCATCTCCAAGGAACTCGTGGTCCATGATTTTTGGACGGCATTTCATCTCCTCACGGCAAAAGAACTGGAGAACTAGAGCTGTTTATCAAGTATGTGTGGAACTGCTAGCTCTGCACCCCATTTCCCCCTACCCCCACCCCAAACATAAGCACACACAGCTGCTGTCAAGCCTGTTCACTTTCTCGTCCAGGAAGACAGTTTTCTTTGGCAAATGCAGAATGTGGAGAGACGATTATCATCTACTGGCATTTCATTTAAAGCCGGAATAGGTGCTGGCAACCTGAAACAAAAACAAACACCCCATATTAAGCCAGTTCAATACTGTCCCTTAGGGAGGGTGTAGGCAGCTAGGTGGTGCAGTGGATAGAACATGACACCAGGAGACCGGAAGATCTGAGTTCAAATCCAGACACTTACTAGCTGTGTGACTCTGGGAAAAGTCACTTAACTTCTGTCTGCCTCCATTTCCCCATTTGCAAAATGGTGATAATGACAGTATCTATCTCCCATGGCTATTGTCAGAATCAAATGTAATAATATTTATAAAATTTTCTACAAACTTTAAGGCATTATATAAATTTTAACTATCATTAACCTGTTCATTAAACAATTATTTCAGAAACAATCATCATAGCCCACCTGTCATAGTGAAACATCCCAACTTTTCGACCCCATGTCATTGAGTACTTTTGAAATAACCTGATATTACACTGAGGGTTGGTGTGTGGTGTATGTGTGTTTGTAAAACTGCACATTTTTAGATAATAGAGTATATGTGCCACAAGTTTCTTGCTCTATTCTATGAAATTTAACTATTGCTAAGTCATTAATGTTCTACCAGGGACCAAATTAGAAAATGAAGGTTTGGGACATTTTACTAGCACTGAAAGTATTGAGTAGAGAATTTAAAAAAAAAAAAACAAACACATTTCATACACTAAACAATCAGGTTTATTTTCAAGAATTTCTTTAAGTCAGGAATAAGTGAGCACGCTGTGACATTCTGTGCATAATCTAAAAAAGCAAACCAATGAAACATCTCTAGCCCAAGGCTGAAGAAATTGTTTTGGTCTAACAAGGAGAGGAACAACATTGTGTGATGGAAGCAGCATTGATACCCATCAGAAACCCAGCTCCTGGTCCTGGCTCTGTCATTAGTGTGATGGGGGATGGTGGCAAGAAAGGCTCTTACCCTTTCTAGACCTCTGTCATCTTATCTATAAAATGGGAGTGGATGGGGGTAGAGGATGACACCAGATGGCTACAAGGCCCCCTTTGCCTAGAAAAGCCTTGAGTCAATTTAGGCAAATGAGGATGTTTAAAGAAAATTGAAAATAAACCCCTATTTTTATTCTTACAAATGAATCAATCAATTGATAATAAGCATTAATTAAGCACTTACATGCCAGATACTATGCTATCATTGATTGGGGTACACAAAGACAGAAAAGAGAGACTTTTCCCTCAAGTAGGAGACAAAAAGAGGACACATAATTAAATGCAAATTTAATATATCCAGAATATAGGCAAAATGTATTATATGTACATATATACACACAATGCACGTACACAAATGTGTATATATGTTGATAGATGCGAATACACATGTGTATGTAGATGGCATGTACAAGAAATATGTTATGGTATACATACAGGATATGTGCACAAGGTATATATAATCATATATGTTATATACACTTTGGCATTAATGTTTGTTTTGGTCAGGGGTGGCTAGGTGGTGTAGTGAATAGAGCACTGGCCCTGGAGTCAAGAGGACCTGAGTTCAAATTTGACCTCAGCCACCTAATATTTACTAGCTGTGTGACCTTGGGCAAGTCACTTAACCGCAACTTCCCTGACTTCCCCCCTCCAAAAAAGACCAAAACATGATGTATTATGATGTGATAATATAATACGAAATAAAATACAAGTATACTTTGTGTGTGTCATACTAAAGTATTCTTATATCATATTTTATTATATTGTTTTATATCACATCATATATGTATATCAATGTATATATGCACACACATCAAATTATGCTTATATTATATTTTGTATACACTTCAACTACCCTGTGTATGTATACATATATGCTCATTATATGCACACAAATGTATATATTTATAAATCTGTCTTTACATGCATACAAACATGGTAATTTTGTGTATATGTGTGTGTTTAAACACCAAGAACTAGGAAAATCCAGAAAGGTTTTATGGATAAGGGGGCTCTTGGGCTAAGCTTAGAGGAAAGCTAGGGATGCTCCAGAGCAGAAAGAAGTGAGGAGAGAGAGCATTCCAGGAAGAGGAGGGGGTATTCAAAACAAAGGCAGAGTATGAAATGGAAGGGTGAGGATCAGGAGGAAAGGCGGTCAGCCTAGATTTTAGACTATGTGAAGGAGACTCGTTTTGAGGCTCACTCTGACATTTTTAAACACGGGAAAGACTAGAGAAAATTCTGTAGCCTGGAAACATGAAGCACTAGGTGATACATTTTGTTAAACAAATTACAATGTTATTCTAGCCTAGACTATTGATCACAAAACAGTATGCCACAGACTATTAGTTCCTAGGACTTTGAATACAAAAGCAAGATAGTCTCTGCTCTCAAGAGGCTTATACCCTCTAGGGGTGGGGGTGGAATATAGTATGTTTACAGATAAATACAAGATTACATATATAATAACATATAATGCATCACATAAACACAGGATTATATATATTCATATGTCCACTGTGTGTTTTTATACATGTATTTACATGTGTGTATTATGCACCCATGTTTATATACATGGTTGTATACATACCTCTCTATGTGTGTATGTATGCGTGCATATTTTGTGTGTATATGCATATAAGCATAGAGACATGTATACACACATCTTATGCATGTGTATATATACACATGTGTTCATATACCAATATACAAACAGACCTGTACATACATACCTACATATGAATAAAATATGATCTCGAGAGATAGTCTTCTAATTAGGGGGATCTAGAAAGGTCTCTTGAGAGACATGACATTTGAAAAAGGTAAAGAAAGTTAAAGATTCCATAAGCAGAGAAACAAGAGTACTTCTGCTGAGGCCCATGGATGCTCTGATGTGTTTCTCCCACCTTACACTCTCATTGATAAGTGTCAAGTATTGGAGCATCTTCCCCTCAGGATTCTAAAGGTACCCCTAAGAAGTCAGGGATGGTAATCTAAGGCAATAAGCTTGAGCCTTTACCAGTGTGATTCCTCCAAGGATTGTCACTCTGGAATTGTTTTAATCAGTCATCCTTAAGTAGCTTTTAGAAAGAGGTAGGATAATGAGGACAGATAGAAAAAAAAAAAATTTACCCCCAAAGCTGATGACGTTCTCCTAAAAGTACATACAGATAGTCCAGGGGAAGGTAGGCTCAAGCTAAGAGGGCACATGTTGCAAAGGGTAACTCCCAGCTCATAAGCATGCTTAAGAATTTCCTTTTAAGCATGGGGAATTTAAATTGTCTGTCCTCAATTCCCAATACAGACAGTAATGTCCATTGTAGGGGATAGGGTGGAGTGGAGAGGCACGATATTAAAATGATTCCAAGAAGATAAGTGATCCAAAATCTTCCAGATTCCTTGAAACTTGCAAAGCCCTCCCAGGGTCAAAAATGGGCAGAGAAAGAGAACTGGGCTGAGGCCAGAGCTTTCCAACTATGACATTCTATAATTCAGCAAAATATACAATGGATCATAAATCTCTTCATTAATGATCAAAGTTCAACCTTGTTTGGGAAAGAATTTCAATTGTGGTATTTCATCAAATACCGTCCATTTTTCTATTTCCTTCTTCCAAGTTGCAAATAATTCCTTGATATGTAACACATGCAATGTATCTTAGATTGTAAACAATATCTTTTTTTTTTTTCCTACCTAGGATCAATAAAAAGTTCTGCACATTTTCTTCCTTGGTGGTCAGGATTCAATACTTTTACCACCTAGGTAGAGGTTATATTCTCAATCAGAGAATTATCACTTTTTTTTCCTTTAGTGACAGATGTAGCAGAAGCAGCAACCACACCCCAGTAAACTGTGTCAGCAGATGGGCTAAACCAGCATGAGGGTAACCAACAAATATCAAACCTGTTGGTGAGTTAGTAGGATGCCTACCCCCCGTGGGCATGTGGAGACTTTCCTCAGAGGAATGGATGGATGAGAACAATTTGTTCCAGTAGCCATGAAAGCAGCTGAAGGAGGCACTGTGGAATACTTACAGCTTGGTCATACGTCAATGACACCAAGATCATCCACTGTATCCCATGTTGTCCTGACTTTTGTCCTGCCACTGGACTTCAATACTCAAGAAGAGAGAATGAGTCTGAGGATTTTACACAATTCTACCTCACTTAAATTCAGTTCCCTCAAAAGTCAAGACATCACCCTGTGATGTCAGTAGTCCTCTTTGAGAATGAAGAACCACCACTACCAACAGACTGTCAATATGCAGTCTCATTTCTATTTCAGTTTTCTCCATAACCCATCTCTATATCTAGGCTAGTCTTTGGTGAGTTTTTTGTTCTATTGTATTCTTGGTCTTCTCCTTCCTCCATGTAACCAATACTCTAATAGAAAAGAATAAAGTCATACAAAGACCTTGCTCTAGTCTAAGACACTGTGATATTATTCTAGCCCTCCTTTATTCTAATGTGACAATCACACAGCTCAGTTCTCTCATAGGCTCCCTTCTTCCTGAAGATTTACAGTTAGAAATTAGAAGGAAAAGCTTCAGTGCACTTAGAATGTACAAGATACTGAGTCATATGCTCATCATGCAAGCAAAGACAAATAGGAGCCGTCAGTCAATAAAGACTTATAGGAATCTACCATGTGCCAGACGCTGGGCTATATTCTCAAGATATGAAAAGAGACAAAAGACAGGCCCTGCCCTCTAGAAGCTCAAAATCTAATGGAAGACTATGCATAGAATAATTAGGAAATAATTGATGGGGGAGGCACTAGAGTTAAGGGGAGTTGGGAAAGGTTTCCTGCAGAAATAGGATTGTAGTTAGGACTTAAAACAGGTGGAGATGAGGAGGGAAAGCATCACAGGCATGCAGGATAGCCAGAGACAATGACCAGAGTCAAGATGGTGTCTTTTTTCATGGAATAGCAAGGAGGTCAATATCACTAGATTAAAGACTATGTGGTGGAGAAGAGGGTATAAAACAAATGGAAAGGTAGGGTGGGAGTAAGTTACAAGGGGCTTTAAATACCAAACAGATAGACTTGTGTTTGATCTTGGAGGCAACTGGGAACACTGAGTATGAGAGTAATGTGGTTGAACTTACACTTTAGGAAAATCACTTTGGTGGCTGGAGGATGGACTAGAATGAGGAGGGAATTGAGGCAGGAAGACTCACCAGCAGGCTACTGTAATAATCCAGGTATGAAGTCGTAAATCTGCAATAGAGTGGGGGCAATGTCAGAGGAGAGAAGTGGGCATGTACAAAAGATGTTATGAAGGTGAAATTGAGAGGCCTTGGCAATAGCTTGGATATGGGAGTAGGGGGAAGATAGTGAAGAGACAAGAATGATACCTAGGAAACCCAAAGAACTCTTGCATTTTCGTTGCCATGGAGTATCCTCCCATAATCTCCTTTACAAATGGGCTCTGTGGCCTAGCGCCCCCTTCCACCGAGCTAGGTCACTCGTGATCGTCTGCCGCAGCCCACTGCCTGACAGGGGCTGCTCGGGAGCCGCCACTAAGGTTTACATCATAAGAAGAACAAGCAATATGGCAGCACTCTCGTCCAGCGGTTCACTTGTAGCAACCCATGACTACTACCAAAGGCGTCTGGGTTCCGCTTCCAGCAACAGCTCCTGTGGAAGTGCTGAGTACTCTGGGGAAGTGATCCCCCACCCTCCTGGTCTTCCCAAATCAGACCCAGGCCACCGGTGGGCAAGCTTCTTCTTTGGCAAGTCGAGTCATCCATTCATGACAACTGTATTGGAATCCCCAGAGCACTCAGGAACTTTCCAGGTTGCCCATGGCACGATCACCCGTGACCTGGTTCAGGAGGCCATGAGGAAGCGGCATGTCAGTGAGCCCAGCAAGACCAGCGCTGGGCCTTCTGCATGAGCAGCAGCACCCTCCTCGCTGCTCCCTCGCTTCTGAAGTGTGCTAGGCATCAGAGCCCATTTCCCCCTCCCCCCCTACCTCTCCCACCTATTCCTTTAGAATAGACTGGCTGCTTAAGTGTAGAAGTAGCTGTGGGGTGTGTGTGTGTTTTTTTTTTTTTTAAGGAAAACAAAGGCAAAACACCAAAAAACAAGTAAAAGAAACCACACTGCTATTGTTTGGTTTTTTACTGTCTGCATCACCTGTGTGCTTTTCAGCAGCCTCAGTAACTGTTTACTTTGTACTCAACTGAAACTAATAAACTTTGAGCAGCCTTTTAAAAAAAAAAAAAAGAATGATACCTAGGTTCCAAGCCTAAGGGACCAGGAGGGTGGTTTTGTTTGATAGTCATAAGGAAGGTGTGGGAGGGAAGGGAGAGGTTTAGGGGAAAACATAATGACTATTGCTTTGAGTTTAAGATGTTTCCTGGATATTCAGTTAGAGACGTCTGAAAGGTGGCTGGAGAGGAGAGATTGGAGGTCAGTTGAGAGGTTGATACAGGACAGACAGATTTAGGAATTGTCAACATAAAGATGGTAATGAAATCCATGGGAGCTGAGGAGATGATCAAGTGAAGTAGTGTAAGAGGGAGAAGAGAAGATGGTCTAGGATAGAATCTTGGAGGCCACTTAGGGTTAGAGGGCATAACCTGAATGAGGATCCAGGAAAGGAGAATGAGAAGTGGTCATATTGGTGGAAAGAGAACCAGGTGAGAGCAAGGTCTCAAACACCTAGAGAGAAGGGAGTATCAAGGAAGAGAGGGTGATCAATAGCATCAAAGACTACAGAGATGGCAAAGAAAATGAAGATTAAGAGAAGGATTGGGATTTGGCAGCTAAGAGATCATTGGTAGCTTTGAAGAGAGTAGTTTTGATGGAATGATTAGGTCAGAAATTAGATAGTAAGAGGTTAAAAAGAGAGTGAGAAGAGATATTGGAGGTTCCCATTGAAGATGGCCTTTTCAAGGAGTTTAGCCATGAAGGGCAGAAGAGATACAAGCCAATAGTTAGAGGGAATGGAAAGATCAAATAAGGGTCTTTTGAGGATGGAGGAAACATGGATGTGTTTGTAGTTAATAGGGAAGACAGAGTGAGATTGAAAATAAGTGACAGAGTAAAAATTAGTGAATGGGCATCATGTTGGAGGAGAAGGGATGGAATAGGATCATTAGAGCAGGTAGATGACTAGGTAAAGAGCAAGGCTACCTCATCATATGTGATAGAGGTGAAGGAGATAGTAGAAGAAAACATATGAATGATAAGAGATGAGGAAAAGGAGAGAAGAAAGATGTCTTAATTTTTTTTGGTTGGGGAGGGGTAAAAGAGAAGGCAAAGTTCTCATCTGAGAGGGTCAGATGAGAGGTAGCCATGGGAGATTTGAGGAAGGAGAAAAAGGTTTGGAAGAGCCACTGCGGAGATTGGAAGAGTGAGTTGATGAGGGAGATATAGTAGGATTGCCTAGCAACAGAGAGGAGCCAATTGATTCCACCTTCCCCATATCTCTTGTGTCTTTTCCCTTCTCTCTATTCACAAGGCCACTACTAATCCATACTCCTATTATCTCTTGCCTGGACTGTTACAATAGTCTCTTCCTCTTTTCAATCCCTACTCTCTCTAATCTACACTCAAACAATAGAGCAAACAACAGAATAAAAACACTTGCAAATTTATCAAAATATTATTCCTAAAGTACCGTTTTGATCACATGGCTTTCATGCTCAAAAATCTTTCCAAGGATCAAATATAAATTCTTTAGCCTGGTACTTTAAACCTTCTGCAGCCTGGCTTCCCATGTATCTTTCCAAACTTCCTGCATAATATCTTCCTTTTATCTACTGTACATCACAGCCAAACAAGCCTAATCTGATATTCTCTGAATTGATCAGGAAGCAAAGTAGATACCCTGGGTCAACTGAGGGAAACATTGAATAAATTATGGTTTGTAAAGGAATTTTGTTGTGCTGGTGGAAATGAACGGTGTGATAGATTCAGAGACACTTTGGAAGATTTATATGAACTGATGGAGACAAAAGTGAGCACAGCCAGTACAATTTAGATCACCATTGTTGCTGAATAGATCTCTCTTCTTTCCTTTAACTTGTGAGCCAGATCTTGAATTAAAAAAAAAAAAAAAACAGGAAAAAAAAAAGACTGGCAAAACCAACCAGACAACTATCAATTGTGTATTATATCACAGGCAATATTCCACACCCATAGATTCTGATCTTTTCTCTGGGCCAGCATTCAGTCATGATAATTATATAAAATTTAGGGCTTTATTGTTGTTGCCTTATTTTTCCATTTACATTGTTGTAGTCCTTGGTTATATTGTATATTCCTGGTTCTATTTGCTTCATTTTACATTAATCTCACATGGCTTCCCATGGTTCCATGAATTCTTCATACTGTTTCTTATAGAACAGTAACATTTCATTGCCGTCATGTATCAGGATTGGTTTAGCCATTCATTTTTTATAACCACTGAGTGCTGCTATGAAAATGTTGGTATATTTGGGACCTTTGTCTCTGTTTTTTACCTCCTTGAGGTATATACCGAGCAGAGGGACCTCTGAATCAAAGGATATAGGCATTTTAGTGATTTTTTTAATCCCAATTCAAAATTGTTTCCAGAATGATTGGACTAATTCATGGTTCTACCAATAGTGTTTTAGTGTGGTTGTCTTCCCAGCGCCCCTACAACAGTGATTATTTCCATATTTTGTCATTTTTTTTTACCAATTTGATGAGCAGGAGGTAAAACCTCAAAGTGGTCCTGCTTTAGGAACAAATAGATTTCAAAATAAGAATTGCAAATTGTAAAAGATCATGTGAAAATATGCTCCAAATCACTAGTATTGAGAGAAATACAAATTCAAACATCTTCAAGATTTCACTTTGTACCACACAAATTAGCCAAGATGACAAAAGATGAAAACACTGAATGAGGGTACTGTGATAGACACACTGGTATATTCTGTATTCTTGCTGGGGTTGGAAAGTGGTCCAACCATTTTGCTTATCAATTTGAAATTATTCAAGTAAAATGGCTTAACCATTCATATCCTTTGACTCAGTGATCCCACTACTCAACCCCAAGGAAGTCAAACACAGATACAGAAATCCCATACATACCACTCTATGGTTCCAAAAAAAGTGGAAACATCATGTGTCAGGGTCGAAGACAACCATGGCATCAGGGAAATGATGATATGACTCGAAGTTGACTTTGATTTGAGTGAGGGAGGGCTAGGCAAGGTCACCAGCCTCACTCTCTCCTGCAGAGCCATATGGATCCAGTGACTAGATAGTCATCAGGATGACTGGAGATGACCCAGAATGCAATGGGATACCCTGGCCCTTTTAAATTAAGGCCTTTTCAGGTATTCACTTAGAGTGAGGTAAAGCCCATTCAGTAAATAAGCCTCTTTAAGAAGTGAGTTAAGGGATGGCCCCTTCAATTAGAAAAAGAAAAAAAAATCGAGCTTAGCAGGGAAGACCCTCAGGCTTGCTGTTCCAAAGAGAAACAGGTACCATTAAGTGGAACATGGGCAGGGGCCTATTGTGGTCCAATTTGTGAGCTTCCCAGTGAACTGGGTTTAAGGTTTTGGAAAGAAGGAAGGAAGGAAGGAAGGAAGGAAGGAAGGAAGGAAGGAAGGAACCTAGCCAGTAAATCCCAAGTTAAGTGGGCAGCTTCTGGACACCAAAATTTACCTTCCTTTGGAGAGGAAAGGGAGAAGGAGAGGGATAGGGAGAGGGAGAGGGAGAGAGGGAGAGGGAGAGGGAGAGGATGAGCTGAGTTAACCAACTAGCTGGGTCCTCATTCAGGCAACTCAGTCTACTTACAGGTTGTGTTTGTCCTTTGTTTTTGAAGATGACCCTGGCATCAGAGAAATGATGATATGACTTGCAGTTGACTTTGATAGAGTCAAAAGAAGAACCTAGAAAGAAGAATACTTATATGAATCAAGTAAGAAAAGAAAAGTGGTGGTAAGATCCCTGCAAAACTTAGTTATATGAAAATGTGCTTTTATTTATTTATCTTTTACCCATAGCAATGTGCGGCAACCTAAAGAATGTAAATTCGAGTATGGGCCAAACTCTGGTAATGGAAACCACCACAGCCGGCTTTATGTAGTTTTCAAAACAAGTTCTATTCTTGATGAAGAGGGCCAAGGGAAACCTCTAGCAGTCATGGAATGCAAAAACTGGAACTGTGTGTGGGAAAGCTCCCATGGAAATCACTTAGCACTCTGATAAAGCCCCCAAATTCTTAGAACTTCAGAGCATGTTCCTTAAAACCCTTTCTGATCTTCAGAAGTGTCTTACTTAGCATTGGGTCCATAGGTCAAAATGTGTGTCATGGAATCTAATTCTTGGTACAAGCTGCAGAGGGAGGGTGGGGGAAGGGTGATATCAATCAGGAAACGAGCAGTGAAAAACCTAGCCAAAAGAGAAAGAATAATTGACCTTTGTATGTTACCTTAAGGTTCCCAAAGCACTTCGCAAATTCAGTCCTGTGACTTGGTGATCAAAAATCTCTATCAATCCCTCACTTAAATGGGAATTTAAACTGGACAAATGATTTAAATCTCATTTATCAGGTCTAGTTTCAAATCTGAAAAACATCTTTCTCCTCATTTTAAATGTGTCTATATACAATTGGAGGGTGAGGAGGAACTAACCCACTGTCCTGAAACACATAATGTTAAAAGCTTCTGAAAAAGAAAAAAAAAATCTTCTCTTGACCCCTCACAATCATCTTGTGAAGTAGCTCTTGCTATCTCCATTTCACAGGTGAGGCAACTGAGAATTAGAGTTAAGTGACTTGCCCAGGGTCACACAGCTAGTAAGCATCAGAGCCAGGAGTTTGAACCAAGATCATCCTGATTGTACATTCACTTCCCTTTTCACTATACCACTTTAACTTTCAGAAAGCATTTGGAAGGGAGAATCTACCTACCTGCCTCCCAGGGCTATCATGAAGATTAAATGAAATACCATATGGACAGTCCTTTGTTAGCCTTAAAGCCATATATAAATGCTAGCTATTAATACTATAAGTACTATTATCCATATTTAATCCTAACAAGCCACTAAGAACAATACTCTCAATTTCTTCAGATCAGAGGTCTTCAGAATGGGCTGGAACACCCAATTAAATCAGGAAGGTCCCTCCAAGACAGGTGCCCTGCTCCCACATCCCAGACTTTTCACATCCCTTCTTTGGAAACACAAGACTTGCAGGGCTAACCAGGCTAGCTTTCTCATGCCTTTGTCAATCAGTGATAATGGCCATCACTTGAGGAAACACAATGCCTCTCTTTTTTTCCTTCTCTGGAGACATATAACAGATCTGTCAAACTCATACAAGAAAGGAAAGGTGTATATGAAAGTCCAAAGAAGACATTATTTGCAAGGATATTTCACATCACAAGGTCTGCAAAGCACTTTACAAACACAATCTCATCTGCACTTCCCAATAACTCTCTGAGATCGGTAATTGCCTTTTTTATAATTCAGTCACGTCCACCTCTTCATGCCCCCATTTGGGGTTTTCTTGGCAAAGATATTGGAGTGGTTTTCCATTTCCTTCTCCAGTTAATTTTACAGATGAGGAAACTGAGGCAAACAGAACTAAGTGACTTACCCAGGGTCACACAGCTAGTAAATGTCTGAGGTTAGACTTGAACTCTAGGCTCCACACTCTATCCACTGTACCACCTAGCTGCCTGAGGTAGATAATATTATTCCCATTTTCCAGACGAGGAAACTGAGAAATAGTTCAACTACATCAGTTAAAAGGAATAAAGTTACTCCCTGTGCTTAACAAGTACCTGCCACATAGTAGGGGCTTAATAAACTTTTATTGATTGATTGATCTTTTCCATCAATCCAGTAGTGATTCAACACTCTTTGTTGACCTCTCCAATTTATGCTCTTATGGGCATCTAAGACTCAGGACAAATAGAATTTCTTATGACTTAACCTCCTCTCAACAGAAGTATTTCCTTTCCAACATTTGGTTTCTATCACTCTTAGCACTCTGCTGTGGCCAAAGACAGGGTCCAGGCCTTTGGGATCAATGCTTCCCCTCTTCAAACCTTCCCCACCTATCCTTACCTCCCTTCCTCTCCCACCTTAGCCTGTAGTATACATACGTGTTCATGGTCCCATGTGAGCCTCCCCACCTTGAACACCAACCACCTCCATGACACTCTGGATTCCTGACCACCTGCAGAGTACAGTGTGTCTGTCCCTAGGATCGAGTTTCTAAAACTGTAATGTGATCTACTGCTCTAAGAGCCACAGATCAGGGTCGTGTCTGCTGTTTATAAAATGAAAATATTTGCTTCAGATCTCCAGTTACCATCTGTTTGCAACCTTGACTGCTGGCTCATAGGGCAGCTGGAAAATATAACTGCCACCCTAGCCTTTGGGTGTAATTGGTGGCTTCTATCCTAGATCCCAGGGTAGCAAACTTGAGGTTAGCTCTTTTTCAAGAAACCTGAGCACAAGCCCAGATTATCTGAAAAGGGTTTGTTGTTTGGAAGCAAACACACCTGTGTGATATGAGAAGTAACCTGCTAGCAATGGAAAGAGTACTGTTTTCAGAGTGAGAGGAGCTGTGTTCAAATTCTACTTTGATCAAATCACTGAATCTCTGGAACTTGATTTCTTCTTCTGTAAGATGAAGTTGATCTAACAGGACTCTCAGATCGCTTCTCGATTAGGTGGTGGGGAAAGCCCTTTTCAAATAGGTTAGGTTTGTTCTTGAGTTTCTTGAGAACAGCCTAGAGATAGCACTGGACCTGGAATCAGAGAGACCTGAGTTCAAAGGTGACCTTAGACCCTTAGTAACAGTAAGATGCTGAGCAAATCACTTAGCCCCTACTTGCCTCAGTTTCCTCATCTGTAAAATGAAGATAACAGTACCTACCTCCTATAGATGAAGATAAAATGAGACATTTATAAAGCTCTTTGCAAGCCTTAAAGTGTTCTATAAATTTTATTATGATGCTTATCATCATCATTATTATTATTTCACAAAAGTTCTTTTATTGTCTCATAGTAAAATTAAAATAAAAGCAGGGGTCTTCATAACTAAGAGAGAAACCAAATTTGATATCATCCATTTAAACCTCTGGGAAAACAAAATGGTCAGAGAAAGCCCAGACACAGCAGAAATGAGTTCACTCTGCCAAAAGAAGCAAAAAAAGTAAGATAGGATTTGACAGGCATTTCTGGGGAAAAATGAAATGCCAGAAGGGAAATGAACCTATCGAAGGGGCACTTGAAATTCCATGGGAATTCTGAAAAAAAGCAGAGAAAATACAATGGCTTTCCCAAGCTCTGGCTTTAGCTAGAATCCTGGAGATTAGAAATGCTACAACCAAAAGTCATTAAGACCTTGTAACAATAGCTACTGAAAGTATGCACCAAGCATAAATACATAATTCTAGATATGACCGTCTTAGAACTTCAAATATTTGAGAGGCTGCTCATTGTCAGATCTAGAATAAAGAAGGTTCCTCAGAGTACATCTCCACTCAGTTCCTTGAGAATAGAGACAGATTTTTTCAAATTTGTATTGGTGCCCCATTTCCATTCCTTGCACAGTGCCCAACTCATAGTAGGTGCTTATGTACTAAATGTCTGTCCCCTGTATGTGATTTTTAAATGTTGTCAACTGCTTTTTTTTTTTTTTTGCAGTTTTATGAATACCCCTTTCATTAACTTAAAAATCTCAGAATTCCCTTCAAAGCTGTCTTGGGATAGACTACAGATATGCAGTCAGAAAGACTTGGGTTCAAATCTCACTTCTGATACCATCTCTATATCTGTAAGCAAAACACACCATCTCTTTCTCAGTTTCTTCATCTGTTAAACAGAAATAATAATACCTATAGTATTCTCTTCATGGAGAGGTTGTAAGGCTTAAATGAGATAATATATCTCTGAGATAATATATCCTTTCTGGTCACCATTTCCTCACAAACACCTCAACAGGTGACAGGCATACATTCTTTCCAATCTCCTTCCCTCTGATGAACCATGACCAAGTCAACTTTACCATGACTCTGGTATCCTCTGTATTTCCATTCAATGCTTTTCAGACCAAAGTTCCCTTTCTTAGTTACCACATTTTTATATATATTATTCCCCCTATCCCTTAGAATGTAAACTCAATGGCAGTTATTGTCTTTGCTTTTGTGATTATATCCAAAGTAAGTGCTTAAAAACACTTATTCATTCATTCATTCATTCAAGCACTTGGCAAATTTTAAACCACTATATCCATGTCAGATATGATCTAAAAACTCTAAGAAAACATCCTTCCTATTTTTTGATATTTTTCCTTTGTGGTATTTGGGTCTTGTGCCTATACCAAGTATTGTCCTCATGTTTCAGAGGAAATAAAAAGACAAAGGGAAAGGGTTCCAGTGAATCCAGTAGATCCTCAAAAGGTGATTTAATGGAAAGTCTTGGAATTGTATAGAATGAAGAGCATAGATTTAGAACTCTGAAGAACCTGAGAGATCACCTAGTCCAACTTCTTCATTTGACAGAGTAGGGTAATGAGACCCAGGGATATTAACTGACTTGCTCAATGTTAACACAGTTAGTAAGTGGCCATGGTTGCCTTCAAATTCATCCCTTCTGATTCCCTTCTATCATCATGTTTCCATTGCATCACACTGGTATGAATGAATCATTATCTGCAGAGTTGGTAAGAATTTCCACCTGGTAAGACCATGGATTCATGAAAGTGTGTGTGTGTGTGTATGTGTGGTCTACCTATTATGATCTTCCCTGAAAACTGTTTCTCTATTTCCTCTTCCATTATTCTTCCATTTCTTTTCCATTTTACTTATGAATATTGTTAGCATTACTAATTATAAGCCTACTAGGTGATAATTGTCACAGTTGCCCTGCCTTGAAGATTGGCATTATATCTGAAGTGAGTTGACTCTGGCCTCTTTCTCCCCCATTAAGGCCAACTCTATCTCCCACTTAAGGATATCCTTGAGGGTTTCCGGGTGTCTTTCTCTAGTGCTATTAGCTCAAGCTCTTTATCTAAAATGTCCTCCCCACTGTTGACTAATGATGAGCACCATGGACATATTTAACCAATTGATTTAGATTTTTACTTACTTCACATAATAGCACTATTTTCCCTGAACATTTGCAGGGTAGGGGGCACACTTTCCCTTAGATTGCCATAATCCCTGAGGAAATTGGGCTCAGACAATGCAGTGTTCTTTTTCTTCTTTGGTTCCAAATTCTCCTCCTTCCCTGTCTTTCCCCTACACCCTGCTTTTGCCCCAAGATAGGAAGCAATTTGATAATAGTGCATATAACATGATGCAGTTTCTACATATCATTGATCCAACCAAGTTCATGTCCAAATGGAGCCTAGCTATGGGTGAATCTGGGCTCTTTTAAAAAAATTTTTTTTTAATGTGCAGGAAGAATTTAAAGTTGAAAAGGGAGAATTTATTCCCTTTGTCTCAATGCAGTTTAAAACAGCCTTGAAAATATCTACTTGCTCTTTTTCAGAAGTCCTGTAAGAATTACAGTTTTGGCTGAGGCTGGGTTGAAGGTGATTCCTGACCCTGGGATCTTGAAGGTAGCTTGGCTACAAATCCTGGCATGAACTCTGCTCCTGGACCTCATGGTTGGCTTGCCCTTCTGACCTTTTGAAGGTCGTCAGGCTATCTCCAATGTCCCTCACCTAAAATAGAAACAACAAATGCCGTGACAAAGAAGTAAATGTCCATTTGTGGGCTACATCATGTTCTTAGGTAAGGATGGCCTGAGGCCTCTCCTCTTACAGCATTGTATCTTTTCTCTCAAAGGAACACAACAGGAAGGATTCCAACCAAAAAAGTTTGTCCTAAATTATCAAGTATCTTTTTAATGCATCCCAATTCTGACTCCAAATCTAAGCATAGACTAGTCAGTTGGAACTGGTTAAAGAGCATTAGCCCATGCTCTGAAATCTGCTCAGATTTGTACTGGCTAAGCTCTCTGCATTATGCTCATAAGGGCTGGGCTCAATAGTCCCCATAACATATCTTCCTATTCTTCCCAGTCAGTCTGTAAGGAATCTTGTGTTTGCAGTCCAAGTAGAAAGTGGAATCATATGAGCCTTCCACACCAAATTTTGAGAACCAGCTCAGAAATGGTGGCTGATGCCTGAGAGAAGGGGCCAAAGAACACCCAGGGGAGGTGGAGGGTGAAGAGCTTTTCTGCAAAGTAGGAAAATAAGAATAATTGTAATGTAGTAGGTGAATATTGCTTTTGCTGAGCAAGATAAAACTGAATTGATCATTTTTACTTCAAATCTTCCCCTCTTCCTAATTTCCCTACTTCTGTCCAGGGCACAATTAGTTCTTTTTTTCCCCCCCTTAATTTATTTGATTTTTAACTTATGGAATAAAACAGGCATTTTGGTAACATAGTATAACAAAAAAGATGATTACACATGAAACTGCAAATCTATTATCTCCAATTTGTTATTCCTTTTAAATATATAATAGTTATCATGTAAATGTTCTTCCTTTTTTTCTTCACTCCCCCCATTCTAGAGATGGATACAATTAGACACAAACACACACACACATACATATACATACATATATCTGTGTGTATGTGCATATATATATATATACACATATATACATACATATACATATACATGTACATATGCATATACATATGTATATGTATGTCTGTAAAATATTTCTGCCCAGGGCACCACCATTCTTCCAGTCACCCAGGTACACAATCTAAGTGTCATCCTTGACCCCTCACCCTCTCACCATTCATATATAATTGGTTACCAAGGTCTGCCAATTCTACCTTTATGATGTCCCTTGTATATGTCCAATAATCTCTTCTGACACTGCCACTACCCTGGAAAAGCTCTCATCACCTCCATCCTGTTTCAGTCTAGGGGTGCTGAGAACCTCAAAATTCAAAGGCAAGCAATGCTGCTCCTGTCTTGAAAGAATTCAACTCAAGCCTTCTTTCACAGCTTATTAAAATACCAGTTGGGGAGGGCAAGATTTTTAGAATCTGGGCTATTGCGATACTTGTATTGACAAGCAGGACAGACCCTTAAGGAATCTGAACCATTGACCAGACTCTTAAGGAATCTGAGAAAGGGGCAAAATGGACACTTATATACAGTGGGTAAGGAATGGTGGTCTAGGGTGGGGCCAGGGGTAGACAGTGAGGACCACAATGAAAGGGCAGTTAAAAGGATTATTTGCTGATGCCTCTGGTGAACACCAGGGATCTAGGTTCCTGGAATTTATGGGAAAGTTCAAAAGGGGAAGTGTTTAAAACCCATGCCCTGTCACTCCTACACAGGGGATGTAATGGAGTCAGCCCATAATGGATCAAGAGAGTCTATAGTTCAATTTTCAATGTGAGCATTTAACCTAGGAAATCAGCAAAAGCTGCAAATCATGGATCAATTTATCATTTTGTTGATTATCTAGACAAAGTGAGGGAAAAATGTTAATGAGGCAGACTAAAGGATGCTTTTTTATGTTTGTTTGTTTTTTCCCCTGGAGAGATAATTGTTAAACATTTATCAGCACACCCCTGCTGCTAGACCATTGCAATAACCTTCTGTTCTCCTTCCCTCAAGTTACTCCCTACTCCAGTACATCTTCCAATCAGCTATCAAAGCTTCCTAAAACATAATTCTGACCAAGTCACTGTCCCTCTATGATTCAATAAGCTCAAGCAGCTCCCTATTCCCTGCAAGATAAAAGATAATGTCCTCCATTTGGCATTCAAAGCCCTTCATAACCTTGCCCTTCCTACCTTTCCAGTCTTTTTACACCTTACTTTCCTCCACGCGCTCTATGATCCGATGGACAGGCCTCCTTGTCACTGTAAGATACACCATTCTCCATTTCTGTGCATTTCTGCAGGGTAATTCCTTGTGTCTGGATTTTGCTCACTCTTCTCCTTCACTTCCTGGCTTCCTCCTTAGCTTCCTTCAAGTGTCACCTAAAATCCTTCTGAAAAAAAAAAAGCAAAAAACCTTTTCTCAATCCTTCTTAATACTAGTGCTTCCTCACTGAGATTGTCTCACCCATTAAATTGTAAGCTCCATGAAGGCAAGAATTGCTTTTGCCTTTCTTTGTATCCCCAGTGTAGAATAAGGACATGGCACATGTAGGTGCTTAATAAGTCTTGTTGACTTGAAGAAGGAAAGGAAGTAGGAAAAAGAGTGGAGAAAAAGGAGCAATAGAGAGAAGAGAGAAGTGGAGAAAGATGGAGCAGGTCAGAAAGAGAGACAAAATGGGTCAATGAAGTTCTTGTGTGGGGTGGGTGTTATCAAAATAGATAGGAAGTCAAAAATCAGGGACTCTCTTACAGGAAGGGACATTTGGTAACCTTGTTCTTAAGTACATCCTGAAGTGACTTCCTGAACAACTCTAGCCATGCCACCACCCCCATCCCTGATTCCTAGCTCCCCTTAATGTGTTTCCCCCCCCCATCAAAATGAAAGCTCCTTAATGTCAAAAAGTTACTTGCTTAACCCTAGCACTTAAAAGAGTATATGCGTATGTGTATATATATACATATACACAGATGTATATGTATCTATACTAGCATATAGTAAGTATTTAATAAATTCTCTCCGTCTCTCCTCCCTCCTACCCTTCTACTCTCTCTTTTTGTCTCTAAGTCTCTCTGTCTCTATCCGTCTCTGTCTCTGTCTCTGTCTCTCTGTCTCTCTGTCTCTGTCTCTCTGTTTCTCCCCATTAAGGTACACGATAGTGCTTCAGCAAACAAACCAGAACTTTCTTCTTTTTGGTAGACTAAATAATGGGAATGAAAATTTAGTTTGGGGAAATATAGGAAGCAATATCTTACATTTCCATAGAACTTTCAGGTTCACAAAGCACTTTTTTCACAATAGTCCTATGAGGTAGATAGATCAATGATAGTTATCCCCATTGTGCAGATGAGAAGACTGAGACCTAAAGAAATGAAACTCTTTGCCCAAGTGGGAGGCACACAATGTCAAAACAGGGGCTCAAACTCAGGCTTCTTGAATCCAAACCCGGTGTTCTTTCCACTATGTTATTATACGAAGCTTACGCAAACAATGATTAAAGAAAACAGCTCTGAAAAGCAACAGCTAGTAATGAATCTACTCTTAAGAAACAGCAGCAGAATCAATTCATGGTTATGGTGCACCTGTAAAGTGTCTGGCAATTATGAAGTATTAAAATGGTTTAAGATGAGTGTGAATTGCATATTTGGGAAATCAGAGTGAGGCTCTGTTTCAAGAGAATCTCTGGAGTACTTAATTCCCCTCGTTAATCTCATTTGCAAAAAAGATGAAGATAAACTGGTGAAAGTTTGGAAAAAAATAATTACCCCTAAGTGAATGACTCCTCTTAGAATCCCTTGGGTGGCCCTTCTTACATGAGACCTTTCCTTAAACTCTTAGCCATTATTGCTTGCTCCCTCTTAAAATGACTGTATATACCTGTCTGATGCAGCTACTGTATAGAGTCAAGAAGACCTCAGAATTAGTTCAAATACAGTCTCAGATACTTCCCAGTGGCCCTGGGTAAGTCACTTAAAAAAAAAAAAATCTCTGTTTGCCTCAGTTTCCCCAACTGTAAAATTGGCATAATAACGGCATTTACCTCCCAGAGTTGTTGTGAAGGTCAAATGAGATGGTATTTGTAAAGCACTGAGTAGTGTATCTGGCACATAGTAGGTGCTGTATTTCCCTCCCCTTCTTTTGTATATAGGACTATAGTTTTAGAGGTGGAAAAGATCATAGAGGTTATCTAATATGAATATCTCATTTTAGAAATGAAATAGCTGACACTAAGAGATGAAAAGTGACTTGGTCAAGGTGACCTAGCTGGAAGAATGGGGATTTGAACTCACACCCCCAACTATAAATCCAGGACTCTTTCCACTATACAATGATATACTCTAGTACCACCATAACTCCCACCACCTTTTTCTTCATAATGTAAACTCCCAGAGTAACTGAACTATTTAATTTTTTTTCTTCTGTATCCCCAGCATCTAACACATTGCCTCATACCCAGTAGGCACTGAATAAATATATATATTGAATTTCATTGTTAAAAAAAAAAGACTAGCAACCCTCTTACATAATGTGACTACTTGACAACTGTACATGTAAAAGTAAGGTTTCTGAATGCTTGCAGGTTATCATTACCTAGCATGGCATGGGGCACAAAGCTAAAAGCTATAGGAGGTTTCCTGAAAGTTGAAAATGAAATGATTCATGGTGTAAAATATTCTTCCAAAATGAACAGCAAATCATGCATTCTATAAAACATTTCACAAAGGAATTTCATAAAAGCTAGAAAATCATCCAGGGAATATTCTAAATTCTGGCAGGGGTTGTTGGCTGATAGGATTTCCAAAATGCATATAGTCTCTAATTAGTATAACAGGTACTAGATATTTTAATGTTGGCCCACTTCCTTCCCTTTGCAGTCTTAAACTTGAACCACCACAGAAGTATGGAAATCTAGCTCAGTGCTGGATTTTTTTCTCCACTTTTTAAATTGATGCCATTTGGTTTTTTATTTCACATTTATTTCAGAAGAAAAGCATAGCGTAGTGGATAGAAAGTTGGCCTTGTAGACAGAAAGACCTAGGTTAATCACAAATGAGTTATGTGACTCTAGGTAAGGCACAACCTCTCCATGCTCTAGGCAAGTTTCTATAATTTCTAGAAGTTTCCAAGAAGGTACTGACCTATGCCAATAGAGGCAACTTCCTCTTCCTAGAGTTCCCTAAGTCAATAAAATGGTAGGTCTAGTCCTTGTCCCTAATCATTTCTGAATATAGTCCTCCACTCCTGCAATTAAGAGAAGGAGGTAGATTGTCTTCTTCTCTAGGACCAAGATTGATCATTCACAAATGACATTTTATTGTTCTTTTTATTGGTGTTTTCATTGTATGACATAGAATTATGAATTTCATCAAAGAAAACCAAAATTCTAGCCCAGTTTTCAAAACTACCAGAGCCTAAGTTTCTACAACTTTCCTTAGTTTACCCATTTGAATGTTTAAACAATCCCCATAGAAGGGAAATGTATAGTATCACAGAACTGACAAGATGGGCAACATCTCAGAGGTCATCTAGTCTTGAGTGATCCACACCCAAAACAGGAATCTTGCCTACAAAATCCAGAATTTACCAGAGAACTTTCAATGATAAGGAAACTCTTGTCCCACAGAGCAATTCATTCCATTCAGAGATAGCTCTTATTAAGGAATTTTCCCCCCTGCTCTACCATCTTGTTATCTTGCTGGAAGAAAAAAAAAAACCTGCCTCCTAGTTTTGTCCTACAGGTCCCTTTCCCCAATGATAGCTCTTCAATTCAGAAATATATGCCTACTACATCTCTTTTTTTCCTCCATGCTAAAATCTCCAACTATTTCAAAGAATATGCATATGGTCTAGTTTCTGGTCTCTCAGTGTTCTGGTCACCTTTCCCTGAATACATTCCAGCTTGTCAATGCCTTTTCTAGAAGGTTTCCCCAAAGGCTGGACATAATACAATGAAACTATTAGCTCTTATCCATTCTGAATGCTATATTTCTTTTAAAAGTACCTAAGATCACAATTGGTTTTGGTAGACACATCACAATGCTGACCCACATTAACTTTGAAGTTCCCCCAAACCCTATGTATTTTTCATATGAACTGCATTCTAGTCACATCTCTCCTTCCTATACTTCTGCCATTTATTTTTCAACCCAAATAAAGGATTTATCACTATAAATTTATGTAAATTTGTTCATAGATATAATACTGTCAAATTTCATTTTATTGACATTAGTTCCTATCAAAAGCTTTTAGGATCCCAATTCTCTCAATCATTCCTTAGCAATTACTTACAAATTTATGTCATCAGCAAATTGAATAAGCATGCCACCAAAATCTTAAAGTTATTGATAAAAATATTGAGGAGAATGGGGTCAATGAGAGCCATAGGGCATTCTGTTCTGAGCTTATCTCTGGATTCATATTAGGATGGTAATCAACATGCTTTGGTTCCATTAGATCAGTTCTGATCTATCTAGATGTATTTTTTTTATCTCTTCCATATCTCTTTGTCTTGGTCATAAAAACAGGTTGAGATCTTACCACATGAATTGATGAAATACAGCTGTACTTTGTCTATAGAATTCCCTTCATCTATTAATGTCATCATAACAATTTTGTTAAAAAAGAAAATGGACATACTCTTTCAAGATTTGTTGCTAACTTGCAAGGATCACTTCTCCTTTCCACATGCTCCCGAATTGTCCTTTAAATCCTGGAATGCTACAAATAATCAAAATCAAACTAACCAGCCTAGTTGGAAGTATCTAGCTTCTCCATTTGGAACATAAGTATGTTTGTCTATTTTCAGTTCTGCAACAACTCCATTCTTTATGATTTTACATCTGCTGCTGTTCAGTTGTTTTGGGTAATTCTACAATAATGACTCAGCAATTGTACCCATAAGTTCCTGTAGCATCCTGGGAGGTTTTGGTTCAGGACTGGTTATTTGAACTCAAGGAGGATATCCACATGCTCTCTTACTGTTTTCTTCTCCTAAAAGGGAGCTGAGAAATGGAGGGAAGGAGAAAGGATATACCTGAACAGAGGCAATGTAGAAAAACCTGAAGAATCAGGGGAGGTGGGAGAGAAGAGACAGTCTTGGCTGGCCTAGGTACTTCTTCAAATGAAAACTCCAGGCAGGAATTCACTAATAGGAGGGAGGAGTAGGGGCAGAGGCATCTCTAGGTTGAGAAGGCAGCTGGGATGGAGGTGGAAAAGTCTGGAGAGTAGGGAGTGGAGCCAAGAATAATGTTTCCCCCCTCATCTATTATCATATTCCTATCCTTTCCAAAAAAGCTTCTTATTCTTTCTTTGAAAACCCCCTTCCCTTCAATTCTTTGAAATCTGCTCTCTTAAAGACTAAGTAATATACTGAATATACATAACATTCTCCTCCTTATGAATCATGAACTTTTAAAAATGGCCTGGTTAACAAGAAGTTCCAAATCAATACATGATCTATATGGAAAAGCTCATATCATAAATTAGGAGAGAAGGGAAGATGCCACTCATGGCTATAAATAGAAGATTTCTTTCTAAAAAAATAAATTTTGTTGATTTTTAACATATTCCAAATTTCCTCCAGTAACCTTTATCCTCCCCCTTCCAGTGAGCCATCCTACATAGCAAAGAATTTTTTTTCTAAGAAAAAAGAGGCAGGGGCAGCTAGGTGGTGCAGTGAATAGAGCACTGGCCTTGCAGTCAAGAGAACTGGAGTTCAAATTTGGCCTCAGACACTTAACACTTACTAGCCATCTGACCCTGGGCAAGTCACCTAACCCCAATTGCCCTGCCTTCCTCCCTCAAAAAAAAAAAAGTCAGAAGAGTGGAAAAAAAAGCACAGCTAGTCAATGCATTGGAAAAGCAACCTGAAAATATATGCAATATTCTATACATATGGCACCCCCACCTCTACAAAGACTGGGGACAGTTGTCGTCTCATTATCTTTTCTTTGGAGTCAAAGAACTACTTGTTCTTTGTAGTCTTGCAACATTCATTTTCAGTTCTTTTATGGTGGCTATTTCTTCCTTTAACCTTGTTGTAGTTACTGTGCATATTGTTTTCTTGACACTTCTCTTTGCATCAGACCATGAAAGTCTTCTCATGTTTTTCTATATTCAACATTTTTGTCATATTTTACAGCACAATGATATTCTGTTAAATTCATATACCATAATTTGTTTATCCATTCTCTAATCTCTGCGCATATAACAAAAGTTGCTACTATGAATATTTTATTGTATATGGGGACCTTCTTCTTATCAATGACCTCATTGAAATATATGTCCCATAGTGGAATCTCTTGGTCAAAAGGTATGGACATTTTATTTACTTTATTTGCATTCAAAGAAGAGTTCTTGACCAAATGAGGAATAGAGATGATCTCAGGAGATAAAGTAGACAGTTTTTAATTGTAAAAAATTGAAAAAGTTTTGTACAAACAAAATCATTGCAATGAGAATTATAAGGTAAATACTGAAAGGAAAAATGTAGCAATTTTCTCTCATCAAGCTTTGAAATCTAAGATATATAAGGAATTGATACAAATATATGAGAACAAGTTCCATTCCCCAAGAGATGAAATGTCAAAAGATTTAAACATGCACTTTTCAAAAGTAAAAAGCTCTCAACAGTTACATGGAAAAATGCTCTGTATCCCTAATAAGAGAAATACAACTATTACAATTCTGAGGTTCCCTCTCATGCACATCAGATTGGCAAAGATGACAAAAAAGGAAAAATTGCAGCTGTTTGAGAGGGTGTGGGAGGTTACACACACTAATACTCTCTCAGTAGAGCTGTGAATTAGCTCAGTCATTCCAGAAATCAATTTGATTTGAACCTCAAAAGTCACTAAACTTTTATACCCTTTTGAAACAATCTGGGGATTGTAGTGGTAGGGGGAACAGGAAATTAAAATGAGTAATGCAAAGGGACATTTGCTTTCTCCAGTAGAGAGGAAGGGAAGGGGAAATAGTCTCATTTCTCATCTTGGGCCATGCTTAAGGAACAGTGTGGATTTCACCTGGCTTAGAGTTCATCAGAATGCAAAGGCAGCGACAGGGACAGAGAGATAGAGGTAAAGACAGATGCACAAAGAGACAAAGAGCTAGCACCCGAGGACAGAGAGAATCATTAGAGCTGCTTATGTTTTCTCCACTTATTGAGGCTCACCATGACTCTCTTCTAGCATCCTCCTTCTGCTACTCACTTGTACTGACCTCTTCCTTCATGTCTGTATATTTGTGCTGGTTTATTGCTTCTCCCTCTGGGTAGTTTGCCCAGATCAAGTCCAGAGGTCATTGAATCTTGAGAAATACTGGTGGAAAGCTACCTGCCAAAGGAAAGTCCCTGGTTTCCCCAAGCTGTAAGCAAGACTCTTTGGGTAGGATCTAAAAGATAGAGCTACATAGAAATGTCAATTATTATTATTTAGAAATCCCTGTTGGCCGGGTGGAACAATATTCAATCTTATTGGGGACATAAGGCATGTCAATAAATAAAATATAAGTCCACAAGGGAGGTAATATCAAAATCCATAATGAAATTTCAAAGCAGGGAGAGATCCCTTCCAACTGGGCTAATCAGGGAGAGCTTTATGGAGGAGGTGGCACTTCAGATGGGCTTTGGAGGATCGGGAAGTTTTCAAACGGTGGTGATTGGCATGTCTGTCCAATTGGAACAAACACAGAGTTAAAGAAAGGCCACCTTGAGGTTGTTTGAGGGATGGTGTGGAGTATAGACCACATGAGACAACACAGTATGAGGTAATATTAGAAAAGTAGCTCGGAGGCAAATGATAGAGAGGTCCTAACTGAATTCAGTGTGATAGTCATACCTATATGAAATGTGCCATGAAAGAAGAGCAGACCCCACCAGCTGCACTTCTTCAGCACAAAGAGATGATACCTGGCTTCCCTTTTCTTTTTCCTACAAGGGAAACCATCTCTCCCAAAGCAGTCCCACAGCTGTTTCTGAGCCTTGCAGGTTCTATGTGTTGGCTGTAGGCATTCAGTGCTAGAGGGATCTATGGTCTCATTAGGGGTATGGGTAGCAGCTGCTGTTTCCCCACCACCACAAACCAACCAACTTCCTGATTGTGCCAACGGAGGTCCTTTGCCCCTCTCCACCCCTCAAGATGCTGCTTTCTGTCTAGGAATAGGAAGGGGTGACTGGGCTTCTTTAAATGTAGTAGGTGGGGGGTAGGGTCAAAAATGTATTTCTGTAATAGTGTAGAAACATCTTTACTCTGTCTCTTAGGGTGCTATGTGGTCGATCCTGTGACTCAAACTGAAAAGGTCAGTTCATGCTGGCCGGGCTGGGCCATAATTGGTCAGCTGTCTTCTTCTGTGTTAGCTGATTTGTGCTAGACAAAGAAATGCTAACAGGTATTATATAGGCTTTCAAACAGCCACAACTGCCCACTTAAGAATTCTCTCCATGTATTCTATTTCTCCACAGAGTAGTAGCTCTGTCTCCCTAACCCTAAATGGCACTATCTCTTTGTCTTTTTCTGTCTACCTCTGTTGGTCTCTGTCTCTTTGTCTTTTTCTCTGTCTCTGTATGTCTTTCTTTTTCTGTCTGTTTCTATCTTTGCCAGTCTCTGTCTCTCTTCATTTCTGTTTGTCTCTTTCTGTATGTTTTTGTTTTTCTCTCTCCCATTTCTTTATCTGTCTCTCTCTGTCTCTCTTGTCTCTCTCTGTTTCTGTCCTCTCTGTTTCTCCCACTCCATATTAGTCCCATCAGCTACTGCTGCTGCTTTTACACTCCTAGAGCTCTATTTCCCTGTCTTCCCGATTGATTCTCAATTCCAAAATGAATGCTCTGTTCCTCATACAGATCAAAAGTTGACACAGATATTGGTTGGAGTTGTGATGAATACCCAGCATTTAGATAACATTTTAGTGTGAGAGCATTCAACTTATCACAGTGTCTCAGCCCAATCAATGCCTGATGAAAGATCTCTTCTACAACACACCTGACCAGTGATCCATTAGCCTTTGCTTGAAGACTTCCAGGGAGGGAGAACTCACTACCTCCTGAAGTAGCCTGTCCCATGTTTCTGTATCTTGAATTGTCATTTTTTCCTTCATCAAGATTATGTTTGTGTCTGCAATTCCCACTTACTGCTCTTAACTCTTCTCTCTGGGGACCATCCATTAAATACTTGAAGGCAGTTATCACATCCTCTCTGATTCTTTGTCTTCAGACCATTGTCTTCAACTGGTCCCCATAAGGCACCAGTCTCAAGACTCTTTATTATCATGGTTGCTATCCTGGACTAAGCAATATCCATCTTATCAGTAATATTCTTTCTAAAATAATGACTCTCAAAACTAAATTCAATGTCCCAGCTATGATTTCACAGAACTTGCACCTTCCTAACTCTGAATACTGGATTTCTCTTAATGCAGCCTAAATTCTCATTAATTAAAAAAAAAAACCTATCATACCAATGTTGACATTTTTAAGTTGCAATCTACTAAAACATCCAGGTCTTTATTTTTAGCCAAACTATTGTTTAACTATGTGTTTTACATCTTGTCCTTGTGAAGTTAATTTTTTGAACTCAGGTATAAGACTTTACATTTATCCCTATTAAAATTCATCTGATTGTGTCCAGCTCCATATTCTAAGCTGCTGAGCTGCTTAAGAATACTGGTTCATTTGTGCTAACTCAACCCCTTTGTTTTTTTTTTTTTTTATCACTTGCAAATT
>CM053585.1:348802811-348828739 GCA_028646515.1 Pseudochirops corinnae | reverse complement strand
ACTCTCATTGAATTTGGCTTAGGGAAGGAATGACATAAACTCTAAACTGGCTATCTTGCCACACAGGAGAGCAGGGGGGATGGGGATGAGAGGTGGGATGATGGAGAGGAGGGCAGGGTGGGGGGGAGGGTTGCTGGAAGTACACGCTTCTGTAAAGGGACAGGGACAGGGTGGAGAATAGAACAAGAGGGGAGCAGGATAGGAAGGAGGGACATATAATCAGTCTCTCACAATATGTCCACTGTGGAAATGTTCTGAATAATTACAATGTACAGCCTGTATTGAATTGCTTGTCCTTCTAGTGGGGGTGGGTGATGAGGAAGGGAAAGAATCTAGAATTTAAAGTTCTATAATCAAATATTAAAAATATATGTGTATATTATTATTATTATTATTATTATTATTATTATTAACTACATGCAACTGGGAAATAAGATATTCAGGCACTGGGGTAGGGAGATCCATCCAGCCCTACCAGAAAGTCAGAAGGTCGATGAGGGAGGACATAGGAGAGAACAGATTGGGGGAGGGGTTATACAGTGGGATGACTGTTTTTAGGTGGTGGGTAGGGGAAAAATGGGGAGAAATTTTGTAACTCAAAAATCTCATGGAAATGAATGATGTAAACAAGAAAATAAATTAATTTATTTTTTAAAAAAAGAAAGTACTAGAAATCCTAGAGGGATGAAGTTAAAGCTGGTTGTGTTTGTCAGTTTTCTAGTCATCACAGGAAGTCCCACATTCTACCCCAGCCTTTAAACCAGTAAAAAAAAAAAAATCATTTCTATTTATGGACAAATAATTTCCAAATCCCAAGAATAGACCCTTATTTCAAGGGATATTCACCAAAACCATTCTCATATGAGAAAAAGAATTTGGATAATCCCTTGGAATCTAAAGCCTACATATTCTAGTCTTTCTTTCTTAAAACTACACATTTAAACTTGTTTTGATAGAACTGAATTATCAAATAATTTCCTTCAAGTCACCTAATTAGTCATTAGTCTGGCTAATTTTAATAGAATTGATGCCTCTTTGGTTAACTGATAGGACCCATCAATTCTGTCAGTTTTATCAAAATGGCCAGTTCAACTCTTCCATATTTATTCCAAGAGATTCCAAGAGAGTAATTTGAGTGATTCGCCATTGTTGCTGATGTCAACATGGAGTTTTAGTTATTACAGTTTAATAGAATAATGGAGAAGTCATATTTTAAAAGGCTTCCCAATATGCACTTTTTCATTCATTTTGAGGTGATTTGTTCAGTTTCCAGTTTCAGCAACAAAGGTTTCTCATTATAGTCTCATAAATGTACCTTAGCAAATTTCATGCACAGAAATGATTGTCCAATTAGGAGAGAGTTTCATTAAAGGCTGAGGTCAAAATAACCCTTTTGGGAAAAGAGTACAAGATTTTTCACCTTACCTAAGGAAGTTGTGACTAATGATAATAGGGTACCTCTCATCCCAAGTCACTTCCTATATTTGCGGTGAGTGATATATGTATTAGATCAGAAGTGGAAAGTGAAAAAGAAATTGATCCAGAAACTCCAAACAGAGGTGGTCTGGAAATGAAGTTGAGATTGGGGTACAAAACAGCAGGGGAATCACTCACAGGACATCCTCAGAGTTTCCCAGAAATGTCATCTGTGCTTGGAATAATTTTTGTCCCCTCACCCTCCCTCACCTTTCACAGTCAATCTGCTGTTAAATCCTGTGGATTCTCCCTTTCTAATCTTCCTCCTGTATTCCTGCTGCCATTCTTCCTCCATGTTCTTTGGTACAGGTTCTCATTATCCCTTGTTTGTATCATTACATAACCTCTTAAGCTGAATCCCACTTTGTACCTTAAATTTTCCCTTTCCTCTCTAACCCAATGCCCTATCCATTGCTGCCAGATTAATCTTTCTTGAGAGAAAAATCCTATCCTATAATATCCCAAATCCTCAACTTGGCACGTTCAAACCCCTCCATGTTGTGGGACCAGTCTATATGCCAATCTTTTATAACACTCTTCCCCTGCATGTATCCTTCATTTCAATAAAACTGACTACTTGCCTTTGCTTGTACAAATTTCATGATTTCTCACAACATTTCTCACACCTGGAATGCTTTTTCTCCAATTCAGCTGCTTGAAATCCTATCCCATCCTTCAAGACTTAACAGATGCTATCCAGAAAGTGGCACTGATTTCCCTAGAAAGATATCATCTTGCTCTCTATGCTTCTTAGATACACTTTTCATGTCCTCTTGTGTATTACACTTATTTGTGTGGGAGCTATACTCCTCTACTATATTATAAAGATTAGGAACTGTCATAGAATTGTAGATTTAGAAGTGGGAGGGATCTTTGAGGCCGTGGAAGCAGCTAAGAGACAGCTAAGTAGCACAGTGGATAGATGGCATGCAGTCAGGAAGACCTGAATTAAAATATTGCCTCAGACATTTCCTAGCTGCTGGATGCTGGGAAAGTCTTTTAACCCCTCTCTGCCTTTTGTGCCTAATTCCCAGAGTTGTGAGGATCAAATGAGATATTTGTAAAGTGCCTGGCATATAGTAGGCTTACTGAATATTTTCTTCCTTATTTCCTTTCTCCCTCCCTCTTTCCTTCCTCCCTTCTTTCTTTTTCTTTCTTTTTTTCCTTCTTCCTTTCCTTCTTTCTTTCTTTCTTTCTTTCTTTCTCTTCCTTCCTTCCTTCCTTTCCTTCTTTCCTTCTTTCCTTCTTTCCTTCTTTCCTTCTTTCTTTCTTTCTTTCTTTCTTTCTTTCTTTCTTTCTTCTTTTTATTTCCTTTCTCCTTTCTTTTCTTCCTTGTTTTCTTATTTCCTTCTTTTCTCCTTCTTTCCTTCTTTCCTTCCTGCTTTCCTTTCTTCCTTCCTTCCTTCAGATCACAGATTTAGAGTTGGAAGGGACCCCAGAGGCCATCTTCTCTAACCCCACCTTTTGCTGCTGAGGAAATCGATAAGCAAAAATGTCAAGAAACTTGTTCAAAATAACAAGAAGAGTAAATGTGTGAGGCAGGATCTGAACCTTAATCCTCCTGTCTCCAAATTCAGCACGCTCTGTGTTGCAGCAGCCTCTCTCATGTCTTTTGTAATCTTTATATCCTCCCTAGTATCTACCACATAATAGATAATACATTTGTTAAATTAATTTAACATCTACTCCACCCTCAAAGTAACAAACTGTGGGGCTAAGGTGGCAGAGCTCTCACTTGGCATATAAGAGATAACAGAACTATTTTCCATATTCTTCATTCTCCTTTCAAGAATAAGGCACTGAGCATAGGGTCTGACAATGCGGATTCAAATCCTTCCTCAGACCCTCACTAGCTGTGTACCCCTGGGCACTTGACCTCTCTGGAGGTCCTCCACTATAAAATGAGAGAATCGGACTTGGTGGCCTCCAGGCTACCTTCCAGATTTAAATCTATGAACCCATGGATGAAGACAACACTTGTTCTGCTTTGAAATTAGCTTCTCCCTCTGCTTAATGCTGGAAGGGAACTTAGGGCATCAGGTTCACAAGACCCAGATTTAATGAAAAAAAACCCTAGATTTAGAGGCCAAATGGCCTCTCCATTGCCCACAGTATGATAGCCATTTGTAATTCTTCAAAGATTGAGGCCTCTCATGCTTTGCTGCCATACTGCCCCCAAACTGAGGTCATTGAAGGAGCTTTGGTGATTTTTTGAAGACTGCTCAGCCCATTCTTCTCCCATCCAACTCTGGACCTAACTTGTAATCCATTCGTAGACATACTAATGGAAAGCTCTATAACCCACAATCAAATACATGTTGTCATCTGGGTAATAGATATTCTTCATTCATTTGCTCTTTTGGAGTGATGGTCATGCTTTTTGGAGTGATAACAGATTTCTTCTGGGAGGTCTGTAATGTCCTGGGGCTGCATGCAATCAACATATTGTCATTCAAAAAAGGACCATACACAGAGGACCCCACAGAGAATCCCTTTTCAATTTGGGTTCCATATTGGATCACCTCTATCGTAGTGAACAACCCCTTTGGTAAGCATTTTTGTTGTTCATTTGTTTCAGTATGTCCAACTCTTCATGATCCTATTTGGGGTTTCTTAGCAAGATACTAGAATGGTTTGCCATTTCCTTCTCTAGCTTATTTTATAGATAAGCAAACTGATGCAAACAGGGTTAAATTACTTGTCCAGGGTCACACAGCTAGTATGTGTCTGAGATCAGATTTGAACTCAAGTCTTCCTGACTCCAGGTCAGATGCTCCATCCACTGTGCCATCTAGCTGCCTTGGTAAGCATACATCTCTCTGTTTTATGTCTTATCTGATGTTTATAATGAGAGTATCATTGAACAGAATTCTGTCATAATAGCTTTAAAGTAATCTTGAATAATTTTGATATATAGTTAAGGTGTACTTCGCTATTTTTTTTTAAGCCTGGAAGCATCCCATTTATCTACTGAATCCAATTTCTTTTCATTATCAACAAACAATGAGTACATTAAGATCTATTTTCTTTTCATCTTTCAGTGAAACATCTTTCTACAAATCAAAAAAAATAGAAACTACAAACATTCATTTAATTATTGGTACAATTAAGGTGCAGCTATCTTTACTCAATCACCAAGAAGTTGAAACATTAACTAAAATAATAATAATATCCAAATGAATAATATTCAAATTTGAATTCTTGCTGTGAATAGAAAAAAAGATTTTCAAAGTTGAAGTTAAATGGAAAGATGGCTCATTTTTTCTTATTAAAGCAACAAAGACAGGAATTGGTAGAATCTGTTTTCTCACATGCCTGATGGCAGCAAGGACCACCATCTCATAGGATACTTGGTTGTTTCACCTTGACATTCAAAAGGTAAACATAAGCAAATAGGCCACCATTTTCTTCAAGAAGGAAATCATAAAATGAGCACTAACTGACATCATAAAAATGAAATTTTCCCACTGGCTGTAATGCCAATGCAATACCCATAGCAGCCACAATGAATATGCATGTGTACTTCCAGCACAGATTCACAAAATGTAATAAACCCCTTCCTCAAAGGTAAAACCAAAATATTTATTTGGGACACCATTAGAATACCAGGAGGTAAAATTTAACAGGGTATTTATCACTAATCCAGGGAGTGCCAACATCTTAAACTTTCTTTCTGTTAGACTCCCCCACAAAAATATTCCCCTAGACAAATTTCTCCCTCTGCCCACTCACAGCTTCTCTCTCTCTCTCTCTCTCTCTCTCTCTCTCTCTCTCTCTCTCTCTCCTCTTTGCTCCTCTTTTTTCTTTGCTCTCTGCTCTTGCTTTCTGCTCTTGCTCTCCCTCTCTCCCTCTCTCTCTCTCTCTCTCTCTCTCTCTCTCTCTCTCTCCTCCTTGGGCAAACTACTACCACACTCAGTTCCACGTGACCCAGGTTCCATGTGTTAGACCTATTAATGGGTGGGGAAGATCTTCCTATTCTATTAACATTATACCAGCTTGAGCTCTTATGTTGTACTCTCCCAGGTACTTCATTATCAGGAAATCCCATCCTGCCAGATTGCATTTGTTTTGGTACTCACATCTGAAAGATACCCTCTGATTCTGATTGGAGGTCTGGAGGGCAGAACAAAACTCCTCCCAAAACTTTCCTATAAAATGGGCTTCCAGCCTAGAAATCTCTTCATTTCCCCTAGCTCACATTCCTTGAACTGGATTCCACCATGGCCCTTAGCCAGATACCTTCTAAGCTAGCTCTCCCCCTTTTTAGCTTCCTCTTTCATGTTGTCTTCCCCCATTAGATTGTAAGCTCCTTGAGGGCAGGGACTATCTTTTTTTTTTAATATTTGTATCCCTAGCACTTAGTACAATGGCTGACCCATGGTAGGTCTTTAATAAGTATTTACTGACTGGATGATATTGGTAATAGACCATACTAGTCATTTTGGAAGCAGCTGTTTGTGTGGAGTCAGATCATTTACTTGTTATAACAATAATGAAAATGGTTATGGCAACAAGGTGGTTCTATGGGGATCAGGCACTGAACCAGGAAATTCAAATCTATCCTTAGGCACTGAGTAGTTACATGATCCTGGACAAGTCACTTAACCTCCCTCTGCCTCAGTGCTTTCATCTGTAAAACGGAAATAATAACAGCACCTACTTCCCAAGATTGTTATGAAGATAAAATGTGACAATATTTATGAAGTACTCTGTAAACCTTAAAAGTGATGTCTGCTAATGTTAGCTATTATCATTGTTATTTTTATAGCTATTATTAAACACCAAATTGAAAGAAAGTATAAAGATGGAAAAGCATTACAAATGATTATAGTTAGTCCAAATACATATTTTGTATATATATGATATGTATAAGTAAAGCTCAAGTAATAGCTCAAATCTAATCTGCTTAAACAAGTTACAAACTCTTAAAAGTGAGCAATAGACACCAAATTAACCAGCAGATGGCATTAAGGGGCACACACTAAAAAGTCCCACACTCTCCCTGGTGTTTTGGGGGTTTTTGAATATTCTGCCAGGGTGCTAAGGGCATGCTCTTTAGGGTTACCAAAGAGTCTATCTCTTCTTCCATCTTTCCACTCTGTCATTTTCTACAGGGCAGTGCCAACTTATTGTCAAGAGTTATATGGACTTGTGGATCTACCCCCATCAAAATTCTTTCTGAGCTCCCACACCTTGGAGGAATCCTGATTTCTTCTTTTGACTGTGTTTTATTTCAGAGAAAAGTGATCACATGACCTGGTAACAATGGAGTCCATTCTCCATGGAAGCTAATACAGACGCTTGAATGCTGTATGCAGTGTTTACTCTTAGCATAAAATGGATAAGCAAATAAGTCCTATGTAATAACTAGAGAACAATGTGTAACTGGGTTTCCAGCTAAGCCTGGAGTATTTTGCATATTGTTGCTTATTGGGCAACTTTACAACTTCTACATATTGGTTCTTGAGATTAAATATCTTCTGAGGCCAGAGATGGTGCCTTATCCTTCTTTGCATCTTCCACGATACCTAGAACAGTGTCTTACCCATAATATGTGCTCAAAAAAAAAAAAAATCTGTGACTGATTTGACTAATCGTTTGAACAAAAAAGGATTCACATTTTAAAGTCAGTAATTAAATAACCTTAACTTAGTTGTGGGAGTCCATGATGTAGAGTATAGAGATTTGCCATGAGAATCAGGAATACCAGGGTTCAAACCCTACTGCTGATTAGTATGGTCATGTGGCCCTAGGTGAGTGATTTAAAGCAAGTCACTTAATCTTTCATTGCCCTCAGATGACTATCTAAGATTCTAAATTTCAGAGCAGGTACCAATCTCCATTGGTAGAAGCAGTCTTCCCATGGTGGGGTGGGGAGGGAAGGAAGAAGAGAAGGAAGAGCATGAGGAGGAGGAGGAGGAAGAGGAGAAGAAATAGGAAAAGAAGAAAGAGCAACAATTTACCTGGTGCTCTGTCAGTCTAGCCACACAGTCTGTCCTTTCCTCAGATACCTTCCCTTGCTCATTAATCTCCAGCCATCCTTCTTACACATATACTATTTCTTGCCATTTCTGTTTACCTTTATTGGACAGAACTGGAATTTGAACCCAAGTAAATAGCAAAGGGCCCCTGCAGAACACTGCAGGGCTGGTTCTTTAGAATGAGAACCTGACATGGAATACCAATTAAATCTTTCATACAAATTTCATTATTAAACCTGAAAAAATATTAGAAAAGGCTACAACCCCAACTGTGTACAAATTTCTCTGTTTCCTCCACTTTAATAAAAATAAATTTAAATCATAATTACGTGTTTAGTCTTCAGATCAATATCTTTCCCAAATGTTTTCTTATTCCTTTGCAGTCATCTTAATGAAAGATTTAAGATACAAATTATAAGACATGTCTCAAAGAGATATAATATCTTAGTCAACATGATGATACAATTTTCAACAGAAAAAAAAATGATTTCAAAGTGATTTCCCTTTGGAAAATCTGATAGATCATACTTTTGGGTGGGGGAGGATTGTTACTAAGTGAATTTTGACCTTTTGGGAGATGACTTGAAGTCTTATTATATGTTCTCTACAAAATGAATCACTTTAATTTCCAGAGGTTATCACACTTACCACAAATGAATAATGATTTGGTCAGTTCAATTGTAGTGTGACTAAAAGCAATAAAAGTGCTCAATACTATGTTTTCAAAATGGGTTCATCTTTTAGTAATGTAAGAGAGTGCGAGAAAACAATTGACTCCATTAAAATGTAGCAAGGGAAAGAACTGGGAGAGAAGTGGTGAACCACAGATTTTAAAAAAAAGCACATGAAGAAAAACAGAAGGAAGGAGACATACTGTAGCACAGTGGATCATGGAATCATTCCGTCTTTGACTCTCCAGAACTGATGAGCCCTGACTCAATTTATTACTATTATTATTACTTATATATGCATACTATTACTAAATATTATATTATATATTATATATACTATTATATATACATACTACTATTATTATTGTTTATAGCCCTGACTCAACTTATTACCATCTATTTGGCATCCAAAGCAAGCTCCAATATACAGTTAGAAAGTCTCATGGACTAAAAAGGGAAAATTAAATTCTAATTATGCCTCTAATCTCATCATTTAACATTATTTGGGTACCAGTCCTCTATTATTTGTTTTACAGAAGATGGTATCACTCTCCCCAAATTTTAGTTCTAAGCCCCAAAACATTTTTTTATATTGGGTCTGATATTTAATCCTTCTGTGTATCAGCTTCTTCATCTAGTAAAGAGAATGACGACAACAAGAAAGGTAAATAGAAATTGTAAAGCACCACTTTAGAAAGAAAAGTATCCAAGGGTATTCAATAGAGATAGAGATGATAGATCTATAGAGATACATACATGTGTGTGTGTCTTTGTCTACAGATCTCTATCTATAGGTAGACACACACACACATACACACAGACACACATGTCTATCTCTATATCTTGGTCCCTTCTGACTCCTTCCAGTGCAATGCTACATATCTATGTCTGTCAGATATAGATAGATAGATAGATAGATAGATAGATAGATAGATAGATGGTTGGATGGAAGGAAGGATGGATAGATAGATAGATAGATAGATAGATAGATAGATAGATAGATAGATAGATAGATGGATGGAAGGATGGAAGGATGGATGGATAGATAGATAGATAGATAGATAGATAGATAGATAGATAGATAGATAGATGGATAGATAGATAGATACTTGGCTGGTTTTAGTTTTTTTTCCCTTTATAGAGAAAATATCAGTCCCTGCAACTGACAATCATCTTTATCTTTCATGTGTACTTAATTATCATGAAAAAGAAATACAAGAGGCAAGCCCCATTACTATATCTTTTTTCTCTCTCTGCCTTGCTGTCAATTTGCTTGTGGGAAGGCCTCTGCCAAAAGAAACTAAAATAATAATGTTCCTATTTATGATAATATTAGCTTTATGTCCTTTCTTCCTTCAGAAATGCACTGGTATTAGCAATTTAAACATGGTTTGAAGATGTTATCCATTAGAGCTAATCTAACTGAACAGCATTTTGATTCCTTGGTATTATCTCAGATTCTCATCCATTAATGCAGCAGCTGGAGCATTTTAAAGGAAGCTGAGCATCCTTGCACTCCAGACTTTCAACACTGGTGTCTGCAATCATGTTTGTTTACTGAATACTAATATTCTGTCTGTGTTATGCCCTTTAAATCTAATGCCAATACTCATTCAGTGCTGAGGATAATAAGTCTGTTGAGAGAATGGTCATTCTTCCCTTTCATTTTTTTATTTTAAAGTCTTATGCTTAGCTTTAGAGACCATAGTCTATGACTCCAATTTTCTAAAACTGCATGTTAAAATAAAGTCATTTGAACCTTATCGATTGAATATTAAACCATTCCTAGAGCAGTACACAGCATTTCATTTCTAACAAGGGGCTATAATTCAAATTTTATTACATTTAGTACATAGAGTTGTATCTACTACACATTGAGATATTTGAATACAAATGATGCTACAAATAGTGTTATTTTCCATACATGCAAATGTGGCAGAAAAAACAGATATATAACCCACCATCCTTGCTTCATTCGCTTCCCTTTAGGCTAAATGTCCATGATGCTAAAACATCTGGATGCAAAGTGAAAAGTCTAATAATCCATATGTTCTATCGACATGCTCTCCAACAGCCAAGTATGTGATGTCATTTAGAAAAAGTTTCAGACCTTTCGGCATCAGATTGAACAGAGTTCTGGATGAGGGCTTGAGATTTTCCTTTCTATATCAGAACATCTCAGTGGTGGGTAGAGGTTGTGTTTATTCATATCAACCAGCCAGGGGGAGGGGAAATGGTTGCATTTAATCCCCATAAAACGTTGCTCGAAAATAAATAACCGATGTAAAAAAATGATGAGAAATGCAGCATCTCATAGATGAACTGATGCTAAGGAAAGTAATCAGAACCGGAAAAACAATCTATACAATGACTAAAATGAAATAAATGAAAAGACGAGGAAAAGTATAAATAAACAAAACAGAAGATCCTCCCATGCTCTTGACCAAATATGGACCCAAAGAAAGAATGTAAGAATGTAACTCTTAACCTTGTCTGAAGAGGTGGAAGACAATGAATGTGGAACAGTGCACATATTCTTGAACTAGCCACACGAATTCTTGACAACAGTTAGGATATTCCCCCTGAGACTTCTCTATGTGAAACAGCCTTAGTTTCTTCAACAGATCTTCATTGGGAAGGAGACTTTTATATTAAGCATCTACTACAAACCAAGTGCTATCCTAAGTGCTTAAATTTGATTCTCACAACAACCCTGGGAGGCAGATGGAATTATTATCTCCACTTTACAGATTAGGAAACTGAGGCAGAGGTTAACTGACCTACTCAGGTTACACAGTTAGTGGCTTTTTGGCTAGATTTGAACTTAGGTCTTCCTGACTTCAGGCCCAACAGTCTACTAACTGTGTCACCTAGCTGCCCAGTCTTGGGAGCCTTCGCACCCTGGTTATTCTCTTCTACGTACTCCCCAGATTATAAATGTGTTTCCTAAAATGTATTCTTCTGAAGTAAAAACAATATTCCAGAAGGTGCCTATGTCCTGTTAGGGTTAAACAGGGTTATTGCCTCATTATCAATTAATTAGTAAGTTATTGAACATTTAGTAAGCACCTACTATATGTGAAATACTGAACTAGGCTCTGGAAAAACAGACCAAAATAAAATCATCAAATCATCCCTGACCACAAGGAGCTTAAATTTTACTGGAGAAGTAAATATGTACAGATATTTGAGTATGAACAAAATAAGTTTTTGCAAAATAAATATATGATCCGATGACACCAGCCTCCTTGTTGTTCTTCAAATAGCTCACTTCATCTTCCCAAACCAGGTATTTTTACAGGCTGGGCCCCATGCATGGAATACGGTCCCTCCTCATGCCCACCTCCTGGCTTTCATGGTCTCCTTCAGGTCTCAGCTAAAGTCCCATCTTCTGAAAGAAGCCTTTCCTAATCCCTCCAAATTCTAGAAGGCTTCCTTCTGTTTCCAATTTATCCTACATATATATATATATATATATATGTATATATGGTCTGTAAAGTTATTAGACTGTAAGCTACTTGAGAGGAAGGACTGTCTTTTCTACTTCTTTGTATCCCCAGCATTTAGCACAGTGCCTGGCAATAGTTGGTACTTAATTAATTTTGATCTATTGATTGAGCAACGGCGGTACCTTAGCAGGTTATCGGTTGTACTGGAGGTGGTGTTTGAAGAAGAATAAAGTTTGTGAGAGGTATCAGTGAATTCCAGTAATGAAGTGAGAGCTTGCACAAATGATAGAAAGACATGGATGAGGGACAACACTGATCTTGGACACTCTGGCTTTCCTAATACAGCCTCAAACTGGGGAACTTTGAGGGGGCAGGGGAAGGGGGAGGTTATCTTATCGTAATGTTGTTTCACATTCACTTTGTTGTCTAATAGATTTGTCTGTTTTCTTTTTTTTTTTTTGATTTGTCTGTTTTCTTATTGATTAAATCTAAGTCATTTCTAAATCAATTTCGCCAGAGACATCTTGATTCCCTTAGCTCTCCTTTCCTTAATCAATGTAGCTGGAGGTGCATTGATACATTTTATTATTTACTATAAAATGGAATTTCCCTAGAGTACAGCTCTATAAAAGTGAAAAAGTTGCAATTCCTATCTATTGGCTCTCTTGGTTATATAATATAAGAGAAGAAGTGACTGATTTGACTGTAAATCTCCTGAAAGTCAGGAGAAGGAATTAATGTAGAAATAATCTGTTAATTTCATGGGGGAGGAAGTATGGTATAGTAGCTAAAGAGCTGGTCCTATTCTTGATAATTATTGGCTTTGTGACTCTAAGCAAATCACCACCTACTCCAGGCAATTCTCTAGGACTATCTTTTGCAGAAAAAGTCCCAATCCAAACTGGTTAAGGAAGTTGCTGACCAATGAAACCACAGATCTCTCTCTCTCTCTTTCTCTCTCTCTCTGTCTCTCTCTGTCTCTCTCTGTCTCTCTCTTTTTTAATAGTCAAAATGAAAATACAGGGTGTCCCAAAAATCTTACTACAGCTTTAAGCTCTAATCACCCAACACTGCACTAAGACTAAGACCCATATTTCAACCACGCATGGTCAAGGTATTCTGTAATTGCTTTCCCGGTGGATAATTGAATTTACAGGCATTAATAAGATACAGTGGGAAAGAGGATAAAGAGAAGAGGTCCTAGGTCAGAAATTTGGAGAACACCCAGCAGTCAGTGGGCATGACCAGAATGATTCTCAAACCCATCTTATCCAACTTCAGTGTCTCTCCTGAGTTACATTCTGGCATCACCAACTACCTTTTGGACATCTCAGACAAGATGTCTCACAGGCATCTCAAAGTCATCATGTCAAAAATTTTTAACTTCTTACCCTCACTTACCCTACATTGTCAATCTGAAGCTGAATCTAGTCATCTCTACCTTCACAATATCTCTGGTATATGTTTCCTTTTTTGACTTATGCAGTCATCACTCCAGATCAGGACCTCATCACCTCTTGATTGGATCATTGCAATAGCCTCCTAATTGACCTCCCTGCCTCAAGTCTTTTCCCCATCCAATTTTCTCTCCAAGAAGCCACCCTTCCTAAAGCACTGGCTGTAGGCATGGGTTCCCAAAGTGGGTTATATTGCCCCCTGGGAAGTGCTAGAATGAACAGGGGTGTGTGTGTACAATAATTACCTCAGTTGCAATTAGGAAGGGGTGGTGATGGAAGCATAAGGAAAGAAGAGAAGAGAATTTTGAAAAACGATTTGTACATGTTTCATCTGTTGTGTTACAGAGTTAAAGTCATAGTGATTACATTATTTTCCAAACAAACACACAAAATGCTGATTATAATTGATCAGTGGTCAGTTCCCCTGACAAGTCTTAATGAGCAAGTGTTGGCAGGTGAGTGTGTTGTGCATTGTTGGGAAGTCCAGTTTGTATTAGTAGGAATATGTGCGTGTAATGACTTGTTTATAATATGCTACTATAGTTACATGATACAATATTGCATCATCAAAATATCAGTGCAGGAAAAACCCCACAAATTTACAATAAATTATTAAATTTAAGATGTCTTTTTAAAAAAAATTGTGTTTTTTTTTGAAATGATGCAAATAAAAAAAAACATTAAAGGGTTAAAGAAAGTAGATTTCCAGTGGGGTACTGAGCAGTTGTTGTTGTTTTTAAAGGGGTAGTAGGCCAAATAGTTTGAGAACCTCTGGCTGCTAGACCATATAGCTTCTTACTCCATTCAATAAACTCCAGCAACTCCGTCTTGCCTCTAGAATCTATATAAAGGTCCTGTTGGGAATTCAAAGCTTTCTGCAACTTGGCTCCTTCCTACCTTTCCAATTTCCTGATTCCTTACTCCCCTCCACACACTTTGTGATCCAACTTCACAAATTTCTTTGTTGTCCCTGCCATTCTATCACCCATCTCTGTGCCTTTGCTGTCTCATCCCATGCTTAGTTTTACCTATATTTCAAGATATATCTAAATATGGGTGTAGATATATGGCATATATACGGAAGATCTAAGCAGATATACTATAAATAACTGGATATGCATTGTATATGGATGTATATGTGTATGATATAGGTGTATGCTATACCTATATTTCTAGAGAGATATACATTGTAAATAACTAGGTATACATATGCATATATTCACCTGTATCTAGCTATTTCATATAAATGTATGTATATATGATATATGTACCTGGTTATAACTATATATCTAGAGAAATATACCATGCAAATAATTAGATATACATATACATATTTATATGTCAAGGTATGTGCATATAAATATATGTACAAATGTATACATACTATACACATACATATACACATGTGCGCATACATGCACATATTATGTCTACCTACTTATTTATGTATGGTGTGAGTGAAAACTTCTCAGTTTGGGGTGGTTAACTTTTCAAATTGCTTCTGTCAATCACTTTTATCTTCCTTTGTCTGTTTTCCCGCCTTGGTGGGACCCTCCCCTTATCTTTCCTTGCTGTCCCAGTTGGGGAAGTATTTGGTGAAGTATGCCTCTCCACCAATGAGAAGGGAAACAGTTGGGGAGGGGTCTTGACTAAGTTAGGTTATAAATTCCAGCACTATCTTTCGTAACTTGCCTCTTCTCCATGATGAGTCATCGGGAAGACCGCCCTCTTCTGCCAGGGAAGAGAATAAAGTCCTGTTCTTATCCTAAGAGATCTCTGTGTTGATTTCTTTTCAGTAAATTAAGGATGAAGGATATTTTTCATCCCAAACATTTACATGGTCTATCTCCCATTAAAAGGTGAACTCCTTAGAAGGGACTATTTTTGTCTTTCTACCACCAAAATTTAACTCTGGGACCGGCAAGTTGTAAACCCTTAAATGATTGTTGTCTGCTTGCCTGCCTAAGAGGTGGAGGAAAAGCAGTAGTGTTTTCTAGGCTTAGGAGAGAAAACCTTTGCAAAGGCATGGAGGTGGGAAATGCAATCTTGTGGAGTAGTAGCTAGAAGGGCAGTTTGGCAGGAATATAGAGTAGGTGAGACAGAGTATGAATTCAGCCTGGCAAGGGAGGTTGCAGCCAGATTGTGAAGGCCTGTAGACATCAACCAGAGGAGCATATATGGTATCGGAGAGGCTATGGGCAGTGACTGAGGCTTTCCTGGGCAGGTGAATGCTTCTTTGTGGTGACTTTATTTCTAGACTGGCCCACAATAAGCCTATTTAGATTGTATCGTTGCAGACATAAAACAATGAGTACTCTCTTAGAGTTCCGTAATGAGAAAAAGCAGGACTTAGTGGGCTGACCGCCATTTGTAATTCTGCCTCTATAGTAAATGAATTGCAGGACTAAGCAAGCAACTTATAAACAGACTTTTGGAATGTGACCCATCTGTAAGCAGAGACTGCCTCCATTTCACAGGTTTCTTGTCTAAGGAAATTTGAGATGTGGATATATTCACAATTCACCTCCTTGCTTGAGCACCATAGCACACCAAATGCTAAAAAAGTTTTCCTGCAGAGTTCACACTGCAGCATGATCTTGCCCTAAATATAAAGGGGCAGGTTATAATGGGGATTGAGAGTGGGGGAGGGACAGTAAGGCAAGAAAGGAAAACTCTAGCAAATTGCATTTTAAATTGGTTGCTTCTAGGCATTGTTTCCCTCTGCCTTTCAGAACTGCTAATCCAGGGGTGGGGAACCTGCAGCCTGGAGGCCACATGTGACCCTCTAAGTCCTCAGGTGCAGCCCTCTGATTGAATCTAAGTTTGGGAAGCACTTGAAGACCTGGAGGGCCGCATGTGGCCTCAAGGCTGCAGGTCCCCCACCCCTGAGCTAATCTCTTCAACTCTCTCCTAAACCTGCCTTCTCTACCCTTCCAGCATAGCCTCTCTCTTGGACTAATAGTTCAGGGCCTATTTTAATGATACAATTAGAACCAGAAAGCAATGGACTCTTTTAGCTGACCTGGAGCTCTTCACATTTCCCATTCATCTCTCCTCCCTCTTACACTTTTTTCTCTTTAATTCATCGAGATGGCAACAAATACTTATTAATTACCTAGAATGCACAGAATGCTGTGCTAGGCACTGTGGAACAGACAAAAAATGAGACACAGACCCTGCCCCCAAGGAGCTTTAACCCTAAAAGAGAAGATGAAAACAAATAATGACAACCCAAAGTGCATTAAAGATGGCAGCTTGGGTACATACAGGATTTTGAGCCAGGAAGACCTAAATACAAATCTTGCCTTTGGATACTTACTATCTTTGTGGTCCTGGACAAGTCCCTTAATCTCTCAGTCTAAGTTTCCTTAAAGTGATTGGATTTGATGATTACTGAAGTTCCTCCAGCTCTGAATCTGTGATCATATAATAACATTCATCTGGCAATAGTGTACAGAATAAATTAGAGGGAAATAGGGACAGACAAGACCTGTCCCCAAGTCTAAACTAGGAAAGCTGAGATGGTTGGGATTGCAATTTACCTATTACCAAAGGAATAGTGAGTCTTTAGGATTACCCCTACTTGATGAAAGCAATTGGTTTGATCTAGAAACTCTCCTCTTACTCATATGGGAGATATGGACCTCCCAGAGCCTGGAGGAGAACAGAGGACCTGCCAACCAGGTCTGTAAGCCAAGCATCTGCAGGAGTGGTAAGACCTCCCAGTGAGGCAGAAATTTAATTGAATCAGTATCCAATGTTTAACTGGCAGAAGAGGAAGAAAGATCTCATTGTTTCCAAACCTCTGGCAGAACACAGGCATCATGCCATTTTCCTCTCTCTTTCCTCTCTTATTTGCTTCATCATTCAGCTAGCACTAGCAAGATCCTACTATGTGCCAAACCCAAGGCTAGGTTCTGGACATATAAAAAGGGACAGGAACTATGGCTGTGATTTCATTAACATAAAGAAGTTTCCAGGAAGCATACTCTCTCTACCAATGCAGGTCAATACATTTCATCAATTTTTATTTTTTCAGATTTACCTAGGACACCAAGTTACCGAGGACTTGCCCAAGCTCACACAGCCAAGATGCATCAGAAGTAGAACTGGACCCAGGTCTTCTTGACTTTGTTCTTGTTTAGTTGTTTCTGTCACATCTGACTCTTTTTGACCCCATTTGGGGTTTTCTTGGTAGAGTAGACTGATTTGCCATTTCATTCTCTAGCTCTTTTATGGACGAAGACGCCGAGGCACACAGGGTTAAGTGACTCTTTCAGGGTTACACAGCTAATGTCTAAGGCAAGATTTGAACTCAGGTCTTCAGGCTTGGCATTCTATCCACTGCACCCCATTGTTGGCCTTCTTGACTTTAACATCATCTTTTTTATCTGCTACACCATTCTGCCTCTCTATCCAGGGATACAGATACGAAGAACAAAACACTCCTTCCCAGACAGTTACTCAAAAACCTTGCTACTCACTATTTTTGTGGTGACAAAGAATTGGAAAATGAGGAAATATCCATCAATTGGTAAATGGCTGAACAGATTGTGGTATATAACTGTGATGGAATACTATTGTTCTATAAGAAATGATGAAGGGGATGGTTTTAGAAAAACCTGGGAAGACTTATATGAACCGATGCAAAGTGAAGTGAGCAGAACTAGGAGAACATCACACACAGTAACAGCAATATGGTAACAATGATCAGCTGTGAAAGACTTAACTATTCTGATCAATACAATGATCCACAACAATTCTGAAGGACTAAGGATAAAAAATGCTATCTGCCTCCAGACAGAGTGAGTACTGGTGATCTCTGAGTGCAGATCGAAGCATATTTTTTATCACTTTCTCTATTTTTCTCCCCCACAACACGGTTAATGTGGAAATACATTTTGCATGACTTCATATATGGAATGGGTATCATATTTCTTGCCTTCTCAATGGATGAAGAAGAAGGTGAAGAGAGGGAGAGAATTTGGAATTGAAAATTAAAATGAAAATTAAAAAAAAAAATGTTGCCCCCTGCCTAACTACTCTACAATCCAAAGTCCCCAGGTGCTCAGAAGCAGACGAAGCTATATCAAAATGCACTTCCTTAAAGAGGTGATGGTTGAAGCTATGCAGTGGATGAAACATCCAAAAAAGAGATTGTAGTGAAGCAAAGAACTCCAGAGCAGGAAGAATTCTCCAAGATTATTTAAACCAATCTGTAACTAAAGCATTAATCTACAACATCTGTAATAAGTGGCCATTTATACTCTACTTTAACACCACCAGTGACTGGTAATTCACTAATAAACAAAGATGGAACTTTCCATTTTCATTGTAAAGAAGTTCTTCCTATATATCAATCCTTCAACAGACTGGGAACTCATCAGTGTAGGCACACCATCCACCAGTGCAGATTACAACTCATCCCTACCTTCTTATGCCATGTGGTTTTTTTCCCCCATGTCACAAGATCAAAGATTTAAAGCTAGAAGAGACCATTCAAGATCTTTGTTCTGGTATGGGCCTGACTTAGATCAGTCTCTGGTAGTTTATGTTTGAAAGTGGGCCAAACAAAACACACACAGGTCATTCAACGGTTGACAGAAAGGAATTTGTTTAGCCATAGCAAAACCATTCAAGAAGGCTAGGCATTGAGGACACATTGAGTTAGTTATCTGAGTGAAGCAAGGCCTGCTTGTCTGAATTGTCTATCTTGATCCATCAGAGCTAGCCTGGAGCTCCTCATGGTTCCTTTGTATTCAGGAAATGATGTAAACAACATGAGCCTTTAGTTCTCTGAACCAATCAAGTTTGGAGGAAATGTCTCCACACCTTTTAATGAAAAACCAGTCTATCTTGAATGGGAGCATGGGCTAGGATATTGCTCCCACCATACCCCTCATTTTACAAAGGAATATCTGAGAAGTAGAGAGAATAAGTGATCTACCCAAGGTCATACACAAAGAGCAGAGCCAAGATTCAAACTCAGGCTCTCTGACTCCAAAATCTAACGTTCTTGAGACCTCTTTGTCTTTCAGCACTTCATGATTATCAGTGCAAGACTATGGCTGTCCATCTATTACTCTTCTCCCTCAACACATGACCAGCCCACTTCCTTTTCCAATCATATACTCCCTTAAAGACATCCTTAGGCTAAGCTGAAAATATACCTCTTTATCATTTGTACCCTATTACTCTGCAAGTAAGTAAAGTAGTCTTATTTGTCTTTCTAATATTTAAAGACCATCATCATATTTTTTTCTCTAAATTAATCATTTACAGTTCCTTCAACAAATAATCATCAGAAAGATCTTTATGGAATAGTTTAAAGAGATTTTTTTCATCTCAATTGCAATCCTCTGGACATCCTCCAACTTGGCAATGGTTCTCCTGAGGTGTCACGCAGAAAATTGACCATAATGCTCCAGCTGTGATCTGAGAAGGATAGAGGATAATGGCATTATGATTTCCCTCATTCTGAACATTATTATTGCAGCTTAAGATATCATTACCCTTTTTTTTTTTTTTTGGCTGCCATATCACCCAGTTGACCAATTTTGAGATTATAGTCCACTAAAATCTCCAGTATATTTTTTTCCACATGGACTTCTTTTCAGTCATGGTTTCCCCATCCTTTTCTTGGGCAGTTCATTTTTTAAAATCTTTGGGGAGGACTTTACATTTGTCTCCATTATATTAGATTCGTTCCGTGATGGTAGGAATTCTTGCCTTTGTTTTTTGGATAGCCAGCATATACCATGGTTTCTAGCATAATAAATGCTTATTGAATGAATGAGTCATGTGAGATCCAGATATCCCACCATATTTCTCTTTCATTCTGATTTTGCCATCTGAGATATGTGCTACCACTGGAATAAGCCAGACTTGACCCAGGCTGGTCTGGTACTCCAGCTTCAAGATGTCAACAAAATGAGACACTTATAGAACAATTAACAAAAGGCAGTTTATTTAGCCTAGCAGGGAATCATATTCAGAGCAGAGAAAGAATATTCAGCAAGGATCTGACATTGATACTGTTGAACATATCTTCCCACAAGCTTAAGGAAGACTATGAAGCTCCTTGTGCCCTGGATTTTTTGTACTCCATTGACTAGGAGGCTATTTCAATGGCTTGAGCCTTTAAACCACTAAGCTAATTAGAAGTGTCAAGAATCGTTTCAATTATCTTTTAAAGAAAAGAACAAGGTAACCTACATGGTGGGGAACTCTATAGATATTCCTCTTCCCATGCCCTTCAAGTTCCATGTCTCCTTCAAAGCTGATAAGCAGATCAACTCTTATCTTTTTCCAATACGTCAATAAAACATTAAATAGAGCAAGAGACCAAACAGAGCATATTACTAGAAGCTCCCTTCCAGTTTAACAAGAAGAGAGTCAAGATCAAAACTGAAAGAGGACCAGATTTAGGCATTAGGAGGAGAAGGAGAACTAACAAAACTAAAGAGGGACCATGAAGAAAGCTAGAAGATGTAGTGTCAAGAAAGTCAAGAGAGTTTCAAAGTGGGGGCAATCATGGAAACATACTGAGAGTTCAGAGACCTGGGTTCTAGTCTTATCTCTGCAACTAATATTCTCAGTGTGATCTTCGGGAAGTAATTCAACCTCTGTAGACTTTAGTTAACAATAAAACAAGGGTCTTGGACTAGATCATTTCAAAGGGCCCTTTCAGGTCTAACTTTATCATCTTAATAGAAAAGTTAATCAGAAGAGAGAAAGGGGCAGTAGACTGAATGACTAATATGTTATTAGTGACCTTTGAAATAGACGTTTGAATACAATGGTAGGGACAGAGGCTCTCTCATGTACTTTTTGAGAAGACCTCACTCTTATTCCCTTCGGTTTGTTGTTACTCTATCTTTACTGAAACTCAGAGAATAATTTCTTTCATTAGATTGTAAGTTCCTAGAGGGCAGGAATTGTCTTTTGCCTCTTTTTGTATCTCCAGTGCTTAGCTCAGTGCCTGATACATAGTCGGTGTTTAATAAGTAAATAAACACTCATTTTAGACCATATTATGCCACTTTGTTTCTCACTCACCTTCCCCTTTCTTCACTTATCTTTTTCTCTCCTTCATTCCTCTGGTCTCTGCTTTTATTCTATCCCCTTGTTCCTTTTTTCTCTCCCTATGCATATTTTACTCTTCTCTTTAACTGGCTATAGTATGATATGAGTAAAATATTATTTTTAATATTTATAATTATAGAAATTTGGACCTGGAAAAATACACACCTGCATATACATCTACATGTATATATCTATGAAAAACCTAAATATATGCATATATATACATGTGTATATGTATATACATGTGCATATTTATATGAAGGCTTTTCCAGGTCTAAAATTTTATAACACTAAATTATAGGTGTTATTATTATTATGCTTAATTTGCAGATAAGGAATCTGATCTGAGAAAGATGGAAGTGAATTGACTTGCCCAAGGTCACACAGGTGACAAGTAGAAGATCCAGAATGTAAGACCAGAGCCTCTTACTCTAAATTCAGCATCATGCTACCTCCCAGTTCCTGAGGTCTGGTGATTCTGCATCCTCAGAGGAAAGGGCTCGTTATGACCCTGATTAACAGATAGCTATCTTGTTCCCCTTAAGTTTTCTTATCTTCATCCTCTTCATTTTACAATGACTTGATCAAGGCTACACAGTTAGCCCCCTCAGGTCTCCTTAATAATGGTTCCCAATTTCTGCCTTCTTTCCAATCTGTTGTGTTTATTAAATAAAACTTTAGATTCCCTATTTTAATGTTTAAATCAGAGAGATTTAACAGTTTTGTTGCCATTTAATTTGCCTACAGACAGCAGAATGGCATAATGAAAGAATACTGCATTTTGGCTCAGAAGACCTTGGTATTCATGGTGTCTCTGTCATTTACTGTACGCTTCACTGTTGAAGAGGACCATGATATCGGGAAGATGATGACATGACTTGCAATTGACTTTGATTTGAGTGAGGGAGGCTGTACAAGGTCAGCAGCCTCATTTTCTCCTCCAGAGCCATCTGGGTCTGGTGGCCAGCAGACATTCATCAGGACAACTGGAGATGACCCAGGATGCAATGGGAGACCCTGGCCCTTTTAAGCTAAGGTGTTTTCAGGTTCTCTCTTTGAGTGAGGTAACGCCCATTCAGGGAATGTGCCTCCTTAAAGAAGTGAGTCAGGGGATGGCCCCTTTATAATCAAAACAATGACAAAACCTGCCCTCCTAGCTCAGAGTGAATGTAAAAAGTAACTGTTTCCTTTTTGGCCAGCAGCTCTGACGGTCTTCACCTCCTAGTTTGGTGCTTACGTGTGTGTGTGTGTGTGTGTGTGTGTGTGTGTGTGTCCAGACCGGCTGCTTTCATCTGTACAGGGACCTCTGGAAACCCCGCAGATAAATAAGTGATAGTTTTAGAGCCTTAAACAGTTTGAGGATTGGAAAGTTTCATTTATTTTCCTCTAGTCACAAAACTATTATGTGGCCAAGACAGGAAGTGATCCTAGGTCTTCCTGATTCTAAGGCTAGCCTTCTACAATAATCCCTTCCGCGTTGTGACTTTCTCCATCATGGTTTCAACATATCACAGGCTGGCATAAGAAATTAAATGAGAATCTTTTGGGAGCTTTATGGAAGCTGCAGATGACATAGAAAAAGTTTAGAAAATCGGACATATATAAAAAAATGTGTATAGTATTATAAAATATTAACATATTTTATCTTTTAATACCATAATAATTCAGACTTCTCTGGTATGAAAGGAGGGCCTTTTATGAGGATTTTCCAGATCTGGTGTGTGTTGAGAGGGGGGAATGCCATGCCCCTAATCCTTACCATGTCGAAGGCATAACTGCAGACAATATGCCACTTAGCCCCGCTGCCTCTCACTTTGGCTTATTCACTATTATTAGGGAAAAGAAAATGAAATATCCTCCCTCAGTTTTTTGTTTGGTGTAGACATTCGGGTTTATTTTATTTATTTTATTTTATCCTACCCATGCTGAAGACCAACAGGGAATCTTATGATGTAAGGAAAGCTGGGCTTTGGGACAAAGCTTTGGATAAAGCTCTCTAGAGGCTTTGAACTGATCGTTTATTGCATTGTTGGTGAACAACTACAATGGTGAAAAAGAGAGTCATAGATATTGTCCTGGGAACTTTCTTCCTGTATCTTCTAGCAAAATACAAGTGTATGGGTCATCAGTTCCAATATGATGCTCTATTTGTCTTTTATTTAATGGTGATGGGAACAAATTAATAGGGGAAAAATAACATTGCAGTGTAAAAGTTTATGTTGTAGTATTTTGACATTCAGCATCCTTGTCCAACGTATTCTCTATCTGAGCTACTGGCATCCATTTAACCTGAATGCCCTTGTGATTTATTATCATTATTCAGGTATTGGAAATTGAAAACAAGGCGTATTTATATTGCAGTTTTCATTAAAAAGTTGTCATTGATCTGACTTCTTTCTACATTGGTTTTATTGAAGTAAATTGTGGCATTTTCCTATTCTTATCACAGCAATGTACATTTGAGACAGGAAGATAAATGTCACTTTTTAATGAAAACTGGCCAGCAGTTTGGATCACATAAGAGGGGTGAGCCTGCCCCCACTTTGACATTTCTCATTCTACTTTACCAACCATAAGATTTTGTCTCCATTGTTTCACACTCCAGTATCTTCAGCCAAATCCCACGATGGGGATAAAACAAAATGCCGTGGAAGCTGATATCTCTTACTGAGAAAATGCCCAAGAGCAGTGAGCCACCAGTAACTTTACATGGAAAGGGAAATTCTGTTAATAATAATATTAATAAAAATTATAACATATTTATATAACATCTTGTGATTACATTATATTATTTCCTTTCCATGACATCCCTGTAAAGAGAAGATAGGCAGGGTTATATATTATAATCTCCATTTTACAGGTGAGGAAACTGAGGCTTATAGAGCTTCACTTACCTGGTCAGTATCTCATAGGAAATGAGTTTGGAGCTGGAGTTCAAAAAGATCCCTACCTTTATTAGAACAGTGGAAATAGTCCAAAGAAAGGCATGCTAATAGTGAGAAGAAACACAAGGCACAGGGTGGGGAACCTGAGATCTCGAGGCCACATGTGAACCTCTAGGTCCTCAAGTGTGACCCTTAGACTGAAGCCCAACTTTACAGAACAAATCCCTTAATAAAAGGATGTGTGTGTTCTATGACAGTGACTCAAGGAGTTTGTTAGACTGAATTAAAATTCATTTGCTTTTGAATCCGTTTGTTTCCCTGTGGCAAGTTTGTATGGTCATGCAAAAGAAGTTTCTGTTTTATCCATGTTCAAGAAAGAAAATGATGGTGAGCTCAAACCCACATTTTCTGATGGCAAATCCAGTATTACTTCATTACACTTTTCTTTGGGGATAAAAGTAAGTATTATGAGTTCTTTGAGAGCAGGACTTGTCTCAAATTTTCTCTTATTTCCCCAGTATTTGGCAGAGTTCTTGATAGACAGTAGGAATCTAATACATTTTTTTAAAATTCATTCATTCATTTGTTCATTCATGCATTTATGTATGCAAAGTTTCATGTGAAAAACCATTTCTCCTTTTGGATGAGGTTTGAGAGGGCTGCAAAAGAGAAGGGTTTCTTGAGGCCAGGGGCACGAACGCTTATGTGATTGTGTTGTGTTTCCTCCTCTTAGGAGGCCTTTCTCCTCATACATGTGGAAGATTCTAGAGGGTTTTAAAGGAGCACATAGAGGTTTCTTACACTGATTTTTATGATGTTCTTTACCCCCAAACATACCAGCCCAATCCTGTATTTTTTGTCCATCCCTGACAATTGAGCAGATATTAAATCTGGAAGGACTTGCCTAAAAAAAGTCTACACAAAACTTACCATAATTGTCTAAAAAAAAAAATCTCTTCAGACATTAATGTACAGGTAGATATGCATTTATCTTATTGTGTTCTTTATGAGAAGTAAGTAGCTTTTAAAAAAAATTCTTTGTAAGGTATGTGATGGACTAGATAGCCATGAGAGCTCCATCCAGCTTTGAAATTCTGAGTGACTTCTGAATATTGAATTCTATTTTACCTGCCTTTATTTGGGATTTAAAGAAACCATGTGGTTATTCATTTTTTTCCAAATTGAGGATCTATTTCTTTATAATTGTGGAGAAAAGCAGGGTTAATTGACTTGCCCAGGATCATATAACTAGTAAGTATCTGAAGCAGATTTGAACTCAGGTCTTCCATATTCCAGGGACAGTGCTCTATCAAATGCACCACCCAGCTGCCCTTTGAGGATTTGTTTTTGAAAGATGAATAAAATCCCCCTAAAATGTGTCATTAAAAAAAAAAATCCAGGAAAAGTGACATAATTTGTCCAAAGTTACATAGTAAACAAATAAAATTAGAATCTGAACCCAGGACTGCTGACCTCCAAGTCAGTGCTGTTTCCATTACACTCTAATGCCCAATTAATGAATTGTACCTAAAAATGACCTTTGAAATATGCCCCTCAATAAAGTGGGAAATTGGGAAAGAATATTTGCAACCAGTGTCTCTGATAAAGGCCTCATTTCTAAAATTTACAGAGAATTAAGTAAAATTTATAAGAATACAAGTCATTCCCCAATTGATAAATGGTCAAAGGATATGAACAGGCAATTTACAGAGACAGAAATTAAAGATATCTTTAAGCATATTGAAAAATGCTCTAACTCACTATTAATTTGAGAAATGCAAATCAAAACAACTTTGAGGTACCACATCTCACCAGTCAGATTGGCTAAGATGACAAAACAGGAAAACGACAAATGCTGGAGAGGATGTGGAAAAATTGGAACACTAATGCACTGTTGGTGGACTTGTGAATTGGTACAACCATT
>CM053585.1:348782765-348802311 GCA_028646515.1 Pseudochirops corinnae | reverse complement strand
TCCCAATTTTTCTTCCATTTCTCTCATTTGGTTTTCAAAATACTTCTTCAGCTGATCTCTAGCTTTAAGGCAATCTTCATGTTTATTGGAAGCCCCTGGTGGGGGAGCTCTGGCTGTGCTGACCTCCTGCAGCTCTCTGCCTTTGTCCTTCTTTTCTTCAAAGAAGGAATCTAGGGTTTGGTTGCTGTTCTTACCCTGCTTCTTATGCTTATTCTTATTCGTGGTTGGTCAGTCAGTGATTTTTTTTTTTTAATCTCTGTGGAGCTCTGCTTCTCGAGGGCAAAGCTCTGTCCCAAATTGCTGCCAGAGTTCTTAGGAGGGTGCTGGGTCCCTCCGCCTCTTCTGGCTGACTGAATACAAATGAACCACAGGACCAAAGCCCAAGACGACGATCTGGATCCAGGCCGCTCAACGTGAGAGCACTTGGCCTCTGAACGATCGCTTAGTCCCCCTGCAGTCTACAGGCCGAGAGCTCTGAAGCAACAATGCAGAGGCAGGTACAGAACCTCTGCCTTTTTGCCTCTCAGCCCTGGAGGCGTTTTGGCCAGACTGCTTTTCTCTCATGACCTCGCAAGCCACACTGACCTAGTTTTGGATCCTGCCGCAGCTGCCGCCAATCCACTCACCCGAAGCTCCAGCCACCTCCCGGCTCCTCGCGTTCAGCCGCCCCTGGGACACAGCCAAGGCTTCAGGCCAGGCTGGTTTCAGTTCGCAGTGCTGATATGGTTCCTTGTAGCCAAGCTGACTTTAGTGGAAAGTATATTTGTGTGCATTTTGGAGTTCTAGGATTAGTTTAGAGTCATATTTTATGGATATTTTGGGGTGGCTATGTGAGAGCTGCAATATGTTGCTGCTGCTACTCCGCCATCTTGGCTCCACCCCCCACATGGTGTGTTTTTGTTGTTTTGAATAATCAGCATCTTCTAAGTGCTTTTCAGTTAAAAAAATAAAACAAGTCTTGTAATTAGATATGCAATCTCCTTTTCCCTCCCAAAAAGTGCACAAATAGTGTTCCTGGAATTCTCCTGGGATTTAAACCCTTCCTATGTCCACCTGTAATATGTTTCTTTATATCTTAGCTGCCCATTATGGATGTACTCATAAAATCTTAAAGCATTATATGTGTCTAGTGTCTTGCATACTGTAGACAATAAATATGCTTAATTGTCATGACTCTGTGAGTTGTTTGGCAAATGGAAAATAATCATTTTGGTGAGGGAGAAGAAGTGGGAAAAGGATGGTGCTGAATCTTTTCTAAGAAGGCAATGCCCTTGTGAGTCAAACCACTCCCAGCATATCTGGATACCATTTAGCCATTGTCACATAGGCAGGTGGGAGTGAAGAGTCATGGGAATTATCTAGAATAATTCACATACTCAGGTTCATCAAAAAAAGACAGTTTTTCTGATCTTAGTGATCCAATTGGTGCTATACACAGACTAAATTCACCAGGTAATATTTCAGTCCTTGTAACAGCAGATACCCTCCTCTCCCCCTGGCCCCCAGTGGAGGTGGGACCACCATTGTGTCCCAAGGTTGTTGCCTGTGGCTGGTAAACCAAGGATGGCCAAGGATTGTTGTGCGATCTGGAGTCAGATAAAGCCTTCTGGTGGGTCTACTATTTATTCTGCTGTCTCATAGATTATTCCAAATCTGACAGGCCCAGCCTTACTTTTTAATCCTTTCTTGAGTATTTTCTACCACCAAGCTACCCTAGATCTCTGGAGTCTTCACCCTTCTTGCTAATTACAGACCCTAGGTACTGAGATAATTTGAGATTTGGACAAGGCTATCTATTTGCAGAGAGAAAGTTCACCGATTAATGTGGGGAATATAAGAGAATCCAAGAGGTAGAAAAGTATCTGCCCAGTGACCAAGCATGATAATAGCTCTTCCTACAAAGATTAATGTCTACTATTAATTCATTAATTAAAATTCATATCTCTTATCATCAGGCATTCCTCCCCCACCATTTAAGAGTATTCTAACCTTTCACAGCTCTCCATGCCAACTGGCCTTTGTAGACATAGATTTAGCAACATAGAAAATTTAATTAACTAAATAATCATTGGCTACCAAATTTTGGTAACAGTAATTTTGTTAAAGAGTTAGAAGGGACCTACCCTAAGGTCCCTTCTAACTCTTTAATTTAGACCCATGTCTTCATTTTACACATGTGAAAATGTTTAAGAGAATCAATCAATAAACTTTTATCAAGCACCTACTATGTTCTAGGCACTGTACTAATACAACAAGAGGCAAAAGATAGTCCTTGCCCTCAAGGAACTTACAATCTAATGGAAGAGATAGCATGTAAACAAATACATACAAAGCCAGCTATATACAGGATAAATAAGGGGAAATTGACAGAGGGAAGACATTGGAATTAAGAGAGGCTCAGGGAGGCTTCCTGTAGGAGTTGGGATTTTAGATGGGATTTATAGGAAGCAAGGGAGGATAGTAATTAGAAAGAAAAGTGAAGTGTCTTGCCCAATGTAGTAGAAGTAATGACAGAGCTCAGACTAGGTTATCTGATAATGCATACATCTATCTGAATATCTGTCTTCTTTTTTCTTTTGTATTCAATGATTCAAAAAACATTTATTAAGTACTTACTATATATCAGACACCGTGTTGGGTATTAGGGAGAGAAAGACAAAAACAAGACAGTCACTGCTCTCAAGGAACTTACCTAAAAAAATATTCAATAAGTGACTTTCACTGAGAAGTAAAAAACTTCAGGATGCTGAAGAAGATGGAGGAGGAGGAGGAGGAGGAGGAGGAGGAGGAGGAGGAGGAGGAGGAGGAGAAAGAAGAGGAGGAGAAGAAGAAGAAGAAGAAGAAGAAGAAGAAGAAGAAGAAGAAGAAGAAGAAGAAGGAGAAGAAGAAGGAGGAGAAGGAGAAGGAGAGAAGGAGGAGGAGGATAACAATGAAAATGAGAAGGAGGAGGAGGAGGACAACTCAGCTTAAGTATATGTCCCTCTTCAATTTGCCATGCCCAAGTGGGCTTAGGTAGTCTCCTAAAGGATAGTCCTGTGATATTTTGTACATTCACAGAAATAGGACTCCTGATTGGCTGAGAGACCTCTGAATTCATGGCATTTTGTATGAGTGGGGAGAAATACCTTCTGATTAGAGAAAAAGGGAGAAGGAGGGAGACAGAGAGAGGGAGAGAGAGAGAGAGAGAGAGAGAGAGAGAGAGAGAGAGAGAGAGAGAGATACTAGACAAGACTACTGGTACAGACTTTTGAATGGCAGATAGGAGACCTCCCTAGAGCTGCTGGTATGTGAGCAAAGTCAGCATCCCACTATTTCCCTCAGTTCCCAGTGACTATATCCCTAGGCACTGTCAAGAGTGGACTTCGTGGGTGAGATTATTCTCTCCTTGGTTGACTTGAGATTTCATCTCATTGTCAAGTTACTGAACTCCTTTATTCTTGTATAGTCTATCACTTAAACTAATCCGTAAGGTTTTCCCCAGATTTTTACTGCTTTACTATTTGCTTTGATAAATGTTTGCTAGTTCTTCATGATTGTCTTTTCTATAATAAGTATTTTTTGGAAGAGAGCTAAATTGGCTGAGATTAAGCTGTTACCTTCTCAGTCTTGGGAAGGGCTATTTCCCTCAAAGAGCAACCAAGAAAAGTGGGTCTTATCCTGAACCCCAATACACAATCATGCCTCTAAACAGCAAACATATGTGTATATGTGTGTATGTAGAAATATACATATGTATGTGTATACATACATGCATGCATATATATACAAATACATAATATATTTATACATTCACGTATATATTATGTGATAGATACACATAAAGGTATAAAATGTATGTCTCAATAGCCAACTTGAAGACAGGGGAATAAAGGAATGATTGCTTAGTCACAGCTATCTTCCTACTCTCCACAAAGGAACGGCAGCCTCTCTAATATGTGGGATAGGGTGAGGTATTCCTGAGCTATCATAGATATCCATGTTACATATAACCTAGGTCACTATGGCCTGGTTTAACTTGCTATAGTAGGTTCAAATCATCACCCATACTGTATTTCTAAGGTAGGTAGGTAGGTAGGAAATGAGTATTTATTGAGCATTTATTATGTTCTGTGCACTGACAAAGTGATAGATCAATAGATAGATAGATAGATAGATAGATAGATAGATAGATAGATGGATGGATCGATGGATGGATCGATGGATGGATGGATCAATGGATAGATGGATCGATGGATGGATGGATCGATGGATCAATGGATGGATAGATGGATAGACAGACAGACAGACAAAGAGAGATACATAGATAGATTGATAGATGATAGATGGAGAGATGGATGGATGGATGGATCATTTATTAAGTACTTGCTATATATCAAAGACTGTGAAAAGCACTGGAAATAAAAATAGAAGCAAAAGACAGGCCCCACCCTTAAGAAGTTTACTATATCCTAAGAAGGAAAGATAATATCTAAAGGTGTCTGAAAGGGCGAGGAAAGGGAGGAGAAGGTGCCCATGTAAGGGCAAAAAGCAAAAGTCCAGAGAATTAGAAGAAGAGTTAATGAGAAGTAATCTGAGCACTTCCTCAAAAAGAGGCTCCTCCACCAGTGGAAAGAGGGGCACCACAGCAAGGGGAGAGGCATCATTGGGGCAAGGAGTCAATTCTAATGAAAATTCTCCATGAGTTCTGTTCATTTTGGAATCATGTCCAATAACTGTATCCAGATCACAGATTTTGAATTGAAAGGGGACTTAGAGATCACCTAGTAACCTCCTCCCCCATTTTAGAAGATGAGATTGACACCGCAAAGTTACATAGCTAATAAATGGCAACCCCATGATTTGAACTTGGATTACTCTTTCCATTGTGTCAGACAACCTCTCAAGTCACCCTGGAATTTATTAAAATACTATTTTTGTGCTCGAGGATAGAACATCAATGAAAAGTCTTTGATGAGCAGTCTAGGACATCTGTTTAAGATTGCTACTTGATTTAAAACTCTAGACACCACCCTGTTTGGAAACCATGCTGATCCTTTTATCTACATCTAATTCTGGGTGCACATCAAAAACCAAGCAAATCAGGATTCCTTTGGGCTGACCATCTCTGGGGGTTTCCCCCATCCAGGGATGTTCTGAAGCAAAACTTTTCCAAGATCTCTCCCTCCTCAAGCCAGATTTCTGAGTTACACCAGCCCCTGAACTTTCTTTTTGATGACTCCCCAGCATCATCCTTCCAGGTTGAATCTTTCCTTTAAGGCAGTGCTTTATACTTCTCTTTGACAACTTGGCTTTATAACCAAATTTCAGAGAAGCTGATGAATAACAGCGTGAAGAGTCTAATTAATTCACTTTCGCCCACCAGGCACAAGGCATATGTAGGATCTGGGCTGCTGCTAAGTTCCAAACAATTATAGAATCATCAAATATCAGAGCTGGAAAGGACCATAAAGATTATTGAGTCTATCACTTTAAAAAAAAAAAACAACAACAACAGATAAGGCAATTGAAGCTCAGAGAAATTAAATTAAATGACTTGGCCAAGGTAATGAGGCTAGTAAATGGTATAGCCAGTATACAGTCAAACTTCACGACTCTCAGAGGGTTTGGCTTCCATGTCCCAGACATGATGCCACTTGTGGGAAAATGGGAAATAAATGAGAAAGTGGAAAACTTGGGCTGACTTCTCTTTCCTTCTACCACTGACATGCAAATAGCCTTAGAAAGATCTCCAATGTTGTTCTACTCAATGTGCAAGGTGCTTCTTTTGTTTCTAAGTGCTTTCTCACTGACTCCCTAATTAGATACTTTTCTCTCTGGGCTTTGTTCTTCCCCACCACCTCCACAACTACCCTCATCCCTGAAAAATGAAGATTTCTTTGCTTATCAGTTGATGTGTGGTGTAGTCAATTCCTGAAGCTCTCCAGGTGGCACTGGGTAGTATTCAATGAATGAGTAACCTAAGGATGCCTTCACTCCCTCCATCCAGCAGTCTCCTGCTCTGCCCCCACCCCAGTTACAAAGAAAAGCACATGAATTTTTATATTGCCCCACAAGAAAATCATACTCCAAGGTAATCGTTTGCCAAAGTAATCACAGTGTAATGCATTCCTTTGCCTAAGAGAAATAATTTTTTTTAAATTCACTGCTGTTTTCCATTATCCTTGCAGCTGTCTGATCCCTCAATACTCTTTGTTTATGAAGATAATGAAGAGTTAACTGTATTCTAAAACATCTTCAGCTCTATGGGAGAAAAGCGCTATTTAAGCATAAGGGTTTTTTTAAAGTAACTTCTACTATCTAATTCTTTTTTTTAACTAGGGGAAGAAATTTCCACTTGTTCATCATTCTCAAGGGTATTCCTCATGGGGTTCACACTTGGGCCAAGTCACATTGTGTGTATGTAGCAGAGGGGGTGGAGAAAATGACGCCACTCCTCTCATTCCCTCTGGCTCCCAGCCATTTTTCACAGATGAAATCTGGCTAAAATGAACACTAAGAATATTCATTTGTGGGAAATGAAAAAGGGGATTCCACATCAACTGAAGAAGTGAGGAAAATGGCTGCTTTCTTTCATAGTGACCCATGTTTACACGCTATCTGCAAATGATGATGGGAACATAGTTTTAGAGCAGGAAAGACCATTGAATCTAACCTCTTTATTTTTAATAGATAAGAAGACTGAGGCTCAAAAAGGCACATCAATGGGGTGACAGTGAGTAGAGCACCAGCCCTGGAGTCAGGAGAACCTGAATTCAAATCGGGCAAAAGACACTTAACACTTACTAGCCGTGTGACCTTGAGCAAGTCACGTAACCCCAATTACCCTGACTTGCCTCCTGCAAATAAATCAATGAACAAACAAACAAACAAACACATAAATAAATAAGTATAAATGTGTAAATAAATAGGCTCACCTAATCCTAGGTGCCTAGTAAATTGCCTCGCATTTAATGAACCTCTCTGAACCTCAATTTTATCATCTAAGAAAAATAAAGGGGTTAGATTCAATGGTCTTTCCTAATCTAAATCTATGATCCCATTATCATTAACAAATAATCAGTATATAAACATGAGTCACTCAAAAAAGAGGCTGTCCTCTTCCTCTGGGGAAGCTAATAGCATGCGTGGAGCCGGATTCTAACTCAGGTCTTCATGACTTCAAGTACAGTATGCTTTTGACTGCATGCTTAGCTATCTACTTCAGTCACAGTGGCACAGCACTGAACTTAAGGTCAAGAAGACTTAGCCTCAGTTCTGCCTATGATGGGGTCCCCTATGTAACTATAGGTTACTTAACCTCTGCATGCCTCAGACAACTCCTTAAGAAATTTCCTCATTTGTAGATGGCAGCCATCTCCATGGATCAAGAGAAGCTCACTGGACAGCTCCAGATTCCTAATTTTCACTTGGTTCTTGGCTGGCCAGTACACTTGGGAGGGATCTATTCTCCCTCTTTTTGTATCCAGGGCAAGCTTCATTTTCCCTGTATACCTCTAGTACCGAATAAAATATCCTCATCATTCTGCGGTTATACTGCTGAGCCCCATAACTTGCTTCTTCCTACCCTTGGCCCTCCTCACATTCGGCTCCTTTTGTTCCTTACCATTCCAATACCTATATTTTCTTTGTGATCCAGGCAGATCTTCCCTGACTTACCTCAGCTAGCATAAACATTTCCATTTTATGAATTTTTAATGCCAAGATAAGACGATGAGTATTACACAGAACAATTTAGTTCCTGATATTATATTGCACTGTTCTTGAGTGGTATTTTTTGGTAGGAAGTCTTATCTTTTCACCCAAGTGGGGAGTTCAAGGACAATGTCTTCCATGTCTCAGTTTCCCCTAGACTAGAGCATCTGGGACAGTGTTGAATTCATTTGGGTTTGCTTTCCTTTTTTTTTTTTTTTTTGGTCCAGATATGTGATTTCATCAATGCCAGAACTCCCAATATGGTAAATCCTTCCACCAATGTAGACCAGCAACTCAATTATAACTTAGAGAATTGTCTGGAAGCACTGAGGAGTTAAATATCTGGCCCATAGTAACACAGCTAGCATGTGACAGAGGCAGAAATTAAACCCAGGTCTTCCTCTAAGACCAGCCCTCTGTCTAGGACTTTATATTGCCCCTAGTATAGTAAGCTTCATAAATATATATTTGCTTGACCTAAAGCTTGTAACTGCACCATTTCAGTCATGTCCAACTCATTGTGACCCTGTTTGGAAAAGACACTATAATGATTTGCTATATCCTTCTGCAGTTCATTTTATAGATGAGGAAATTGAGGTAAACAGGGTGAAGTGACTTGTCCAGGGTTACACAGCTAGTAAGGATCAGACGCCTGATTTGAACTCAGGAAGATGAATCTTCTTAACTCCAGACACAGCACTGTATCCACTGTACCATTTAGCTGCCCCCGACCTAAAGTAGGCTGAGAAAATTCCCATGATATAAAATCACTGTTTCAGAGTTTGCAGTAGGAAGGCAGAATATGATGTTACTAGGGGGCAGGGTTCAGATGGCTCTAGGGAGCAGACCTACTTCTTCCTCTCACATACACACCTCCAGACACCGTAGGGCAACTCTCTCTTCCCCGCCCACCTAAATGCCAGAAAAGTAGTTCAGAAACCTCTACAGCCTCCAAACAGATGCCTTAAAGCCTTCTGGGCTAATCCAACCTACCCTGCAATTTGGGAACAATATTGAAATTACCCAACCACCCTATTGCAGACTAAGATACCTTCTAAGCAAAGTTTAACAATCCACCTTCCTTGGACAGGAATATCAGGTTTGACCAGGTTATTATTCTAATTTTAACTGACTCTAGTCAAGAGAAAAAGGTAAAACATAATTTCATGTAATCCCCTTAGGGAGTAAAACAGTTCTCCTAATGGGATTCATTAAAAGACCTCAAAGAAAGCTATAATTATTGGTGTTCTGTGCTGGAGTGCCAAACATCATAGTACTGAGAGGCAAACACATTTAATGGAATCCATTCCCTAACACGAGGGAGTGAAACCATTCATTTCACTGCAATACTGCAAACTGCTTCAGTGTCCAAGAAAAATCTGCCCCTCATTGGATCAATAAAGGGCATATGGTCTTGTGAATACTTTACTAGTGACATGTTTTAGAATTCAGAGTCAGAGCTGGAGATCACTGACTGCAAATACTTAGAGCTAAGGAAACGGGGCCAACGACAGGTTGTTTCTTCTCCTCATCCATCCTTCCACTTAAGTTGTCCTTTCTCCAGCCTAAACATCAATTTCTTGCTTTGCATGATATGATTTCCAATCCTGGTAGCACAGAAGGCCAAAGTTCCTTAGGAATATTTCGCTAGAGAGACCCCAGGTTTGCATTCACTCAGTCAGTCCTTAATCCACATATCTGTCCTGTCATCAGCCCCATCACCTTCTAACTTACCCTCAAGGTGAGAATCAAAGTTTTTGCCACATGCGTTTCTAAAATGTAGCTTTATTTTAGCTTCTTGCATTTTCCCCATCATGTCTAGAAATGGATAGAGAATGGATCTGTGATTTTATAACCAGAGAACTTCCAGGTATGGAAATTTCCTCTACCAATACAGGTTATCATTTGAGGGGTTCAATATCTCCCCTCAGATCTCCAGCCATGACACCATTTACATCAACTTCTTTTTCTGTATCATCTTTCCCCATGAGAATGTAAATTCCTTTCCTTGATGGCAAGGAATATTGAGCACAGTTTAAATATTTGACAAATACTTTATCATTTATCTATATCAGTGGTCCTCAATCTGTGAGTTGTGACCCCTTTGGGGGTCGAATGACCCTTTCACAGGGGTTGCCTAAGACCATAGGAAAACACATATTTCTGATGGTCTTAGGAACCAAGACACTGCTCCTCTATCCGTCTCCAGGAGGGTCCACTCACATGCAGATATGCCCACATACGAGTACTAAAAGGTCGTGGCATTAGGAAGGTTGAGAACCATTCATTGATCTATATGATCTACAATTTATTGTCTTAGGGAGTTTCTTAGAGCAGTGGTGTCAAACTCCAATAGAAATAGATCCCTGAAAGTCACATATTGTCTTAGAAAACCACAAATTAACATTATCTATACTTCATTGTATTTTTTAAACCTTTTGAAACATTTCCTAATTATAATTTAATCTGGCTTGGGTTGTGAGTTTGATACCTCTGTATTAGAGCACTGGGATAGTAAGTTACTTGCCCAGGGTCAAACACCCAGTAGATGTCAGTAAGAACTGAGAACTAAACCCCAGACTTCTGTCTCCAAGGCCAGTTCTCCATCCACCATAGTCATGATGCCTCTCTAGAATCATTATCAAAAAAAAAAGATATATGATCAGTCTCAAATGGCCTATTTTTGATATCCACTTCCTTTTCTATGTACCACAAACCACCTCATTAATAATACATTCTAAAATTTTGCCAGGAATCAAAGAAAAACTCATCAAGTTCTAAACTGAAGAATCTACCTTCTTCCCTTTTTAAAAAAATTAGTTCCACATTTGCTCTTCTCCACTCATGTGGTTCTGTTCATCATTTTTCAAACTGTCAACCATGACTGATCAATTAAATCTGCTATATCTTTCGTACCTTGGAATGTAGATTTTCTGAATCTGATGACTTCAAATTATGAAGGGCAAGTAGGTGCTATCTTACCATCTCACTTATTTTGGCTTTCATATCCCTGTGAACCATTTTTTATTTCAGTTTTTGTTTGTTTATTTGTCCTAGTTGTCCTAATTTAAGATCATTTCTCTTTATTGGGAGAACAAAAGAAGGATTGAAATAATAATAATATATAAAATTATATACAAAAATATTTTATGTGTATAAAATAAAATACATAAATAATATATAACATAAAATCTATATAATAAAATCTATAAATACATAATATATAAAAATAATAATAGATTCATTTATAGGATGAAATGTCTCATCTCTGTAGTTCCTCAAGTAGAGACTGGATGACTGACCATCTGCTAGAATGTTGCATGGAAGATCCCTATCTAGGCATGAGGGGCTTTGAGTAGTTCTTTGATTCCAAGTTTAAGCCCAAACTACATGGTTATATTACTGTGAATAAGCCTCCCCCCAAGCCTATTTTGTCATCTGTAAGATGACATTACCTACCTCATAGATTTATCATGAGAAAAGCATTTTATAAAATGTAAAGCTACCACCTACCTCACAGGGTTGTTATGAAATCAAACAGGATAATATATGTCAAGAGTTTTGCACACTTTAAAGAGCTATCTGAATGTGAGTCATTATTCTTAGCATATAAGTAAGAGCTAACACTCACTACTGGGGGGTGGTTAATTGAGTTCACAAATCTGTGCATGGAGAATAATAGGAGTGATGGGGTGTCTGTCTAGGAGCACCTGTGGATATAAGCATTGGGTGGGATATGAGGTCAGGCTGTTAGGGTCTGAAGCAAGTGCATATTTGTAAGAGTGACTTGTACAGCCCTCACAGCTATGAGCCAAAGGTAGGACTAAGGTCACAGGTTGTTCTTTTTCAAAAATTTTTTAATTTTTTGCTCTTTGGAGGGGGGAGGGCAGGGCAATTGGGGTTAAGTTACTTGTCCAAGGTCACACTGACTTCAGGGCCAATTGTTCACTGTGACACCTAGCAGCCCCTGATTGTTCTTACTTAACACTTGAGGTCAGTCTCTGACCTGGCCTGATCTATGGGGCATTTTAGGATTCTAGATTTAGAGCAGCTCCTTGACAGCTTACATGCTGCCCTACGTAGGGACCCTAAGGCCCCAAGATGCTATGTACCTTCCCCAAGATCATACAGATAGTGAGTAGTAATGCCAGAGTTGACTCCAGACTCAGTGCTCCACCCTGCCTCCAAACCCAGCCACCTGCTTCTGGTGTTTACTTTGTTGAAACGCTATCAGATTCAAGAGCATGGAACAAATTTCCTATTTTCAAATATTGCTAATGCTTTTCTCCAACCCTGCATGCTCCCTTCTTCCTCTGATAATAGCTTAATGTTCTCCCAAAGAGTAGGAAGCTTCTCAGTGTCTGATCTTTTGTCTCTTCCAAATAGATAGATGAGGACATGTAGGAAATATTCCAGCTCTCTATCTAGATTGGTATAAGACAAATGAACAGGGGCTCTGTTCTCATCTTCCCTTCACATCACACCCTCCCCAATGCTACACAAGAAAATTTTATCAGTATTTTATAGCAAATGTCAATTTTGATTAAACAAATAAAGCATTGAGGACAAAAACCATTCTTTATTAGTCAGTATTTTTAGGTAGAATGTTACAAACTTAGTGGCAGTGTTGGGGGTAGGGAAGCAGGACCCTGGATTTGCGATTTTATCTGTGTAATGAACTTCCTGGGTAGAAACTGCTTCTTTTCATGATCTGGTTCATGAAACAAGAAACGCTTTCCTGTAGCTAAATGTGTAAAACTAATGGCATGTCTGTGTCTGTGTGTGTGTGTGTGTGTGTGAGTGCATGTGTATGTGTGTGTGTGTGTGAGTGTAGACATCTTATAGGATCTTTCCGAACAAGGTTTTTTCCTAAGCCTATGCTAAAATCATAAAAAACTTCTTAATAATTGTAATTCCAGATAATTTTATTCAACTATCCTGACTCTCAGTATCTAGCAAGGCACAAAAGACAGAGAGATTTCTGCCCAACAGAGGTATTTGTCAGTGACATAAGAAGTTCTGGTGCAGAATCTGAATGGAAGACAGATTCCCCAGAGGAGGTAAGAGCCTGGAGCTGTCCTTATCTAATGTGAAGGTCATTGGGCTGAGTCAGGTCCCATAATATGAACGTGCTTCCTGAGTGCAACGCACAGTCACTCAAGAGAGCCCAGGCCCAATCTACACATGCAGAAGAAGAGATAGAAATATAGAGATGGATAGATAGATAGATAGATAGATAGATAGATAGATAGATAGATAGACAGATAGATAGATAGACAGATAGATAGATAGATAGATGATAGATAGATGGATGGATGGATGGATGGATAGACAGAGACAGACAGACAGATAGATAGATGGATAGATGGATGAATGGATAGACAGACAATGAAAAAAGAGAACTCACAACAAATAAAGATGAAATAAAGAAATTTAGAAACTATTTGTACCCAATTATATGCTGAGACAGATAGGTAGTTGGACAGACAGACAGACAGATAGATAGATAGAACATAGTATAGGAGTTATGCTTCAGATCAACTAAAAAAAAACAAGATTAGTAATCATGATTTCATAAATGGCAACATTAGAAATAAAATGGTTAAGAGAAACAGGGAGATTATATAATGCTTAAAGGCATTATAGTCAATGAAATGACATCAATTCATAATAGATATGAACCAAATTACCTAGCATCTAAGAACTAAAAGGAAATGTTAATAAAATTGAATAAATAATAGAAACAATTTGTATTTTCAATAAAAAAATGAAATAATGAGAAAATATATAAAAACTTTTGGGATACAGACAAAAGAGAATCTTAGGGAAAAATTTGTTTCTCTAAATAAATTGATTAATTGAGTGTGAGAAATAAAAAAATTAAAAATCAATATTTTGAAAAAATCCCAACTAAACACAAAAATAGGAAGTCCTAAGATCAATGAAGAGGCTAACAAAAGTGAAAGTAAAAAAATTTTATTTGAACTAGTTAAAAAAGGAGCTAGTTAAAAAAAACTAATTAAATAGATACACCATTAACTAATATGGTTATAGATATAAAGAAGAAAACCAAATTACCAATCTCAACAATGAAAAAAGAGAACTCACAGCAAATGAAAGTGAAATAAGGGAAGTTATTAGAAACTATTTTACCCAATTACATGATCCCGCTTTCTCATCAGCAAAATGAGCTGGAAAAGGAAATGGCCAACCACTACAGCATCTTTGCCAAAAAACAAAAAAAAAACAAATGGGGTCAGAGTCAGTCACAACTGAAATGACTGAACAATAATAACAAAAATGCTAAAAAATATGTCTATTATATGGCTTACCCAGGTTGACACCAACAATATATGTCTTGAACCCAAATCCAAAGCCAGCTCTGTGTCCACTATGTCAGAGGCAGGTGGAACTTGAATCAAGGTCTTCTTGGTTCCAAGGCCAGCTTGCTAAACATTATCCCATATTTCCTGTATGGCAGTAAATAAGGAACATAGACCTAATGACATCTAAGTTCCCTGTGAGTTTAATATTCAGTAAGTTAGCGATTTTGGTTGAGACCTCTTATCTGAGTGCATGAGACTGCATTCTCTTCTCAAGCTAAACTCTATGAAACACTGCTTAAAACCAACTGTGTAGTAAGATTCTGAGTCTTTTAATATTCAATATGCAGCTTTTTTTTTCTAATTTAAAACATTCTATTTTTATCCAATTGCATTTTTTCACTTGGTTCGTCATCTTTTTCTTGAATATACAGACCAAAGTCCTTTCTCTTGAACCACCACCAAGTGTGGCCACTTACCTCCATAGGTCTCCTGCACTTGATTTTATTTCTCACTGGAAACATTGCAATCCTTATATGACGAGGTTACCTCTGGGTGGGGACTCATATTTGGACTGCCTTCATTTTTTCCTAATTCCACTTTAATCATTTATACATTTTCTCTCCCAAAGGAAGTCAGCCCTCTTGTCATCTATGGTCTAGGCCTGTCATGGACTATTACTGACCTATCTCATCAGGAAAACAGCTGCTGGCTTCTTTCTTTGACCTAAGGATTTTCCAGCTGCTCACAATTACTATTCCAGTTTACCTTCCCTCTGATCAGATTCACATATTTTTATAAATTCATTCCAAAATTATTTGAAGGTTTTGATTACAAATCAGACAAAAACAAAATACTAAAATTTCTACAGTTATAAATTTTAAAAGAGTTTCTAGAAATTCATGGGTGGAAAGAAGAAAACATTATTCCCAATTCTGACTTTATGATATCTTGTAATACCAGGCTCAGCCTTAACTCTCTGGAAATCCTTTACTAAAGTTCTTCAGTTTACATTATCAGTCATACATACACTCTACACATTTGTTCATTCCTATAGCCTTCTGTGGACTAGGAACAAAGGAGTACTAACTTTATTTTTTGCTTTTATTACTTCTAATATTTATTGATATTTTCTTTTTACTCCACTTTCTTCTCCAAATATATCTCTCCCACCCTCCTCTGAGAGTCATCTCATAACACAGGATTAAAAAAAAAAAACTTCAATAAAACTACTCTACAATTTCATCACGTGACAGTATATGGAATGTTCCATACCCATAGTAGCCCACTTCTGCCAAGAAAGGAGGGAAGTGTGTCTTCTCATCTCTTCTTGGTCATTAGAATGTCAGGACTTTCAGTTTCGTTTTGTTTTTTCTTTGTTCCATTTACATTTTCATCACTGGCATATTGTTTTCCTTCTTCTGCTTTCACTCTGCGTTTGTTCAGATATATCTTCATATTCTTCTCTGAATTCTTTACATTCATTATTTCATATGGTACAGTAATATCTTATTAGGTTTATGGAACATAATTTGTCTAGTTTTCTACTATCATTTAGAGAGAAAAGTGAAATAATGAATATTTTGGTATTTATGCTGCTTTGCTTTCTTTGACTTCCTTGGTCAATGCTGCCAACATTAGGATTTCTGGGTCAAAGAGTATAGACATACTAATCTCTTTCTTAGCATAATTTCAGATTGTTTTCCAGAGTGGTTGGATTCATTCACAGGGGAGCACTAACTTAGAGGCAGCTAGGTTGCACAGTGGATAGGATAGGGGATCTAGAGTCAAGAAGACCTGAGTTAAAACCCAGCCTCAGACACTTCTCCTTCTGGTCTACTTTGCCTCTCCTTCCCTTTTCAACCACACAGAAAAAGATGCCCTTCCCAGAATAAGCTCATTACCTCTAATCTCATTACCATGCTGCTAATCAAACCTGGACTTGGAGGCAGCTAGGTAGTGCAGTGAATAGAGCACCAGCCCTGGAGTCAGGAGGACCTGAGTTCAAATACGGCCTCAGACACTTAACACCAAAAAAGCTAGCTGTGTGACCTTGGGCAAGTCACTTAACCCCAACTGCCCCACCTTCCCCCCCCTCCAAAAAGCAAAAAACAAACAAACACTCAAGCCTTGACTGATACCCCCTCCTGAAGTCTTCTCTCCTCTTTGATTGGAAGGTTGGAAAGTGGGGTACCAAACTCCTCTTGATGCCTTTCTTTACATCTGTTGATGTACTTGATTTCAGCTCCATGGTACAAAATGTCCCCATGCCAGGATCTCCTCTCCCTGCTTTCCTGCCTTTTTTGGTGAGTTGTCTCATCCTTTATACTGTAAGATCCTGAGGGCAGTGACTAAATTCCTTTTTATTAATTGCATCCCTAGGGTTTAGAATATTGCCTAGCACATAGTAGGTGTTTTAACATGTTTATTGAATTGGATTGGATTACTATGGGCAAGTCACTTAATTGCTATTTGCCTCAGTTTCCTCAACTGACTTTTCCTGCAGGTTTGTTGGGAGAATAAAATTAAACATTTGTAAAGTGCTTAGCACAGTGGCACCTAGTAGGTTCCCTAGAAGTGTTTACTTCTCCCCCCATCCCTCCTTAACTTTAAATCAAAATTATAACAAGGAATTCTCATGCCTAAGCAAATTCACTTGGGGAAGGAGTTACAGAGAACAGCTGGAAAATCTTCCTGGGTCTGATGCAGTCATGCTTGGAGAAGGAAGTGATCATCCTAAAGAAGGTCCCTAACCACAGGGACTCTTTAGATGCTGGTACCCTGGAAGACATCCCACCACTGTTACAGCTCTGATCTAAATTTTCTCCCTTTTAAGAATAGTTTCTATATAACCTATAGTAGCACGGGACCCTCTGGCAACTTTTTTATAAGAACCGCTTTTCACTCAAATATGACTCTTGAGAAGATTAAGATCAATTATGCATCAATTTCTTACCTTTTGTTTAAATTCCACCTAATATACCCTACAGAGATGCACTTAGAGACCCAGTGTAAGTCCCATTAAAAACATGTCAAGTGACCTTAAATGCAGACCTTTTTTTTAACTGGCTGGGCTACATTTTAGAGGGTCATTTTCTTTAGTCATCCAAGCTCTTGGGAAATAGGACTTCACTATTCTCTCTAAACTAGAGAAAAAAATCGAAAAAAAATTTTCAGACAGGAAATTATAATCTGGAGACACCAAATTCCTTGCTCCAGATATCTAGAAGTTTAGTGAGGGTGAAAATTAAATTAATCTCAAAGTTTCTTAGGCTAATGGTTTCTCTGCATGATCAAGTTTTGTTTTGTCCTTTCAGAGATCCTGGAACAAGAGCAGGAAATGTCAGAATTGTTACAAATAGAGATAAAATGTTACAAGAAAGTATCAAGATGGAAATTAGATATAAAAAAATCAGACCTCTCAAAGCAGAAATAAAGATAAGCAAGGAAATAAACTATTTATAACACCTGATGGGAAAATCTCTCCAAAATGGAGGCTCTGGCAAAAAGAATGTTAGTCTTGGCACTCAAAGACATAGAAGTAGTAGAAAATTTGATCAAAGAAAAACAAAAGGTAACAACTTTGAAGGTACATGCAAGTTCTATACAATCCATAGTGAATAATCTCGAAGACAGGGTATATACAAAGATGACTTAAAGTTCATATATATGCAAGAAAAATGATATATTTTTAAAACAAGAATACTATACTACAGGAAAAATACAATAAAACATCTCATCTTATTCTAAATAATAATAACCAATTACTAATTGATCAAATGAACAGGCCACAGCTGATGAAAAACCTTACTTTTGAAACTTCAAGGCAGATAATGGTTACAATGCAGAATTTCAGTTCAAACCAAAATACCAAATCGCAGATATTCAGGAGAAGCCTTTCATAGTTGAAGGAATATCAATTTGAAGATGGTTGGATTCAAATCCCATGTTCAAGTTACATGTATATCAAGCATATTTTACCACGGGTTAAACCAAAGATAAATAGATGTCCCAACTAATTAAAAGAGCTTCTTTGCTTTCCCACTTGAGAGCCATGCATGATAAACAATCTGTCTCCCAACAGAGAAATAACATACCCCAGTCTTTTCCTACTCTTTGATAAATCCAAGAGTTCTTATTGGCCAGGTGCCATGACTAGTATAAAATATACCCTTACCCTTTTAGTTGTGAAAAGTATGGAATAGTAAATAAGAGACATGACCTTTTTAAAAAGAGGCAACCCAAAAAAAGATTAAGCTTCCACAAATCAATCTACACATATTTATTAAATGTCCATTATGTGTCAGGAACTATACTAAGCACTGTGGATACAAATGTAAAAAATGAAACAATCTCTATTGTCTCCGTAATATTCTAGAGCAGTGGTTCTCAACCTTCCTAATGCCGCGACCCTTTAATACAGTTCCTCATGTTGCGGTGACCCCCAACCATAAAATGATTTTCATTGCTACTTCATAACTGTAATTTTGCTTCTGTTATGAATCATAACGTAAATATCTGCTATGCAGGATGTATTTTCATTGTTACAAATTGAGCATAACCCACACTTTGAGAACCGCTGTTCTAGAGGTAAAGACAAAAATACTTATAAATACAAAGTAGCTAAATATTTAAGGTAGTTTGGAAGGGAGTACTAGCATCTGGGGGAGCGGGGATCATCAGGAGAGGTTTAATGCAGAAGATGGTATTTGAGTTGTGTCTTCAAGGAAGAGAGATGTTGTATGAAAAGAGAGGGCATTTCAGGCAAAGGAAGATGGCCAGTGCAAAAGCAGGGAGATGAGAGATGATGTGCAATGTATAAGGAATGGATAAAAGGCCAGCATAGTTAGATTATAAATGCAGGAAGCAGAAAAATATCCAGTGGAACTAGAAAGATGGATTGTGAAGGCATTTAGAAACTAAACAGAGTAATTTATATTTTATTCTAGAGAAAATAGGAAGCCACTGAAATTGAAAGACATGGTGAGATCATCACTTTGGGAGCAGTTTGTAGAATGGAATGAAGTGGTGGAAGATTTGAAGTAGGGAGACAATTAGGAGGCTATTGCATGTGAGTAATGTTTCGGAGGTAGGCTCCTATCAGTTACTAATTTAAAGGAAGTGATTTTTCCCTTTTCTCAATTCCTAGAGCAATTTCTGTTCTACTTCTGATATGATATCACCAATATCATCATTGTATATTCTGTAACTTTCTACAAGGGAGGAATCACTTCTTGGTGTTAGCCCAGTAGTCCCTGTTATATGTGAGTCACATGAAAACTGTTCTAAGTTCAAGGCATGCTTTGAGTCAGCTTTATTCAAAACTATCATTCCATGATCTCTAAAAGGACAAAACAAAACTTGATCATGCAGAGAAACCATTAGCCTAAGAAACTTTGAGATTAATTTAATTTTCACCCTCACTAGTGTATCTCTTTTACCAGACCAACTGGAAGACATCTTAGTTCATAGGAAAAGGCATTTATTTGAACAACAAAGACAGATAAAAAATAACCTGGATGTTTACACAC
>CM053585.1:348761995-348782265 GCA_028646515.1 Pseudochirops corinnae | reverse complement strand
TTTTCTGTGATAAGATGTTATGTTGTGAATATTATATTGTGATTTGTTGTGAATGTTTGTCTTGATTTTTTATGGAATAAATGGAATGTTCACTATACTGTGTAATCAGAACCTTAAAAGCTGTTCACAGTAGCATTTCTTTTGGGAAGCTGCTCACGCAGGGCATTACAGCAAGTCACCTACCTCTGTTTGTCCCAATTTCCTCATACGCAAAATGAGTTGGAGAAGGAAATGGCAAACCAGTCCAGTATTTTTTGCCAAGAAAACCCCAACTGGGGTCATGAAGAGTTGGACACAGCTGAAAAATGACTGAAACAATGACAGAGAAAGACACAAGAAGCATAAATTAAACCGTGAGGAGGAAGCTAAGGCTTTGCATGTTAAGAGCCTGGGTGGCATCCTGATGTCAGAGCTTAGTAGGAAGAACACATTTAGAGCAAACAATACCCACTACCATAGCATGATTTTGGTGTGGGAAAATGGATGGCAACAGCAGTGTGTGTGTCCAAAAAAAGGTCTTTAAGGTTTTTATGAAACACAAGGCTTTTCACTCCCAAGAGAACTATAGAAAGATTAACGCATCCTTATCATAAAGAATAAAAAGAATTTGATAGACATGCTCATATCACATGATAAAGTGCTTAAAATTTTATAGAAACATTTAGGAGCAAAGGATCCTCACTTCACAAAGCTATAGCAAAGGCTGGCAACAAGTATTCACAAGATTTGTTAACTGTTAATTCTTTATCTCCGTATTAAGCCTTACAACCACTAATATGCAAGAATGGAATTTAAAAAATGGTCCCTAGTGGGGTCCACATGAACCCAACCAAGGATGTATCAATCAACAAACATTTAACAAATGAATGTGTCATGTGGATTTGTTTACTAAAACAGAAAATTTTATAAAAGCCATTCATGATCAGATCATTGACAGTGGATCGTGCCGAAAAGTTATTCATAGGGGAACTCAGACTTACTGATGATGCTGATTATGCAATGAAATGGTGGAAACTGTGCAACGTGTAACTGTAGGCGGAAAAGTACATCATCTATGGAATTTTTAGAAAGACATGATCAGGAGAAGCTCACTTTTAAAAAATATATTAACAAATTAAAAAAAAAACCCTTTAATATAACTACAAACTCCAAAATAACCTTGAGAACTTAATAAATCAGCTGAACTAGAACCAGAACCTTATTACAACCAACCACAATTGCCTAAACCTAATATTGTTCCACAAAATAACTGAAGAATAATATTATGAATGTGTCACCATCCCAAATATTCACACTCTCTAAAGTACACAGAATTATGAAAAACTTTCAAAATACAGAAACTCAAGTAGCAAAAATTAAAACCATGTGTAGTACAATTAGTTATATATTATCCCATTCATCCTGTCTACTACTGGAGCTATTTTAAAAATATTTTTCAACAAGTATACAAAAGAAGAACTTATATCCTATACATTCTTATTCAATTAAAAGAGACAATTATTTTCCCAGTTGTACAAAACTTCCTAGAACATTATATAGAAAAAGAATAGCTTTTGTCATTGTTGATTTGACATTCAACTCTTGGTGACCCCATTTGGAGTTTTCTTGGCAAAGATACTGGAGTGGCTTGCCATTTACTTCTCCAGCTCGTTTTACAGATGAGAAACTGAGGCAAACAGGGTTAACTGACTTGCCCAGGATCATATAGCTAGTAAGTGTCTGAGGCCAGATTTGAATTCAGAAAGATGAGTCTTCCTGAATCTAGGCCCAGTGTTCTATCCACTGTGCCCCATACCTGCCCTCATCATCAGAATGTCTTTTCTAATTCCATTGAGTAAGATGAGAGAAATGATTTTTCTATGATTATAACAATAACTGACATTTATATAGAACCTTAATACTTTCAAAATTTTTACATACGTACCAGGAGGTAGACATTTAATAATTCTCCCTTTTACTTCTAAGGAAACAGGTTAATTGATGTGTCACAGTACTAGTAAGTGTCAGAGTGGGATACAAAGCTAGAAAGTACTAAGTCTAAGACTAGCCCTCTGTCCACTCTGTTATAGCAACCAAGTAAACTGGGGATCAGAGCACAAGTAAGTAAATATAATGTCACTGATATCACAGAGGCTTAGCAGGATGTTGCTAGTGACTGAATTAGAGTAATGGAAAATCTTGTTGGAAGAGATTAGATAAAGGGAACATAGCAACACAATATGTAACAGCATGGAAATTCATGAAAATGGTCAGGACTGATTAGGGTAGGGTTGATGAAATTCCCCATTGGGTAAGGATCAAAACAGGGAAAAGAACATAATTATGAGACAGTAGGGAGAGCAATAGATTTGTAGTTGTTCCAATTCTAGCTCTAATATTTATCATCTGGGTGACCTTTGGCAGCTACACGTTTGAGTAGATAGAGTGCTGGATTTGGAGCCAGAAAGACCCGAGTTCAAATGTGACCTCAGACACTCACTAGTTGTGTAACCCTAGGCAAGTCACTTAACTCTGGTTGCCTTAATTCACTGGGGAAGGAAATGACAAACCACCCCAGTATCTTTGCAAAGAAAACATGGCTTGCTGTGGTCCATAGGGTCATAAAGAATTGGACCAGAATAAATGGCTGAACAACAACAAACCTTTGGCAAATCATCTAACTTCCCCAAGCTTCCATTTTTTCTACCATAAAATGAAAGTTTAGGACTAAATGGCCTCTGGAGTCCTTTCCAATTCTAGATCTATGATTCTATGATATGGTAGTCAAAGAATATTAAAGACAATCTGGCTAGAAGGATATGATGGATGATGAGCTCTTGATATAAATCACAGAGCTAAACTGCAGACAGGACATAATTATGAGCAATCAACCAGCAAGCATTTATTAAGTACCTAGTATGTCCCAAGCATTGGGCTAGGAGCTGTGGATACTAACACAGAGATTGAAACAATGCCTATTTCAAGTAGTTTACATCCTATTGGTGGAAATGCTGTGTGTATACATATGTGTGCATGTGTGCATATGTGTGTATACATACACACCTCTGTGTGTATATATGTGTGTGTACACACATGTGTATATGCGTGTTGTACATACATGTATGTGTATATAGCCATACCCCTACCTCTGTATATATATGTACATACATGTATATACATGTTATGCATACACCCATACTATATATAAATATATAATATATTATACTATATATAGTATAAGTATACATAAGTGTATATACTTATATAGGTATATATAAATACATATACATAAATATATGTATGTATATAAACATAGATAACTTGCCATCTGCAAATATATAAATACATACACACACATTTATGAATATACTCATACGTATATATATATGTATATTTGCAGAATAAATACAAGGAGTTAAAAATCAAGAGAATAAACATAAATAAATACAATGCTGTTTGGGAGGGGCAGCCTTAGCAGTAGGGGGAGAGAATTACTCAAAGCTTCAAATAGAAGCTTTCATCATGGTTCGAACATAATTATTAAACCAACTACTAGAACCTGTTAGATCAATGCTACCCTCTAATAACAGATCATCTGATGAATTTTTTACTTCTTTTATTGGTAATTCATTTTTCAGAAGATAGAAGAGGAATAAAGAAGGCCTGGCACGTAGGATCTGATTCTGACCAATGTAGAGGAGATAAACACCAATGGAAGGAAATGCCTGGAACATCTTAGGGTTTATGATAGAAAAAAAGAACAATTGATTACTTGCTATCTCAGGAAGATGAGAGTGGAGGAAGGTGGTGAGGAGGGATAGAATTTGGAACTCAAAACTTAAAAAAAATGTTTAAAAATTATTGTAATTGGGAAAAAAGAAAATACTATAAAAGAAGAAATCTGGGGTATAACTAAGATCTATAGAGAAAATTTAAAAGAATTAGGATCCCGTTGATGGAAATGTAGGGAAAGTGAAGAAGTGGAATTGAATTTTTTAATTTTATATTTATTTACATTTATATATATTTATATAAATTTTATTTAATAATAATTCAATAAAATATAAATTTATATTTACATTTTTAATTTAATTCAGAATAATATTCTGAAAACATGAACACAAAGGAGTCAGAAGAGGAGGAAGTGACATGTCAATACACTGATTTTGTTGCATGATAAATCCATAGGATCATCACACAGTGAGAAAGACACACAAAGTTTGCATTCTATTGAGGGAAGTGACAAGTGTGCATACAGCAAGAACATATAACTAAGAGTAACCACAATGACCATGGTTTTGTCAAAATTGTGTCAGGAAAACTAAAGCCCTAGAATGGACTAAGGTTGCAAATGTGCTGAAGAGAACAAAATGGCTGCCTAAGCTATGTGGAGGGTCAAGAGAAGAAACAAAACAAGAAAGAGTCACTGTTTGGGATCAATAGGTTAATAATGATGATTGACAATCCAACTATTTGGTTCCTATTTTGATTCAACATTCCCTACCAAGGAGATTGGGAAAGAGAGAATAAAAATGCTTAATAGAAAGTCAAAATCCATCATCATTGAAGAGATTGGTCTTCCTTCATTGAGTTCAGATCACCTGGCCCAGAGGACCTTTGTCTCAGGGCATTGGAAGAACTTTCAGATATGATTTCTGAGCTGCAGTTAGTGAACATGGAAAACTAGGCAGGGAAGCTAAAGAATTAGTAACCGGTAATTAGAGATCAGCTACAGCAGAGCTCTAAAACCAAGGGTGCATCTTTGGGAATGCCTAATTTGAGTGACAGGTACATGCGAAATAGAAAAGGGCCTTCCAGCTTTCCATAAAAAATTATTGTAAAATTTTCTTATTTTATGTTGACACCTGTTATTTTTGAATCATATTCATTTCCAAACATTATCCTCCTCTGTTAGACAGTCATCCCTTATGGCAGTGCTTCTCAACCTTCCTAATGACGTGACCTTTTAATACTCATCTGTGGGCATATCTGCATGTGGGCGGACCCTCCTGGAGACGGATAGAGGAGCAGCGTCTCTGTTCCTAAGACCATCGGAAATATGTGTTTTCTGATGGTCTTAGGCGATCCCTGTGACCCCTGTGAAAGGGTCATTCAACCCCCAAAGGGGTCGCGACCCACAGAACCGCTGCCTTATAGCAAACACTAATGGAAGAAGAGGAGGGGAAAAATTCACAAAAAGTAACCAATGTGTTGTCTTCTGTAAGCACACACAACATTTTACATGCACAGTTCTCTACCTCTGCAGTGAGGAAGAGAGGTGCATCTTTTCAACTGCCCCCTAAAATTGAGCTTGGTCATTGTAATTCCTCAGTGTTCACATTCATTTTATAATTTTTTTTCTGTTTCCATTGTTGTAATCCTTGTGTATCAATTGCTTTCCTGGTCTTTCTTATCTCGCTCTATATTGGTTTGTGTAAGTCATCTCATACTTCTCTGAATTCCTCGTATTTGGTGAGGCTTAGGATGCAGGAATATTTTATTAACTTCATGAGCTACAATTTGCTTTGCAACTAGCCATTCCCCATTTGTTGGGTGCCTATTTTTGTTTCCAGTTCTTTGTTAACACGCAAATCTTCACAAAGACTTTGGTATATTTATCTCTGTGTTTAACCTCCTTTCAATACATGCTTCTCAGTGCAATCTCTGGGTCAGCATTTATGGGCATTTTAATTACTTTCCTTACATAATTTGAAATTGTTTTCCAGAACAGTTACATTATACCAATTCTCAGTTCTGCTAACAGAATTTAAATAGGTCCTTGTGACAATTACATCTTTTGTCATATTTCTAATTTGTTGAATGTGAGATAAAACCTTGCTTGTTTTGACTTGAATTTTCATTATTAGCAATTTAGAGCAACCTTTTGTTCTTTTTTAGAGTACTTATAGGGGGTGAGAGAAAGAAGACAAAGATCTCAACGAATACTTTTGATTGGGGGCAGTGTGAGTAATTAACAACAGTGAGCCCACTAGGCTCCGAGACCAAGAAAGATGTTTCTGATTGAGTAGTCAGTGATTGGAGAATGTTTAGAAAGAAGAAGAAAGTAAGACCCTGGACTCCAAAGGCAAAGGCATCCTGGATATTCTTGATAGCAGAGCAGGAATCGTCAGAAAACTAGGTCACATCATTAAGGACAAAAGCCCAAGGCTGTGTTTTCACAGAGGGTGCCCGAGATGGCATTGCGACTCAAAACCAAGCAATAGCATGATCAGTGAAGAGCCTTGGGGATATTTAGTATGGAGAAGAGAAGACTTAGGGAGTGGATCTAGCATCTCCCCCCACAAACACACACAAGTTTTTGAGGAAAGGTCACATAGAAGAAGAAATATACATTCTCCCTGATCCTTTAGATTCATCAGAGCACTAAGCAGAAATAGCAGAAAGATAAATTTTGATTCAATATGAAGAAAAACCTTTGTAATTCTTATTGTGATCCCAAAGTGGAATGTGCTACTTTTTTAGGCAGTGAGTTCTCCATCAATGGAGGCTGGTGAGCACTGAGCAGGATGTTGGAGAGAAAGTCCTTGACCAGGTATAGGTTGGACTAGATGTAATCTAAGGTACCTTCTAACTCTAAGATACTGTCATCCCTTAACATATTCAAGTTTTCATGCAGCCTTAAGGATCTTCACTGGTTTCTTGATTCACATTTGGAATGGTCCCCATTGATGCAACAACACTTTATAGGAAAATGTAGGCCCCTTGATATTGCCACCTGACACTCAGGAGCCAGAATCGTGCTGTACAAAAAAGCCTTGACAGATTCTAAATGACAAGTCATGTTAGCAGTGAGGGTTTTTTTAAGCCTAAAGAGATAAAGAACAATAAGAGTCTATGGAAGAACCTAATAACAACAATAACTCATAACATGAAAAGAAGGCTGGGTTTGAAGCTAGAGGAGCTGAGTTCAAATCCTAGCTCTGTCCCTCATTACCTGCTTGACCCTGGGCAAGTCTGTTTCACTGGACCTCATTTTTCTAATATGTAAAATGAAGATGTTAGACTGAAAGACCTTTTGGGTCTCTTCCAGGGTGAATCTTATAATCTATATTGTGCTTTTGCATTTACAAAGTGCTTTCCTTATGACAATAAGCTTTAGAACCTTTGAAACACACAGAAGCACTTTCTAAAATTTAGAGGATACAACATTTGACAGAAAAATGAACTTAATAATCGCCTTTACATGTAATTGGCAAAAATACAATCTACTGGAGAAAAAAGAAAATGGAAGAAAAAATAAAATGTAGAAGGTAGGTGTGGATGCTGAGATTTCATTAATACAAGGAACTTCTGGGTGAGAAAACTCTTACCAATGTAGATTTTAACTTGCAGTCCTAGAGCAGGTGGTATAGTGAATAGAGTGTCAAATCTGGAGTAAGGAAGAATCATCTTCCTGAATTCAAATCTGGCCTCAGACACTTGCTAGCTGGATGACCCTGAGAAAGTCACTTAACCCTGTTTGCCTCAGTTTCCTCCTCTGTAAAATGAGCTGGAGAAGGAAACTTGCCAAGAAAACCCCAACGGGATCGTGAAGAGTTGGACATGACTGAAATGACTGCCCAACAGTGACAACAGTTTTAGAGAATTTCTGAGAACATTGAGAGTATGAGTAACTTGCCATTGAGAGTATGAGTAACACAGCCAGTACATGTCAGAGACAAGAGCTGGCATCCAAGTTTCCTGGCCAGCTGACTAGCCACTAGACCACAATACCTATCTTTCTAAAAACTTATATTTAGCAAATGCTTACTGATGTCACTATGATCTGTTTTGTTTTATTACAACCAAAGATTGTAGCTTATGACATTGCTTTTTGTAAATAAAACACACTATAACCTTGCTAATAATGCCATTCTTGAGGTCTTTTCTCCAGGAGAACGTAAGCTCCTTGAGATCAAGGTCTATTTCCTTTTTTATCTTTGAGTCCCAAATGCCTAGCTCAGTGTCTGACTCAAAGCTGTCACATAATGTTTGTTAGATTGAACTGAAGTAGGCTGGGGATTGTCATCTGTATGTGGGTAAAGTTATAGCCCATTTTTTTTGCTTTCAGGAAGATTTATGTTGCTTAATATATTTTTTAAAATATGTGGTAGATTAAATCAGCCATCCTGAGAAATGCTTGCAAGATATTTCCCTGTTCTACAAAGGCTGTCTGTAAGTGACACCACACATTACCTGAACTGTAATGCCCAATTTCCAATTTTCAACAGATCTTGTTCGATTTGTGTGCCATGTCAGAGATAATAAAATCAGGCAGGCGAACAGAGGTTTCTCTTCCCTCCTTGCAAATTTTTAATAAAACTTCTTGAACAACAGTCCTGGATTTCTCCAAAGGCTGAAATTAAAGAGATAAGATAGAAGATTACTCACTTGTCAGTCTGCACCAAATTATGCATCACCAATAGACATCCAAGTGGATTTTCCTAAATCGGCCAGAAATGTGAGAGTCTCCATCTGGAGCTTAAAAAAAAAAAAAAAAGGAAAGAAAAGAAAAAGAACACATAGTTAACCAGATAGCAACAGGGAGGAGAAAACAGACACTTTATTCTCAGTCACATGTAAAATGTGAACAGAATTGGTTTTCACTTGCAATGATCTTTGGGGAGGGAGTAGGGCTAGAGTAAGGTGTATGTGTGGGAAGGATGGGGAGGGGGCTTCGATGTGTTTGAATCAGCCTCTTTAATTTAGATTGTCCTGAGATAAATGTAGCTGCAATTGTTTAACATTCCTGCCCATCTATCTCTCTTCTAGAAAAGCCCATGCTACAAACTTCCCGTTAAGTATAGGATTTTCGTTCACTTACTATTTATTTATTCATTCATTCATTCACTCATTCATTTATTTATATACTTACACATAAACACAAATGTATTTATGTATAAATAAATATAAACATACATGTAAATTTATTCATGCATGCATACAGACATAAATATATTTATGTATAGTTATATATTACAAATATATAAATATGAAATATAAATTTTTATATTTAGATATTTATTTGTTGGTTCATTTTTGCTGAGACCTATGTAAGTACCATACACTGGACCCTTGAGCAAGCCTACTTGGTGTAGGGGATGTAGAGTATTTGGGGGGGGGCAGGAAAATGCTCACCTGGGGTAGGTAGCCCTGCTAGAGGGAAGAAGAAGCAACTTCTTACTTGAAACAATTATTCTTGCTAATGGGATGCTAAACTCTGTTGTTTCTATATTGCTGACAGACTTCAGGTATTGTCAGCACCCTCTAATTTCAGCACCATAGGGCAAAACCCTAGTCACACTGCCCTAGTTTCAACTCTACCCCAAACCTGCCTACGTTTGCATGGGTACATTTGCCTTGAAATGAAAGAGCGATGGTCAAAATCTTTGGGTTATCAATTTATATCTAGGTTAGATAATTCTTTGTTACAATAGAGACTTTAGAGTTCTTCTGATAATAATTTTTTTTTCAGTCTATTTAAAAGGATGTTGATTTACTTAATGCTGATATCTAGATAAAATGGACTTGAATTTGGGAGGAAGATAGAGGTTGTGTATTGGGGGGTTGGGATTGGGTGGAGAGTGTGACTGTATGTCTTTCCTCAGTTATCAGTGAATCTCTTTAGGGTGATTCTACCACTCAAACCTGTTTTGGCACATTGGAGAGGTAAACAGATTTCAACCACAAGCTGCTTATGTTTTGGTCACGCTTTCCAGGCTCCTCAAATTCCTGAGCACCCCTGGTGCTTTTCTCCCAATCAGGGACATGGTTCTTACCAGTGAAATCCACAGAACATACAGAGCTGATGGTGCACTTTAAAGGGGCCCCACGTCTTACTGAGTGTTTTGGGTCTCTAAGTAGAATATAAATTCTTAAAGTAGGTAGCAGAGGTCTGTCTTATGCTTGTTTGTGCTAAGTTTAGTGCCTAGAACAGTGTTCTTACACATATATTTCACAAATGAATAAATAATCAATTTTTTGCGTATTTTGATACTCAGGCCCTAATATGAACTTGGTCGATTTTATAAACCAGAGAAAAAATGCAATTAAAATCTTGAAATATGAGATCATCATGGAGCTAATACTAAAAATGACCTTAATGGTTATACAAACCCATTTTCTTATTTCACAGATGAGGAGACTGAGGTTCACAGAGTTCAAATGAATTGCCAAGATCATAAAGCTAGTAAATATCAGAATTAGAATTCTAACTCGGGTCTTCTTGACTCCAAGACCAGCACTGTATCCATTGTGCCATGCTGACTCCCATTTCCTCATTATACAGATGAGAAAATTGAGCCCCAGGGAATATAAGTAAATTGTCTGTTGCCACATAGATAGTTCAAGAAAGACCATATCTGAATCCAGACAATCTGAATTTAATTCTTGGATTCTTTCCATTGCAGCATGCTGATGTTTTTCTTAGTTAATTAAATTGAGTTCAGCTCAGCTCAATTCACTAAGCATGAATCTACTATGAACATGGTGGGACAGAAATGAAGTAGAGTGGATAGAAAGCCAGCTTCAAAACCAGCATGACTTGGGTTGAGTCCCATTTCTGATATATCCTGGCTCTGGGATCCTGGGAAAATCACTTTGTCTCCCTGGGTGCTAGGCAACTTTCTGGAACTGTATGTGGCAGAGATGATGCTGACCTGCCTTGGTAGAAGGTGATTATTCACCCAGGAGTACCCTATGCCAATGAAATCACAAGTTCAATGCCTATGTGTAAGATACTGTCCTAGATGCTAGACATAGAAAGAAAAGAATAAAAAAAAACCCAACCCAGTTCCTGCCCTCAAGGAGCTTCCACTCTATTTGGGAATATAATGCGTGTGCAAATAACCCTATATGTGAGGCAATGTGAGGATGGGAAGAACACTAAAATAAATACCAGAGGGATCAAGAAAGGCCTTTTGTAGAAAGTGGTGCCATACCTAACACTGAAAGGAGCAAAGGTTTCTAAAATGCAGAGCCGAGGAGGGAATGTCTCCTCATGTTGGCATCCCTATTGAAAATGGCTAAAGGAAAGGGTAGCCTGATGCCAATTTGCATTGGGCAGTGACTTCAGATTGCTACCCTTCATCAAGAGTCATTAAATCTAAATGGAAGACTAATACTCTACTGCCATAACAGTAATCATTGGCTCTGGCATCAGTTCCTGCTGCCTTTGAGAGCAATTTTCATGCTTGGGCATTGACACTCACCTGCAGATTAGAAGCACCAGTCTCTGTCTATTGTCTAGCTTTTCTGACTTGACAATTAAAACAACCAATTCTTTTTTTTTTTTTTACCTTCCACATTAGCAATCATCCATTGATCAGTGGTTCTGCTGTTAAATGATGGGTCCCTACCAATGGTTAAGATAAAAGGGTTGAGTGCAGTCTTTTTTTTTTTCCTTTTTGGAAGGCAATTGGAGTTAAATGACTTGCCCAAAGTCACACGGCTAGTAAGTGTGTGAAGTGTCTGAGGCTGGATTTGAACTCAGGTCCTCCTGACTCCAGGGCCGGTGCTCTATTCACTGCACCACCTAGCCGCCCCAAGTGCAGTCTTTCTGGTCTAATGAACATCCACCCCTCAACCTGTGAACAATGTTTTTGATCAGACACACAGGCGTGGCCATACTCTTTTTCCTTTTAGCGGTTCTCAACCTGTGGGTTGTGTTCAATTTGTAACAATGAAAATACATCCTGCATATCAGATATTTACATTATGATTCATAACAGTAGCAAAATTACAGTTATGAAGTAGCAACAAAAATAATTTTATGGTTGGGGATCACCACAACATGAGGAACTGTATTAAAGGGTCACGGTGTTAGGAAGGTTGAGAACCACTGTAAATCTAGTTGGTCTCTCTCTCTCAAGTCTCTCTCTCCATTACAGTTTATCCTTCTCTCAGCTCTCAAAATGATCTTCTTGAAACACAGATGTAATCAGGTAACCGGTCCCCTCCCCCCAAGTCAACCAAGTCCTCTTGTTGTTTAGTCATTTCAGTTGTGTCCAAATCTTTGTGACCCCATTTGGGTTTTCTTGGCAAAGATACTGGAGTGGTTTGCCATTTTCCTCTCCAGTTCATTTTTAAAATGAGAAAACTGAGGCAAACAGGGTTAAGTGACTTGCCCAGAGTCACATAACTAGTAAGTGTCTAAGGTCAGATTTGAACTCAGGAAGATGCTTACCTGACTCCAGGTACAGTGCTCTATCTACTCCACCACCTAGCTGCCTTTTCTGATAGTACTATACATTCTCTTTTTAGTTTAAATAAACCAGGAGAGAGATAGAAACTTGACTCATGATTTAATAGCTATAGGGAATTCCTGGGTGAAGAAACCCACCCTACTAATGCAGGTTAGTACCTTCTCTCCAACTTAGTCTTAGAAAGTCAGCTAGAGCACTGAAAAGCTCAGTGCCTTACCCAGAATGACATCGCAGATGTGTGTTAGAGGTAAGACCTGAACTCAGATCCTCCTGTGTCTGAGGCCATTTCTATATCTACTGTTTTATTTTTTTTTTTCATCAAGGCAGAAAAACAGACTGTACTAAAATTATTTATTTTAGTGAGCTCTGTGACCAGTATTGATTATTTCCCAATTTCTCTTCAAGGCAAAACAATCAAAGGACTTTGCAGTTGGATTGTAGGGACTGAATCCACCAAAGGAAATACACATTAATTTCCTTGAGAGACAAGGGCTACTAAAAGAAAAGTTTGGCATTATAATTGACTTGGAATTTGAGGAGAATTTTTAGTTCAAATTAAACATGTAAACATTATCTATGTAGTCCATTGTAGGGGTTTGGGAGGTTCTAGGGGATCATTCAATGATGAAAGGCAATATGTTATTTTTGAGAGGAATTGTAGATTTTGGGTTGGAAGAGACCTCAGAGGTTACTGAGTCCAAACCCTTCATTTTACATGAGGCTCACACAAGTTACATGACTTGTCCAAGGTCATAATTTATGGATGAATGACTGAAACATGTATTTATTAATGTTAAGCACTGGGAGCACAAATATAAAAATAGAGTTAATTCCTGCCCTGAAAGAGCTCAAGATATGAAGAAAACATTTCTATAAGGGAGTGGTGGCTTGGGAAGGGAGTTTTGCTCTGGGAAGTCCTACGTATTATGCATTGATGTATGGAGCAGTCAATTGACCTACTTTTCCAGAGATAATAATACTATTGATTTAATTATTGAGTCCAGAGTAAGAGGTGGAAAGCAGTAGTGAAGAAGCCCAAGGAAAGATTTAATGGAGAAGGTGGCCACCAAATTGTGCTTTTAAAGTATAGGAAGGAATTTGGCAAGCAAAAAGGGAGGTAGATAATGGATTCCAGATAAAGTGGATAGCACAAGCAAAGGCACAAAGGTGGGACAGTGCTAGGGAAATGATGCATTCTTGCAGAACTGATCAGGAGCTGAGTGTGTGTAATGGGGTAACATGTAATAAGGTTGAAAAAAAAATAGGATGTTTTAAGATTGTGGGCAGTCTTAAATACTAGTCAAGGGAGTTTGAAATTTTCCCAGTAGGTAAGAGGGGAGCCTTTAAATTTTTTTGAACACAGAAGCAATGTGATCAGATCTATACCTAAAAATATGACTTTTGAAATAAAATGAAGAACTGAAGAATGCAAGAAAACAAGGGTGTAAAGTTTTTTTCATATGCTATTGAAGTAGTTTAAGCAATTGGTAAAGAAAGTGATGGTAGTGAGGACAGAAGATAAGTGTGAAAAAGTTATGGGAATGTATTTGACTTGCCCATCGTCATGTAGTCAGGATCAAAGTCAGGATTCAAAACCAGGTCTCTTGATACTAGTGTTCTATCAAACTACTACATGCTGGCCCTTTCCCCAAGAACTTTAACAGTGAGAGAGTGGAGAGAGATGGAATAATTACTGGATGAGGTAGGAAGGTTAAAGGAAATTTGTTGTTGTTTTTGAAGAATTGACATATGGAACAGTTGGTTGACATGACTTTTCTGGATCAAGGGTATTATTTCCCTGATTGTTGTGCCTAGAAAAATGAGTGGAAAGCACAAGTAGAGGAGGAGGACCAAGAAACAAATTCATGGAGAAGTTAGCTACCATATTGGAGACTTGTATGTGTTTGCAGACAAACGGGAAGAGGTCAGTGTCAATAGAGAAATTGTAGATACTTGGGAACAAATGAAGGAAACAAGGTTCTAGAGAGGCAGAATGAAATAGTCTCAAGAGTCCTGGAGTAGATATAGTTCTCCTATGATAAGAGAAGAGAGAGCAATTGATGATATTATTAAGTGATGTCTTAGTTCAAAATAGCTGAATTTTTCTCCATCACCCTAGCTGTTATGTTCTATCAGAGCCAACTGGTATACTTACAATCAGGTTCCACACCATTTTATTTTTACATGAAATTTTAGTTACTGAATGGTATTTTTTAAACAAAGATAGTACAATGTTATTAAGTTTATTTTTACCAAAACTAAATCTAGCTTCCAGAGATGTAATAGAATAAAAAACATTAGTAAATTTGGCATCAAAAATTAAAGAACAAAGCAAGAGACCTGTCTATTGACAGTCAAATGTAAATCCAGCTCCTAAAATAAATATGTCACCCAATAGGTCATGTGTGCTCATATCTAAATGTGAGTAACAGGAAAGCCTGAATAGATATCTCTAGAGTTTCTTCTGCCCAACCCTCTCCAAGGGAGACTAATTCCTTCTAGATGGGGTGTAAGGGATAGGAACCACAAGGCTAGGCACAATGCCTAGAGATAGGGTACCAGGTTAGATATACCTATTGTCCTCCATCCCACCCCCAATATTGTTAAGTTAAGGGGAATAAAATTTAGGTTCTAGCTGCACTCCTGATTACTATCCTTTAATGGGGAAGGATATTCCAAGCTTTTACATACAAGACAAAATATCAGTTACACAAAGTCTAGACATAGCAAATAACACATACACCCATTTAATTAAGCTAGTGGAAAACAGAAACCAGAGAAGTTATGCAGACGAGAATATGCCAGACAATATACAGAGTGAATGAGAGCTTCCCCTGGGAGCAAGATATCTCAACCCAACCAAGAGAGAGGCTTAGCTTTTAACCAGGGCAAATTCGTTTTAAATGTGGTCATCTCAAGCTAGTGATGTGATCAAGGTGCCATCTCTTCTACATGCTGGCTTCTCCCCAGAGTCTTTCTTTCACTCTACAGACCTCTCCCTGAAGAAAATATGGAACCCTGTGCCTTCTTTCTGGAAGCTGAAATCCAGAAGACCAGGATCTCTCTTCTCCCAAGCTTTCAATAACTATACACCTCTCACAGGCCCTGAACGTTGAGTAATCAGTCTCTACCAATGAACTGAGTCTGTGGTAACTGGACTTGAGAACCCTGGTTAGACAAGCAAGAAGTATGTGGTGTGTGGTGCCTTATGTGGCTAACATTCTACAATCCTTTTGCTGTTGCTATCCACAATAGAATTTTATTAAGTGCTTATTCTGTGTAGCACTTAAGTTATGAGTCTGAAGGACTGGGAGGCTGGTGGTGCACTTGACAGTACAAATAGGGAAATTTAGAAAGGGGGAGTGTTGGTGGGGGGGGGGAAGAGAAAATAAATTCAGTTTTGGATATGATGGGATTAAGAGGTCTATTGAACGTCCAATCTGAGGTGCCTTAAAGACAGTCAGAGATTCCAAGACTGGAGGCTAGCAGAGAGGGAAGGTCTGGATAAGTTGATTGGAGAGTCATCAGCATAGGAAAGATAATGAAATCCAACACCATTGCCTTGCCCATTGATTTTGCTTAATTATTTTTCTTTGTTACAAATGAGGTTTTTCTTAGAAGAGAGTAAGTAGGGAAATGGCAGTATAAAAAAATAAAAGCCATCAATAAAAACTGCCAAAAGGTTCTTTGCCTTTTCCTAGGGGTTTGGTAAGGAGGAAAATGTATATTTCATTAATAAATGCTCTTTCACACACCCCCCCACCCCCCAAATCTTAGCTAATTAAGCTTGCAGGTTTACATGATGTTTCGGAACTCCTTGAGGGCAAAGTGTTTTTCCTTTCTTTGTACCTTGTGATTAGCACGGTGCCTACAGCATAATAGGGCAGCTAAGGGCACTGTGGATAGAATGCTGGGCATTCCAAATCTTTCCGAGTTCAAATCTTGCCTCAGACACTTACTAGCTGGGTGACCTTGAACAAGTCACTTAACCCTGTTTGCCTCAGTTTCCTCATCTGTAAAATGAGCTGGAGAAGGAAATGGCAAACCGCTCCAGTATCTCTGCCAAGAAAGCCCCAAATGGGGTCATGAAAAACTTTGCACAACCGAAAACAACTGAACCATAACACATGGCACGTAGCAGGTCCTTAATGAATATTGGATGACTGATTTTAAAAGGTGCATGTTTACACCTTCTCCCAGTTTCATCCCCCCTGCTGGAGGATTCTTTTGGCTTTTCTTGGGCTTCACCATAAAGAGTAAGAAAAATACTGTTTATAGGGGAGTTGCCTTCCAGAAGGCAATTCTGCTCACCTTAAAACTCCATAAAAGGAGTAATTAGCTTTAGGGTTCTAAATATTAAAGAACTTTATCGATATTGGGCTATTATTATTCCTATCATTATTATTAGTTAATGTATTACAACTACATTGTTTCATGCCCAGACTTAGGTTAATCTGCCCAATATTCTTGAGTCCAAAGTTTATAGGCACACTAATACTAACTAACATTCATATAGAACTTTATGGTTTGCAAATCATTTTGCATCTTATCTCATTTGACCCTTACAACAATGCTGTGAAATACTTGCTATTATTATCTCTGCTTTGCAGGTAGAGAAACTGAGGCTGAGGCATTAATGATGTGCTCAGGGTCCCACAAGCTAGTTAAGTAAATGAGGCAGGATTCTGACTCAGTCCTCTCACACCCCTGGCACTACCAGGCTGCCCCATGAACCTCATGCACGTAAGAAAGTCCATCAGTATTAAGCAGTGGGTTTGTTGTGACAGACAAGGCTGACATAGTAGCTCTGGAATTGCCCCCTCTGCCATTCCTACAAACCTTCTTGCCAATCCTGTAGATAAACTCAACCATATCTCTCAGCCCACAACAATTTCAGCTGGCCCTATGCCAACTGACCGGGCTGAGGTAAATCCCACCTCTGCTCAGCTCTTCGCATTGTGGTTGAACTCCAGAACCTGAGAGTCCACCTGGATTCAGGGGAATAAGGAATCTTCCCATGTTGTTTTTGTTTCTGCCTTTTAACTACATATGATAAAATAATGACAGGAGCTTTAGAAAAACAATTGGTTCAGTGACCAAAAATAGAAGGAAATCAGTCCCCAAAGCATTGGTTGTTGAAAGTGTGTGTGTGTGTGTGTGTGTGTGTGTGTGTGTGTGTGTGATATTTTATTAGCTGTCACTTTCTAGTTCTGACAGCTGCAATCCAAAAACTCAAGTTTATTTCCTGGTCTAGCCCTTTTCATGCAAATGGAGTATTTGCAGTGATGGAGTGTGTGCAGTGATGGAGTGTTTGGAATGAATTTAAAAAGGAACTATTATCTCCATGCCTCCCTCATTCCATTTTAATTGATTGGTCCCTGAGTGTACAGGAGTGGCTTGGAGTCACCTTGTAATAACCAAACACGAGTTTGCTGGTTTTTGATTCAGAAGGAGGAGAGTCTATCTGCAATAATCCTTAGTCCAGGCCTGGGTTAGCTCCTGAAGTGAGCCTCTCATTCAGAGATGCAGAGAGTCTTATCTGACTGGGGAATGTTAATGCTTTTACCACTTTTATGATGACCACAGTTATTTGTAGAATGTGATTTAAAATTTTTAAAGTTTGTTAATTACTACATATCAATATATGCTTAAAGATAGGTGCATAATCAATCAATATAACTTTATGAGATGGCTCACTAATTAATATATAACCCTGAGATGGAGATCATAACATATAGCTTGTATATGAATAAATTCCCTACTGAAATCCAACTCTGTTGACTGAGTGGCATGTAGATGACCCTGAGATCATGACGGCTATAGCTATGAATTGCAAGCTCTGTCCACTCCTACCAAGCCAGGAGGCCTCCTGGTGTTGGCTCCTTTGTTTGCCCACCAAGTGCTAACCTGGCTAAGTTCAGAGAAGGCCAGAAGACCATTCCAGTTTGGTTGGAGTGTGATGAATTATTCAGCCATAGTAACTTGCAAAGACAATCTAACAATTGGTATAGAGGAAAGAACACTGGATTTCTAGTCAAAGGACTGGGATCCAGTTCCTACCACTGACACCTAGTATATGTTTGAGCTTAAAAAAATCTCTTACCTTCTCTGGGCCTCAGTTTCCCAATCTGACTTGATGATCTTAAAGGTCCCTTCCAGCTACAAATCTATGATCCTATGATTGCAAGTCAAAGAGGGATTATGAGCTATGTCAGTGAAGGGAGTATACCAATATTGGGGTAAGAGGATTTGGCATTAAAAGCTCTGGGTTCAAATCCTGCCTTTGCTTCATTCTACCATTGTGCAAGTCTGTTTCATTTCATTTGGGGTTATGTGACTTGCCCATGGTCACACATCTGTAGGTGTGAGGCTGAATTTGAACTCAGGTCCTCCTAATGTGAGGCCCAGCGCTCCATCTGCTGTACCACCTAGTGGCCCCTTTGTGCAAGTCTGTTAAAGAGTACTTCCTCAACTGTCTAAGAAGGTGGTCAGACTCAGTGTCCTCTCTCCAAGCTTTAATCTAGGATCCTAAGTCTGGGTTGTATCAACAAGCATTTAAATGCTTACAATATGCCAGGAACAGTGCTAAGTACTGGGGATAAAAAGCTAAAAAAAGAAACAGATGCTACCCTCAGGAAACTTATGTTCTACTGCTGAAAAAAAAATTACAGATTCTTGAAGTATCCATACAAATAATTTGCATTTCAGGGCCAGATTGATTTATTCCTGTGTCTCTGCTTTAGGACAGCTAGGTCATACAATGGACAGAGAGCTGGGTCTGGAATCAGGAAAACTGCAGTTCAAGTCTAGTCTCAGACATTTACTCGCTGTGTGACCCTGGACAAGTCATTTAACTCTGTTTGCCTCAGTTTTATTACCTGTGAAATGAGCTGGAGAAGGAAATGGCAAAGCACTCTAGCAAAGAAAACCCCAAATAGGGTCACGAAGAGTCAAGCACAACTGAACGACAACCTCTCTTCAGTGCCTAAGAACCAAATGCTGCAGAACACCGACTTTTGCCAAAAGGACGCCTCCCATCCCTTCCAAGGAATGCTTTCCCATCCTGGATGAGTTGTGTGTATGAGGTCACTAGCCTAAGATGAGGGTGGCTGGCTCCTCACCTGACTGTTAAATTTCCAATGTGAGCATCTACACTTTGGAAAATCTCTACAAATCAAGAACCAGGTCTCAATTTATTGCCTTGTTGATTGTCTAGACTTCAGAAAGCAATGGAGAAAATCTCACTAATGCAGACTAAACTTACAAGTGTGCCGAGCACATATATTTTTCTCCTCCGAGGGCCAATTCTTCAACATTTACCAGCACACCCCTGGAACTAGGCATGATTATTGAGAGCAAAGTCAGAAAAAATGAAAATGGAAATTCCTTCTCTTCGTACCCGAATTTCCGTGACTTTTAAAATGTGGTTAAAATGTCCAGTAGACATAAGAAATAAGAAATAGGGGCAGCTAGATGGTGTAGTGTATAAAACACAGGCCCTGGAGTTCAAAACTGGCCTCAGACATTTGATACTTACTAACTGTATGACCCTGGACAAGTCACTTAACTCCAATTGCCTCCAAAAAAAGGAAGGGATATAAGTAAAATACCTAAGAAATAGGATGGTTTCATTTAGCAGTAAAGATAAAAAGACACTAAAAGTTACTGCTTTCAATTTTTAATGCAATGTCAATAACATGATTTTTGTTTTTGGCTTTAAAAATTTTTTTTTTTTTCTTTTTGGAAGGCAGTTGGAGTTGTGACTTGTCCAAGGTCACATGGCTAGTTTTTGTGTTAAGTGTCTGAGGTCGGATTTGAACTCAGGTCCTCCTGACTCCAGGGCTGGTGCTCTATTCACTGTGCCACCTCGTTGCCCCCAATATTTTTTTTTATTTTTTGTGTGTGTGTGTGTGTGTTTTTTTTTTAATGTGGTGTTTTTAAACACAGTGTAGGTTGTTTCTGGGTAAGGACTGGTAGCTTTCTTGGCTTCTCTACAGTCATTTGCTTTGCCTTGGGGATCTTGGAGATTAAATGACTCATCTAGACTGGCATGGCCAGTATGAGTCTGAGACTGTACTTGTACTCAGG
>CM053585.1:348743946-348761495 GCA_028646515.1 Pseudochirops corinnae | reverse complement strand
AATGACAAAATAGATTATTTCAGAGGAAACTGGGAAGATTTCTATTAACTGATCCTCCTTGAAATGAGCAGAAGTAGAAAGATTTATATAATGACAACAACATTATAAAGAAAAACAACCTCGGGGTGGCTAGGTGGCACAGTGAATAGAGCACTAGCCTTGGAGTCAGGAGGACCTGAGTTCAAATCCGGCCTCATACACTTAACACTTACTAGCTGTGTGACCTTGGTCAAGTCACTTAACCTCAACTGTCCTGATTTCCCCCCTCCAAAAAGCAAAAAGAAAAACAACCTTGAAAGGCTTTAGAACTCTTATCAATGTGATGATAAACCATGAGTCCAGAATCCTGAAGGGAAAACACACCACTCACTTCTTGCCAGTGAGTGGATGAGAGTCGTACGTTTTCAGGCACGGTCACTGTGGGAATTTGTTTTGAAGACGAGACATGTTTATGATGAAGTGTTTTGTTTTGTTTTGTTTTTTTCCCATTGTTGAGTTCTTTTTTCCGCTGCAGATTGTAAATGCCTATTTGAGTAAATAAATATGTTTATTTAAAACAAGAACTAATAGACGCTTTGATTAAGCCTGTGAATAAGGGCTGACTAGTTCTGCTTATTTTGACCCATCCTGTACTTGGTGACTTGGCTCTTTGCCAAGAGAAAATGGATCTTTTCCTTTTCTCTTAGGCTCAGGCAGCAACAGAAAGATATTACCTCTCTCTCGCACAGCCAATGTCCTTCACCCTCCCCCTTCACCCTCTCTGTTGCTACCCTTCCAATCTCCTGAGAAATCTGTCTTTTCCCCATTAGGAAAGAAAGTCATTTCATTATTCTCCTATGCCAAAACTCAGTGGGGAAACAAAAAAAGCCTCACTGGCTTTGGCTAGTTGATTCTGCCCTGCTTTTTTGGCCTAGTACCCTAGAGGCCAAGGTCTCTGCCCTTCTTCCAAAGGAGGGGCTTTAGAGCTCAGAGCTCAGGGAACTCAGACTTTGGCTGTCACTGCTGACAGAAAGGTTCCAGTGCCAGCATGCCAGACTAAAGTGCCTTCAGCTTCCCTCCTCACTCAGCAGTCTCTTCCTTACCAAAAAGAGTTAATCATTTTTAATGGCTCTCTATAACTGCAGCACAACCAGGTTTCTTAGCTGGAATCATCTGCAGGCTCATTGGTTGCTGGGCTTACCATATAAGGCCTGTGAGAAGGGAAGATTCAGAGTCTGGTATACACAGCAGGAATTCTCCTGTCAGTCTGAAGTATGCTGGCTATGTTTAGTAACAGCCACATGGGAACAGCAGCTTAAATATGGGAATGGGTTACTTGAATGCAGATGTGTAGTGAGCCTACCCAACTCCTCCTGAATCCTATAGATTGGTACAAAGCTGGATTCTGGCTTGGTATCATCTGGACATGTGTATATATATATATATATTTTGCAAGCAAAAGGGGGGAAAATTGAATCTTTTTAGATCTGTTGTTCCTTAACAGAGAAAAGTATGATAGCTACAAAGTGTAACTCCCAAAATGCGTTTCTTCCATATGTCAGTCCCTCATCAGTTCAATTAATCAACTATTTTTCCCCCAGCGGACTTATCACTACTTTTTCTTATCATATAACATATCCTACGTTGTAGAAGATAACAACTCTAGCTGAATACACTGATTACTCAACCTTTGTTGGGCCCATGGATTACACTCATGAGCACAATGAGCCTATTCACTTGTGTTTCGAAGGAAATATTTCTTTGGGAAATGAAAGAGTTAATTGCAGGTTATAGAAGTTTTATGCCATGAAATCTGTCTTTATTTTTTTGAGAGAAAATTCTCAAATGTAGATACAATCACATATGAACTGATTTCTGATAAGGATATGCCCCCAAATAGTATCATTGTATGATAAGTAATTATGAGCCCACTGAAAATGGTATTATGAAGGCATTAACTTGTTTGATTATGTAGAAGTAAATTTCCTCTTTAATGTATTTATGGTTGTCTGTTTTTACAGCTAATTTATTTATCCAGGAAAGCTCAGTGCCAATGGCAATATCTGGAGTTTTTATTGCAATCTGCTTTTTACCTAAACTGCCCACTCAATTGACTAAGACATAAGGTTGACTCACTTGACCAAGGAAAGACTGGACTCTGAGAATTGGGGGAAAATTAGAGGATTGGATATTGTATTGCCCCAGTTTTTAATCACTTATACTTGTTCTTAAGCTATTTATCTGCATGAAATCTGAAATGAATTGGTAATTAGTTGTAGAGTTCCTGTCCAAGTCATTGAGAAGCTAAAGTCTTTTTTTTTTGTCTTGGGCTTGACATGAATGAGGTGTCAGCCCATTAATGTCATTTTCATTGAAAAAGAAATGCCAGAGTGATCACCCTTATCAGCATCAATTTAATGCTAGGGATCATCTTGTCTATTTTCTTATTTACAAATAAGAAATGAAGTATAGAAAGGTTAAGTGAATTGTCTAGTAGAATGTAAGTTTCCTTAGCACATGAACTGTTTCACTTTAATATCTGCAGTTCTGAGCTCAGAATCTGGCATATAGTAAGTCCTTCATAAAAGTTTATTGATCAACTAAAAATACACAGACGATAAGGAACAGAACTGAAATTTGAACCTAAATCCTCTGACAACAGAGGCAGCTAGGTAGTGCAATGGATAGACCACCAGGGCTAGGGTCAGGAAGACTCATCTTCCGGACTTCAAATTCGGCCTCAGACAATTACTAGCTGTGGGAAAGTCACTTAGCCCTGTTTGCCTCCGTTTCCCCATCGGTAAAATAAGATAGAGAAGGAAATGGCTAGCCACTCCAGTGTCTTTGCCAAGAAAACCATAAATGGGGTTGTGAAGAATTGGACGTGACTGAACAACAAACCTCTAATAACAGCTCCCTGTCCTTTCTGCTATACTATGCATTCACCCACCATTCACTAAATACTCAACTATTACAATCATTCGTGAAACACTTATTATACAAAATGAACTGTGCTACACACTAGGAGAGATTAAAAAATAGATAAGGTGAAGCCCTTGCCCTCAAAAGTTTGTAATCCAATTGAGAAGCCAAGGTATGGGCAAATAATGAGTTGGGGGATATGGGAGGTAGAGAGAAATTGGGAGAGGAAGGGAAAGAGGAATGGAGGGAAAGAGAGAGGTAGAAAGAAAGAGAGAGAGAGAAAGAGGAGAGAGAGGGAGAGAGAGACAGAGACAGAGACAGAGAGAGAAGAGAGACAGAGACAGAGACAAAGAGAGAGAGAGAGAGAACAGAAGAGACAGATAGAAAGAAAGAGAAATGGAGAGACAGAGACAGAGACAAAGAGAGAAACAGAGAGAGAAGAGATAGAGAAAGAAAGAGAGCAAGGAAGAGAGAGAGAGAACAGACAGAAAGATGGACAGACAGAGAGAGAGAGACAGATATCTAGAGAGATCTCCACTGATTAGAGGTTCATGAAGGACCTCGATGAAAGAAGTGACATCTGATCTGGGCGATGAAAGGTGGTTAGGATGTCAACAAGCAGAGGTGGGGGGAAGAAAGGGAGAGCATTGAAGGCTTAGGCAATGGTATGAACTAGTGTGTGGATCCAGGACAGTGAAAGATGTGCTCGAGATTGAGAAAGGAGTCCAGTTTGATGGAAATATAGAATGTGGAAGAGGGAATTCTGGGAGATCAAGATGGAAAAACAGATCGGCATCAGAGAAGAGCTAGGATGTCAGACTAATGAATTTAGCTTTAGCTGGATAGTGCCAGTCATTACAAGGACTTTTGGAGCATCGTTATTAAAGGTAAGAAGTATAATCCTTAGTTTATTTTTATAGCAAGCATATAGCAAGCGAAATGGTTGGGACTGACAATTGTTTTTGTTGTTTGTACGGTCGTTTCAGTCATATCTGAGTCTTTGTGACTCCATCTGGGCTTTTCTTGGTGAATGTACTGGAGTGGTTTGCTATTTCCTTCTCCAGCATATTTTTCAGATGAGGAAACTGAGGTAAACAGGATTAAGTGACTTGACCAGGGTCACACAGCTAGTAAATGTCTGAGGCCAGACTTGAACTCAGGTCATCCTGACTTCAGGCACTACACCCTATCCACTGCATTACCTAGGTGCCCCAGTGATTTTTGTGACAATAAAAAAATCTGAATAGTACAGAGGCCTATGTAGGCATCCTTCCTTCCTTTCGGGGTGAGAATCCCCAGGCACAATTTCTTTCAATGCGATCCCTTCAACTTCTCCTATCTACTTTCTGATTGAAGTAGAGATGGAAAGGTAGTCTTTTGCATGTTACAAATATTCAAAGGAGTAGACATTATGTATATACTTGATAGGGTATCCCATGTGACACTTGAAGACTTATAGCAGTGGTTCTCAACCTTCCTAATGCCACGACCCTTTAATAGTCATGTGTGAGCATGTCTGCATGTGGGCGGAACCGTCTGGAGACGGATAGAGGAATGGTATCTTGGTTCCTAAGACCATCAGAAATATGTGTTTTCTGATGGTCTTGGGTGACCCCTATCACCCCTGTGAAAAGGTCATTTGACCCCCAAAGGGGTTGCAACCCACAGGTTGAGAACTGCTGTCTTATAGTAACAATAGCCACCCATAACTGACTTGTGTACTGTTTTCTGTAGGCCTAAAGAAGAAAAATTAGTCACTTAATGAATCAATTATCGAGCAAGGGAACATAGCTTATAATTTGATCAGTAGGTGGTATTACACTCAAGCCCCCCAAGTGACTTTGTCAGATTATATTCAAGTGTGTTTACTTTACCCAAAGTCTACAGTATCCCCATCCCTGCCTAGAGGAGTCTCAACCCCTCTAGACTATGTCTCCCTTCCTATGTCTTCCTCCCTCCCTCCCTTCCCTCAGCTTATATAGTTCAGGTGGTAGGCTTGAATTCATGTACGAGAGAAAGAAAAATAGACTATTACACTAAAATAATGAAAATAATAGAAATCTTGACATGACTACCCCTACTCCATTTCTGGAAAAATTTCATTTAAAATCTGATAGACCATTTCTCTTTAGATTACACAGGCAATCCATATTGTAGCTATATGATTTATTTAAAAATTGCCATGTAACTGTCAAGTGGTCCTCTTTCATAGAATGCTTTATCCAATCGTTTTCCCAAACATCCTCCCAGCCTATAGATAATGAAAAAGATTAAGGGATCTGCTGTACAAACAACAGTAAGACAGAGGCAAGTGCCAGAGATTGAGATTGGTCTCTTGGGCCAATCCCATAAGATGCTGAGGTTTCATGACATTGCCAATCCAATCTCACTCTGCTTCTGCTTGCTGACAAGTCACCTCTGTCCTCGCTTCCTCTGCCTCGTCTCCACCTTAGGATCTCTGCCTCTACTGTCTCAGCTCTTCAGAATCTGTCCCAGCTCTGTCTCTGCTGCTTCCAGCTTGGGTTGTTGAAGCTCAGTAGCATCAGTCATACAAAACAAGTAAATAATCAGTTCTCTATCATCCTGGAAGTTTTCAATCTCTGCTTCTGCATTGAAGGCTACCTCTCCCCAAAAAAATTGTCAATTGGAAATTTCAAGGTCAAGAAGGGGATATAAAGAACCTTGGGTTCTGTATGCCTACATAAAACTCCCTCTGCTCCTAAGTGTCTTCTGAAATCTATTTGCCCTTGTGAAGATTTACTGGGAATCCTGTAGCTCTGTGCCACGCTGAAACTCTAATGTAGAAAAAAAACCCTATTACGACAGCAGATTGATCAAAATAAATCTGGGATCCAAATGAATAGAGTTCAGTCAATTGTGTGAGATGATACTACAATAATATTTATTCCTGAAAGGGAAGATAGTAAACAAAAAGCAACAAAAAAGAAATAAGCCACCTTTATCTCTCCCCTGGCCCCTCTATCCCTCTATCCCTCTCCTGTCTTCCTCTTTGGAACCATATTTAGTGGTATCAGGGAAACAAAAGTCACACAAGGCAATGTCTCTTCCTCTTGAAAAGACCATGAGGCTCCTTCCCTTCCAAAAGAACTTTCTCCTCCTGACATTCTGGCTCCAATCTCTTCCAAGGTAGCCGACAGAATCCAGAAAAAACATTCCCTCCAAATTCCAGCCTTTCCTACAACAATATTGTCTTATTTCCCTTTCTATAGCCAGTCCTGAGCCTTTCTTTACCTCTTTCTTTTTTAAAAAAAATGACATTTGGGGGTGGTTAGGTGGCGCAGTGAATAGAGCACTGGCCCTGGAGTCAGGAGGACCTGACTCTTAATACTTCCTAGCCATGTGACTTTGGACAAGTCCCTTAACCCCAATTGCTCTGCCTTCCCCTGTCCAAAACAAAACAAAAAAAATTACATTTGTTTAGGGAATACACAAATATTTCATGAAAATACAGTTTCCTTCTCTTCTCCATTTCTATTTATATATTTCACTGAATGACCTGAGGGATTTTAAATGCTTAATAGAAATAATTAAAGAAGAAATAGGTTTGCTTCTGAACAAGTTAAAAGCACTCTTGACAGGTAGGGGACACATAAATAAAATAAGACATAAAAAAAGATATTAAGGTTTGCTGTTCTGTAAGAAATAGTGAATATGACGAATACAGAAAATTATGGGAAGGATGATGCAAAGCAAAATGAGCAGAACCCAGAAAAGAATGCGCACAATTGCTACAATGTAAGTGGAAAGAACAACCACATGATAGCTGAAATTGAATGTTACAAAATTACAAAAATAAAGACAAAACAATTTTGGCTCCAAAGAAAAGATCAAAGAAAACACTTTCGTTCCCCTCCCTCCTCCTCAGCAGAGGTAGGAGATTCATGGGTGTGGAAATTGCAAATAATATCAGATTTTTAAAAACTGATGAATTTTGCTGATTTCTTTTCTCTTCTGGATCTTTTTTCTTTTAAAAATAAATCTTTGTAATAAGAAGTGGATCTCTGGAAGGGGAGGGGTACAGATGCAAAGGGAAATCTAGGTAAAAACGAAATATAGCAAGAAAAATCTATTTTAAAGTTTTTTGTTATTCTATCTTAACCTGGAATTGGTGGCAAGGATTTTCAAAGTTAGGGGATATCAGAATTCTGCTCCCTGGGAACTTTAGTAGGTCCAGAGATTAGTAGGAATAGTGACCAATGGAAATAGCTTCAGGTAGAAGAAGTCTCTGAGATTGTTTTACATTGTTAGATCCATGATCAAGGAAGAGGTAGCTGCCAGACTAGACAATCAGAGAAAACCCTGGAGGCTTTTCCCTCTGTGGGAGTGAAAATTGGGTTATAAGATGAGAGGTACCTAAAGATACCTACTGAGTGTGACAAGGAAAGAATTGTGGGAAGAGCCCAAGAGAAACTTCCAAAGGAGTGAGTCAGGCCCGGTGTGACCACATAAGAACCTGCTACTGATCTCATGGGAAGGTGGAACCCTCAATCTCTCCCTCTAAAGCAGTGGTTCTCAACCTTCCTAGTGCCATGACCCTTTAATACAGTTCCTCATGTTGTGGTGACCCCCAACCATAAAATTATTTTCGTTGCTACTTCATAACTATAATTTTGCTACTGTTACAAATCTATCTGATATGCAGTATGTATTTTAATTGTTACAAATTGAACATAATCCACAGGTTGAGAACTGCTGCAAAGGGTTCCTCTAATTCTGGACTCACAAACAAGGGTGATCAGGTTCAGTCCTGGAGGTCCCTGGCTCCATAGAAAGAAGTCATCCTCTGGGGAAACTAGGTGGTGCAGTGATAGAGTACCAACCCTGGAGTCAGGAGGACCTGAGTTCAAATGTGACCTCAGACATTTAACACTACTAGCTGTGTGAACTGGGGCACCCCAATTTCCCTGCCTTCCCCCCTCCAAAAAAAAGCCATCTTTCTCAAGCTTTTTGTATCTTTATTCACCAACCCAGGAATCCTGAACAAAATCATTGAAAGAGTAGGTTTGACTAATGCTTAGAGAGACAGAGACAGAGACAGAGAGAATGAGAGAGAAACAGAGACAGAAACAGAGAGAACAAGAGAGAGAGACAGAGACAGAGACAGAGAGACAGAGACAGATGACTAATGACTAAGGCTTGACTAATGCTGACATATATTGTACATGGAGTATCATTGGGGGAGCATTTGAATGATACTTCATGCACAATATATGTCAGGTATAGAGAAGCTGAGAGGAGGTAGGTGGTGCAGTGGATAGAGCACTGGGTCTGGAGTCATGAAGACAAGAGTTCAAATCCAACCTCAGACACTTACTAGCTCTGTGTGACCCTGGTCATGTCATTTAATCCTGTTGCCTCAGTTTCCTCTTCTGTAAAATGATCTAGAGAAGAAAATGGCCAGTCGCTCTTGTACCTTTGCCAAGAAAACCCCAAACAGGGTCATGAAGAGTTGACATGACTGAAATGACTGAGCAGCATAGGAGAACTATTTACTTCCTCTCCACAAAATAAGTGTTCCACACTAGATTACAAGTGAGTATTGACAAAGACTAAAACAAGCAGCGGTAGTGACATATGACTTACATTCTCTCAGGAGGCTTGAGGCTTAAGACATGGAAAAATGAAGCCTTTGGAAGGAAAAATGCATTTTTCATCTTTCCCTTGGTGCTCATTCCAACCCCAGGGCTGGACTTAGGCTCTGCCAGTGGTCATCAGCTCCGAGAAGAGCTGTAATAGCTTCTAGGGACTCCTCCCAAATTGCACCCAGCACTAAATGAGCATGAAGGGGCTTCCATTCTCTCAAATTCACAAGGTGATCTCCAAGAAACATGCATCTCAGGTCACTGTTCAGTCACCTATGATCGTGAAACAAACACAAAGCAGGGGCAGTTAGGTGGCGCAGTGAATAGAGCACCGGCCCTGGAGTCAGGAGGACCTGAGTTCAAATACGGCCTCAGACACTTAACACTTACTAGCTGTGTGACCTTGGGCAAGTCACTTAACCCCAACTGCCCTACCTTCCCCCCTCCAAAAAAAAAAAAGAAACACAAAGCAGAGCATGGAGCTAGGGAGGTGAGATCCTGTTTCAACTCAGGCCAGGGTGGAGCGTTCCACATGTAAACAGTTGTCCTTCTTGCTGAAGGGAAGGGGGGAAAGTGTTATTGTGGAGTTGTTTCAGTTATGTTTGACTCTTCATGACCCCATTTGAGGTTATCTTGGCAAAGATAATGGAGTGGTTTTCCATTTCTTTCTCCAGTTCATTTTACAGATAAGGAAAGTGAGACAAACAGAGTTGAGTGACTTGCCCAGGGTCACACAGCTAGTAAGTGTCTGAGGCCAGATTTGAGCTCAGGCCTTCCTGACTTCAGGCCTGGCACTCTATCCACTGAGCTGTATAGCCACCCATGGGAAAAGTGACTCATGGGAAATCGAGGCACTGAGAGCTACTTTCCACATATTCCAAATACAGGGGGAGAGACAGATACAGAGAGCCAGAAAGAAAGAGACAGAGACAGAGAGCATGAGAGAGAGAGACAGAGACAGAGACAGAGACAGAGACACATATACACACACACAGTGAGACAGAGAAAGAGGGAAGAGAGAGACCGAGACAGAGAGACAGACAGACAGAGAACCAGAGAGAGAGAAACACAGATGCTGCATCCCCTTTTAAAATCTAGTGAGTAGATTGGCTGAGTAGCCAGTCCTATTGATGCAGTCACTCCTTTGCCACCATCACGGGCCCTTGCTCCATCATTCCAAAGCATCCAAGCTCTTCAGTGGGCTGGCCAGAAGCAGCCAGGACATCTCAGTGCATGCTCCATGGAGCTCACTTTATCTACCTTACACTTCACTGGTTGCTATTCCTATTTATAGGAATAGCATAAAGAGAACCTGGTTACTTGAGATTCTAAGTGCCTGGCTATCTCTATCATGAAGTGGTGTGGAATTAGAGAAAGACCATCTTGGCCTCAGTCTTGGCTCTTCCACTTACTACCTGTCTTATTTTGAGCAACTCACTCTCTGGGCCTCAATTTTCTCATCTGTAGAATGAGGAAATTATTCTAGATTGAATTTAAGCTTTCCAGCAGTAAATCTGTGGAAAAGTGCCTCATGAGTTCTATTGGAGAGTTCTCTTGGAGAGTATGGATCATTGGATTTGTCATATTGATTTCTAAGGGTTTTATTTTATCCTCTTTGATCATTCAACAAACTTTACATCCTTAATTTAGTTTTGGGAACTATATACTTTCTTTTTTTTTTTTTTTTTGTTTTTTTTAAATTTATTTTTTATTTACTCATTTACTTTTAATTTACAAGATTCAGTTCCACAATCACTTGAGTTTCAGATTTTCTCCCCTCCCTTCCCCCCCCCCCCCCCATGGTGGCGTGCAATCATGTATAGGATCTGCAAATACTTTCACATTGTACAACGGAACTATATACTTTCAAGAATAAGTGGTGTTGTCATGCAGGGTAACAACAGATAGTGATTTTCTCATATTTTCTAGGTGAATGTTGTAAGTCAGAGAAACAAAAAAATTACCCAGAATAAACTCAGATCTTCAATGTTTTTTTTTTTTTGCTTTTTTGAGAAGGAAAGGCAGGGGAATTGGGGATTAAGTGACTTGCTCAAGGTCACACAGCTAGTAAGTGCTAAGTATCTGAGGTCACATTTGAACTCAGGTACTCCTGACTTCAGGACCAGTGCTCTATTCACTACACCACCTAGCCACCTCAGATCTTCAGTGTTCTTCACAACTGCTGACATAGAGGTTGTATTTCTGTCCCTGGTACTTAGCATAGTTCGTTGTACACAGTAAATGATATTTATGTAAGTGAATTAAATTTTCTTTCCTGGCTAATAACCTTCCCTTCGGTATTTATCACCAAGGCTAAGCTGAGAAAGGATCAATTTCTTAGTGGAAAAGGTGCCGCTGGGACTAGATTTGAATTTCACCAGTTTGCACTCTTCCATTCCATTTTAGAACATGGGGAAAAAGTGGAAAACTTGTTAATGTGTTTGTAGGATGAAGACTTCAAATATTGCATGCAATTAGCCTTAAGAGAGTATTGTATTACTTTCTGCAGAAATACACAATAGTTGGCAGCACATTTTGTGCCCCTCTTTGGACTATCTATAAGTGTTATAATAATGCAGGTACATATACTGAGAAGATACTGTCTTATAAAATTTTCCAAAGATGTTAGCAAACCAGTATAGCCCAAGTCTAATATAGCCCAAGTCTAAATGTACTACTGAGGTAGTTTCATGAAACCTCCCTGAGGGCTCCAAGTAAGTAGATGTTGATCTCAGAGCACAAAGTTTTTCATTTTCTAGCAAAGTACAAATCATGGGGAAAAAAATCTTTAAGGAAAAGAAAAACCCTGGAAATAAAATGGATGCTCATCACATAGGACATATCTGAAAATATTATGGTCTATGAATGGAATGGAATATTCTTGTGTTGCAAGAAATAAAATATATTAGGAATATAAAGAAACCTAGAAAAAGGTATGATGTGATGAAGAGTAAATAATGGAGAGCCAAGAGAATTATATATGCAATGACAAAGATAATGTAAATAAATGATAACAGCTCTTTCACGCAGTCAAACTGGTGAATTGAAATGAAAGATCTCAGGCCAGAGAACTGATAATGAAACACACCTCCCTTCCTCACAGCAGATGGTGATGATGGATATGGAATTTGTTAATCTCTAACAAACAGGTATTAGTTGATTTGGTTTTAATGCTTTTCTTTGTTATAAGGTGGAGGATAGATCTAAGGTGATACAACAGTGCCAAAAGGCAATAATGCTTTAAATATCTATATTTAAAATATATCTGTCATCTATCTCTTTCTATCTATGTCTGTATCCATGGCTATGGCTATGTCTATGTCTATGTCTATGTCTGTGTCTGTGTCTATGTCTATGTCTGTCTATGTCTATGTCTATGTTTGTCTATGTCTATGTCTGTGTCTGTGTCTATGTCTGTCTGTGTCTATGTCTATGTTTGTCTATGTCTATGTCTGTGTCTGTGTCTGTGTCTATGTCTGCCTGTGTCTATGTCTATGTCTGTCTATGTCTATATCTATGTCTATGTCTATGTCTGTGTCTGTGTCTGTGTCTATGTCTGTCTATGTCTATGTCTATGTTTGTCTATGTCTATGTCTGTGTCTGTGTCTATATATATGTCTATTCCTATGTCTATGTCCAAGTCTATGTCTATTTATGTCTCTATGTTGATGGCTATGTCTGTGTGTGCCTATGATTATGTCTATATCTGTCTCTGTGCATGCCTATATAATTTTATCTATATCATTTATATCTGTATTTATATTTACATTTATGCTTGTATCTATATCCATCAGTATCATAGGTTGAACATATTATAAGTGTGCTCTGAATTATACAAATAGATGTGTTTTGGAAAAGAAAGAGATGACCTTGGAGTCATGAGACTTGAGTTTGAATCTTGACTCTTCTGTGTGGCCTTGAGCCTCAGTTTTCTCATATGTAAATTGAAGGGATTGCATTAGATGATGTCTAAGTTTTCTTCCAACTTTAGATCTATGAAAGATGTGTTTAAACAAAGTTTTAGTAACTTTAAAACATTTGTATATGTTGTGTATCTCAATAGGGAATTAAATTTCATGTCTTATGATTTAGAGCTGGAAGGATTTTTAAGGTCACTTAGTCTAATACTCCCATTTTACAGATGAGGCAACCACAATCTAATAAAGAGAAAAGATTTTCCAGAGTTCGGAAAGCTAAATGGAAGAACTATACACTTAGATTCTCTGACTTAAAATACAGTCCTACCTCTTCCCCTTCCCATCAAGTTGCCTTCTTTCTTCTTTTTTTTTTAAGCTTGAATTTTTGCACATTGGGTTTTTATTAAAGCTTGAATAATACATATAGTCATAACTTTCATCCTAAGCAGGTAATCCCTACACTCTAATGGTGCATAGGGAAAGGAGGAAATGGTTACCTCCCTATCAAGGTAATTAGATGGTACAGTTGCTAGAACTTTGAGAAACCTGAGTTTAAATCTGGCCTCAGACACTTACCATCTGGATAATCCTGTACAAGTCACCTAACTTCTGTTTACCTCAGTTTTCTTACCTATAAATTGGGGGTGACAATAGCAACTATCTTCCAGGGTTTTGAGGATAAAATAAGAACTTTATAAAGCATTTTACAATCTAAAAGTGCCATATAAATACTAGTTAACATTGAAGATTTGTTGATTTTTTCATTTATCAAAAGGTAAAGGGAGTTGTCTCTGGAATTTTTCTTTAAAGGATCAGAATTTAAGTTTTAGCATTCCCTGCTACCTTGGGTTAATTTATCTTTTAAGTATAGAGAGACTGACTATACAGGAACACTTTCTAACAAATGGAGATTGCCACACGCTATTGATTTTCAAAAGGCATTCATTTGCATTCTAGATGCATTGCTGTGCCAACATATAGCAAAGAAACAAACCTGAATCTAGCTGTTGGTGATTTATTGACTCAGACTTTGATCAATGGGACATGGAAAATGGGAATTTCCCTCTTGCGCTCCCCCCACCAAAAAAAAATATTGATCAATTGTCCCTTGCTGAAATATATTTATCTAATGAAGTGGTTCTTAGCCTTTCTGGTATTATGGACTGCTTTATCAGTCTAGTGAAGTCCCTATACCTTTTCTCAGAATAACGTGTGTGTGTTTTTTTAATTCATAAAAGAAGGAAATGCTCATTTCAGTTAGAACATGGTGGAAAAAAAATGCATTTTTCCCCCACCTAAGTTTATGGGGTCCCTGAAATATATCCATAGACTATGGATTTGAGTTTAAGAATCTGTAATCTAATGAGAAAAGGAACAGTCATTGGTCCATTGTAGAGATTTGATCCATCCCAAAATGAGGATGTTGAGTCATTTGATGAATATTTAAATCTCTTCTTGTGCCTTACAGCAAAAAGAAAGAAAACAAAACAAACAGCTTTAAGTATCCCCAGTGCCCCAAAATGAAGACAAAAGGAAATCCCAGCCCTCTGCTCTCCTCCAAAGCCAACCCTCAGCAAAACTGTGAGGGACGTTCTCTCTCTTTAGCTCCTAACCTCCTGGGTTTATTTCTTTCACACCTGGGTAAGGCCTATTCCTCCTCCACTTCCCCTTCCATCATTACCTTGCTTTCATGGTCTATACCCTCCTACGTACCTGACAAACTCCCTGATACACTCATTGACAATAACTTCACCAAATGAGTCTCAGTGAGAATAAATGTATTCCCTTTCTGGGTAAGTTGCAGTCTAGCAGGGACTGAACCTCTTTTAGAGAGAAACCAGCAGAATTAAGATGGAACTGTGAAATTTTCAGCATCAGTAATCCTAGTGGGGGAGAACTGGTGCAGTGCTGTCTTCCTGTTGCTAGGGAAAACCTGGTTGTCTCTGCTTTGGTAAGGGTACATGAATTCCCTGAGAAGGATCTGCAAATTGCTAATCCAATCTCCCTTACTTATTTGCTTCAAGGACTCCCTACTCTGTGTCTGAATTACAGAAATGAGAGAGGAAATGGAGTGCCAACAGAAGATAATGAGAAGGTCACACATGGAGCAGATGGAAAGCAGTCTGCAGAACACTGAGTGGAACTCAAGTGATCAGGCAGTAATGAATCCTGGTTCCCAAGAGTGAGTGATTTCAATTTACCCCTTCTGAGAAGGAGGATTCTCAAACTGGCCCAGAAGACTCCTCTTCTTTGGGGAAAGGGTTTGCAGAACATTGTGCCTGTCAAGATTTGTTTTATTGCTTTTGGCTGATTCTGATGACCAGCTGCCTCCTGATGTCTAATAGGGCCAGGGATGGTTCTATCATATTTCTTCCTAAGAAAATATAAAAAGTACAAAAAAAAGAAAAACAAACAAACAAAAAACAAGCAAATCCAGAGATGCTATCAAGAATGAGTGACTTCTTTTATGAAGTTAGGAAGTGGAGAGCAGTTGTCTCCATTAGCTATCAAAAATGTTAGGAATGGACAAAAAGGAAGTTGAACTGGTCAGTCACCATGGGCTTGGGACCAGGAAGGAAAAAACGATGAAGAGTGAAAGAATACTTAACCCATTACAAGAAAAGACACCAGTTCATCCAGTCACTCTGGCTTAGACCAAGGCCTCTTGATGGGGTGACATGGAGAGAATGAGTTGGCAACTGGCAGACAGTAGGCACTCAGTAAATGTTCATGGAAAATCTTAATCCCCACCCAGTTGTCAGTATTCCTTCCCAGCACCCCTCTCCCCAAAAAAACCCACATTGAAATAATTTTGAATTTTCTTTGTGCATATTTTATGTCACATTCTCTGGTTATGTGATATTCACCCCACACCTCATCCCCCCACCTAAGAGAATATAAGCTCCTTGAGACCAGAGCAAAATTGTTTTCTTTTTATCTCCTGTGCTTAGCAAAGTGTTTGGTAAATTGTAAAATCTTATTGAGTCAAATCAAATCAAATTGAATTGAATCTCGAACAATTTCATCGTTTTATAGATGAGGTTATAAAAATGTTTATTCAGTTGCATTGATATGAATTTAAAGGTGGGGTATCTTCAGAGAATGATATAGATGGTGCTAAAACAGTGTAGACAGAGTACAGCTGTGTCATCACCACCCATATCACAGGGTGACCCATGTCTCCTACCTATACAACTGACTGTGACTCCATGGGTTGATGAGTATTGGTGCCTTGTTAACTTTCTCCTAACTCACTCTTGCTTATCTTTCTTACTCTTCATAGTACAGTGTCTCTACCATTTCCTGTTTCCTTGCTGTTCTTTTCAGTACCTTCTCCTTTACAGTCTCCTTCATCCTATAGTGCAGTTTCTGTTGCTTCAATTATATTTTGATAATAACGCACTGTTGTCTGAACAAAGCTGAACTTTTGGCCCCTTCTGGACAACAGATTGAAGAATTATTGTCCTATACCAGATGTTTTTATATAGACTCACCCATCAAAGAGAATGTGGTAGCTCCAGAAAGTGAGAATCCCTCCCATTTCTTGCAATTTACTGATGCTCTTTATTAGAAAAGCTGATAGAAGAGAATATGTTTTAATCATAAGATAAAATTACAGAATACCATTTCTTTGGAATTATTCTGTATGGTCAGAACTATTACCACATTATTCCATTTTCGGGGCATTGTCCCTTGGGGATTGGCTGGTTGTACCCCTCTACTGCCATTCTTTCAGTACAAAAAGAAATTTCAGTGTAATTTTTCCTTTATAAAATTTATTCTTTGGAAGCATAGTTAGTATAATGTTGCCACATTTTCCAGGCTCCCAGCAGAATCTTCAAATGGATTGCTAAAAAGATTTTTTTGCAAACTTTTATCATTAAAAAAAAAAAAACATTGAAAAACAGGAAGCAGCATTAGTTCACTAAGAACAAGTCATGCCAAAATAACATAATTTTTGATAGAGTTACTAGATGGATTGATTAGGGAAATGCCGTAGGCACATGTTATGGGAATCTGAAGATCTTCCCTGCCCCTAGGCTCTTTGATAGGCTTAAGTGGCTTTGAGAACCTTCCCTGATTTGAAAGTATACTCTGCCCCCTAATAGGCTGAATGTGGTCATGTGGAGCCTGTGGCGGGAAGCTTGCTCTTCAGGAATGCTCATGCCTTATTACTTTGTGATTAGGCAGTAAGTCAAGAGGGCTGTGACATTCTCTGATCCAGGAGAAGTCTATATATATCCTGATGTGAGTTTATTGCTTTGGGGCTCACTTTGAGAAGAGTTGTGTGATTTGGCCAGATGACACTCTGGGAAGCCATTGAGGCCCCCCTCCCCCTCCCTTTGAAAAACCCAGATGTTGGTGCTTCCCTCTCTGGTAACTGACTAGCTATGGATGTGATGGTCAGACAATTGGAAGCCCGTCTGCTGATCTGTTTGTTTGTCTGCTTGTAACTTCTGTTTGCATTCTCTGAAGTTCAGGATGCTGACTTTTCCCCCTGAACTAGGTAAATGATATATGTTTGATTAATTAAAGTGAGACTGTTAACCCATTTTGAATTGCTTTCCTTTAGAAAAGCAGATCTAAGAACCTGTGCTAGCAGTCATCCTGGGTATGCTAGGGTGCTTGCTGATACAGCACAATGTACTTGAATTCCACACAAGCATTTATAGTACCCTTGAGAACAAGATGGGTAAATGTTAGTTGGATCCACAGGTAGATGTATTTTTAGCTTGTTGAATAAATGTGCCTTAAGTTGTAACAAATGGTACCCAATGTACCATTGAACAATGGGCGTATGTGCAACCTAATAAGCATTCACCAGCGACATACTGTTGGACTCTATCCTTAACCCTATGGTGTTCACCATCGTCAGCAAAAAGTTGGATGAAGATAGGAAGCAAATTTGATTAACAAATCAAACTTTGGGAGAGACAAAGCTGTGAAAGATAAGTAAGTATGACAGATTGGGATTCAAGACATCTCAATGAGGGGAGGCTGGGTAGCATAGTGAATAGAGCACCAGTCCTGGAGTCAGGAGGGCTTGAGTTCAAATGTGACATAGACTTGACACACTTACTGTGTGACCTAAGTTAAACTACTTAACTCCAATTGAGAGAGAGAGAGA
>CM053585.1:348721595-348743446 GCA_028646515.1 Pseudochirops corinnae | reverse complement strand
AGAGAGAGAGAGAGAGAGAGAGAGAGAGAGAGAGAGAGATCTCAATGGGTTTAAAAGATATATGAACCAGAAAAGATTAAATCTGATAGGGATAGACAGAAATTCTGCATTTAGGTTGAGGAAGTCAATAACACATATGTAGATGGGATGAGAGAATTTTCTTGACATTATTATATATGTGAAGGGAAAAATAAATCTCTGGAGGTTTGAGCTGACTATGACTGAAAGTGTGAGGAGAGAATAAGAGGGCATCATGGTGCCTAACTCACAGTAGGCACTTAATAAATTTTTGTTGATTGATTTCTCAGTGAATTCAAGTCAGATGACCCAGGTAAATTATGTCCCAGAGTATTATACAACATACAACAAACATCTATTAAGTTCTCAATTAAAATGAGAGAGAGATGAAACAAGATAATATTTGTAAAGCACAGTGCTTGGCACAGGATAGGTGCTTAATAAATGTTTGTTCCTTATGCCCAAAGGGCAATCGAATTGTGCATACATATGCTTTGACTCAGCAATACCACTGCTAGGTCCGTATTCCAAAGAGATCATAAAAAAGGGACAAGGACCTACATATACAAAAATATTTATAGCAGTTCTTTTTGTGGTGGTAAAGAACTGGAAATTGGGGAATGTCCAACAGTTGGGGAATGGCTCAAGAATTTATGGTATATGAATGTAATGGAATACTATTGAGCTATAACAAATGGTAAGCAGGCATATTTCAGAAAAACTTGGAAAGATTTACATGAATTGATGCAGTGAAGGGAGCAGAACCAGGAGAACAGTGTATGCAGTAACAGCAACACTATGTGATGATCAATTATGATTGACTTAGTTTTTCTTAACAATACAATGATTCAAGAAAATTCTGAAAGACTCATGATGGAAAATGCTGCTCACACGCAGAGAAAGAACTGAATGCAGAGTGAATCATACTATTTTCACTTTTTTGTTTTTTGTTTTTCATGGCTTTTTCTTTTTGTTCTGTTTCTTCTTTCACAACATGACTAATGTAGAAATATGTTTAACATGATTGTACCCGTATAATCTATATCAGATTGCTTGCCATCTTGGGGAGGGAGGGTGGAAGAGAGAGAGAAAAATTTGTAATAAAGGTGAATGTTGAAAACTATCCTTACATGTAATTGGAAAAAATTAAATATTCTTTACAATAAATAAATAAATAAACAAATAAATAAGTGCTTGTTCCTTTTCCCTCTTCCAATTTGTGCTGGGTGCTAGAGGATGTATCAATTAAGGGAGGGTATGATGCCTGACCTCAAAGAGTTTGTAGACTAAAAGGGATTAAATACCAACAGGTAAAATTAATATACAGTATTACTAGATAAGCATATTAGAGAGTAATATAACAAGCAAGGGCTTAATGGGAAAGGCTCTTACCAACTTACCCCCTCCCTCTTGGGGAGGGGGATCAGGCAGAACTGGTAATTAAGATGATCTTTAAAGGATGATTAGGAGTTAAACAAATGAAGAAGGCTGGATTTGAACTTAAGTCTTTCCAACTCAAGGCCAAACACTCTGTCTCCTGCTCTAGGTAGATCACTACGAGAAGTGTTTAATCATAAATTTAGTAATGATTAAGAGGAGTTTGGATAGGAAGTTGTGCTAGATAATTTTTAGTGTTCTTTCTAATTCCATCATTTTATTGATTATACCCTGTCAAGCTTTAGCCTTTGATGACTCTCACCATCCACCATCTTTGCTTCTACACTTGTACTGCTGAATGAAGGAAATGTTCTGATTGGGTCCACTACAATGTTGTGTAAAACAGCTTTTCCTGGGTCCTCACTGATGTTAAGTAATCCTTTCCTCATCAACTCACTATCTCACTTTCCATGATGGACCTTCCAAACCTTTTCATCCCTCCTCAAGTCTCCCATGGCTTCCTCTCCCACTCTTCTCAGCTGAGAACCTTGCCTCATATTTTACAAACAAAATTTATGCCACTCACCATGAATTTCTTTTTCTCACCTCTTCCTCAATTCATATTACTTATAGCCTTCTTCCATTCTGTCCTACTTCATCTTTGTTTCACACTATGAGGTACCCTTACTCCTTACCAAGGCTAACCACTCTATGTGCTACAGAAATCACAGTCTATCTTATCTCTTCCAACAGATTCTCCCTTCTGTCATTTCCACTTTCTTACTTATGTTTATCCTCTGGTTGCTTCTCTACTTCTTAAAAACATACTCATGTCTCCCCAATCCTGAAAAAAATCTCTCACGTAATCCTTTGATCCCTACTAACTGTAATCCTATATCTCTTCTTCCTTGAAAAGGTCATCTATAATAGGTGCCTACACTTTCTTTCCTCTCATTCTGTTTTTCATCTCTTATAATCCTGCTTCCAACATCATCATTCCACCAAAAATATTTTCTCCAAAGTTACCAATGATCTCTTAACTGCCAAATCTGATCACTTTTTCTCAATCCTTACTTTTCTTGACATTTCTGTGACACTGTTGATTATCCTCATTCTGTAATACTCTTTTCTCTCTAGCCTTTTGGAACACTACCCTTTCTTTCCTGGTTCTTCTTCCAATATGACCACTCCTTCTCAGTCTCTTTTGCTGAATCCTTCCCCAGATCATGCCTTCTAACTGTAAGTATCCCTCAGAATTCTGTCCTGAACCCTCTTTACTTCTCCTTCTATACTATTTGGTAGTCTCATCAGCTCCCTTGGGTTTAATTTCCGTCTCTGATGACTCTTGAATCTAACTATTCTGCCCTAACTTCTCTGCTGACTTCTGATCTTCCATGTCCAAGTACCTTTCAGCCATCTTGAACTGGATTGCAGTAGATTCCTTAAACTAAGCATGCCCAAAGCTAAAGTCATTATTTCGTCCAACCCCTCCTCCAACTCCCCATTATGGCACAGAACAACACCATCTTCCCAGTCCCTCAGGCTTAAAAACTAGGTGACATCCTTGATTTCCCACTCTCTCACCCCATCATATTTTCTATCTGTTGTTGATTTTACCATTAAAATATCTCTTGATTATTTCCCCTTCTCTCCTCTGACCCTGCCATCACTCTGGTGCAAGCCCTCCCACCTAGACCATTGGAATAGTCTGTTGGTAGGTCTGCCTCCCTCAAACCAACCTCCATTCAGTCACCAAAGTGATTTTCCTAAAGCTTAATTTTGACCATGTCACCCCCCACTACTCGGTAAATTTCAATGTCTCCCTATCACCTCCAGGATCAAATTTAAAACCCTGTGTTGGACATTCGAACCCTTCATAACTTAGTCCCCTCCCACCTTTCCAGTTTTCTTATACTTTACTCTACTACATACTCTTCCATCCAGTGACAATGGTCTTCTTACTGTTCCATGAATATTATACCCTATACCTCTGCTCCAGACATTTTCTCTGACTGTCTCTCATGCTTAGAATTCTCTTCCTCTTCATCTCTATGTACTTGCTAGCTTTAAGTTTCAAGTAAAATCCTGTGTTCTGCAGAAAGTTTCCCAACCTCTTTTAATTCTAGCTCCTCTTTCTTAATTATTTTCTATTTATTCTGTATACAGCTTGTTTGCTTGTAATCTCCCTCATTGGACTGTGAATTTTTTTAAAGGCTGGAACTGTCTTTTGCCTCTTTTTATTCCCAGTGCCTAGTACAGTGCCTGGCATTTTGTAGATGATTAATAAATGTTTATTGACTGATGCCATGTATATATTTTCTATTACATGTCTATATCCTACCTTGAGTAAATGTTGTTTCTTTCTGCAGTGTCATGTTTGGACCCTTCATCTTTGTTCCCAAAGGATGAAACATTAACAATTACATGAGCTATTTGAAATATTACTGTCTATATGATGAGTACAGATATGTTCAGAAAATCATACTGTTGTGCTGACATATCTTGATTATGCCAGAATTCAGTTCTATTCATGTAGTCTCCCAATGAATGAGAGCTGTGATTTATTGTCAAACATTCTTTATTTACTGCAGTGTTTAGTAATCAGAGTACAATTGCTGCCTGGTTTATTTATTTGTAACCCTCTAAATTAGCTACTAGAGACAAGAGTCTCTAGATTGGGCCCATGTGACCTTCAGCTGAAAGGGGAGGTTTGGTCAGATGTTGCAGATATGTAGCATGTTACTGTCAGGCCTGAGGACACTCATCTCTCCACTGGCTGATTCCTCTTTGTTAGGCTATCCTCTGGGTTACTTGTTTCTGCAGCTTCAGGCAATATCAATGGCACTCTAATGAATATTTTACTTTGTTGTAAAGCCAAGCACGAGCAGCTTTCCAGAAGAATGCTGCTGTGAAAAGCTTTCAAGGTTCTGATTACATAATATAGTGAACACTTTATTTATTCTATAACAAACCAGAGTAAAACATTCACAGAAAATCAAGGTACAGCATTCACAATGTTACAACTTATCACAGAAAATCAAAGTATAGCATTCACAACAACTTATCACTAAAATGGCCAGATAGATTTCACCAAAGTGGTCCCATAGTTTTGAACAAAGTACAATCATTTAGTCAATTAATCACTTAGTAACGCAATCTTGTACCATGCAAACTTATGGCACATTTCCCTGGGCATAGACTATTAGAAGAGTTTTAAACAGCATCCATACAAGAAAGGGGAGCCCAAGGACCTTTGCCTTGTTACAGCAGAGACTTCCCCCAATTCTGACTTGTACTTGAATTAAATACTGTGCTTAACTAGGGAAGGACCAGTGCTTTGTCCCAGGGAGTTGACATCCAGGGTTTGGGTTTTCCTCCCTATGGTGATTCTCTAGGGCTCATCAGCATTCACTGCCTGATGTGACCATGGCTTCCCAAGCCTTAGACCAATAAATCAATAAACATTTGTTGGACATCTTCTATGTGCTAGATACTGTGCCAAGAATTGGGAATACAAAAAAGTGGCAAAAGATAGTCCCTCTCCTTAAGGAAATTGCAATCTAATAATAGGGTCCTATTACTATGGCACCCTTGTCCCTAGCTCTACTTACTACCACCACTCCCAGCATATCCCATAGCTTGTTCTCTCCTTACCTCTTCATCCTCCTTTGGGTTGAGGAAGCCAAGTACCATCAGATGGGTGATGACAATGATGAGTCTATGGGACCTGAATTCCTAAAAGGCAAGACCCTCAGTACCTGAATTTTCTCACATATTTCAGCAACCCAGTCCCTGGCATTCATCTGAGGCATCCAGCCCATCCCAGTCTGCCCAGATACTTAATAATCCTTCTAACTGTCCTTTCATTGTGACCCTACCACTTAACTCCTTTCATGATTTCCACCTGGCGTACCCCAGGTTACTTGCCACTCTTTAATCCCATCCAGATCTTCCCACAGTCTTTTTCTGTATGTATCAGTCTTTGCCCATCAAATTCACAGATTTACTAGAAATCTTACCCTCTCAATTGGTGTTATAGTAAAACCTCACTACTCTGTCTGGAAGAAGGCTTGAGTGGTAGAATTCTTTTGAGGCAGACCTACCCTATACCATTGCATTTTAGGGTTTCCAGCACCCCAGATCACAACAATACCATCGCATTGGTGACCACCTTTGGCAAGCACATAAGTCCCTATTTTATGCCTCATTTTGATACTTAAGATCATTTTTTAAAAGTTTTCTCTATTGTTGCATCTATCAGTGAATCTTTTATCACCTTTTCATAATTTGATTAATTTTTTTTCCAGTTTAGCAAAACTATTCAACCAATCAACTGAGTCTGACAGCACATGCATTGTGGCTCTGTACTCCAGCCCTCTACTTCAGCAAATAATGGAAGGGGATGTATTTTCTCATTTTTTCTTTAGGATCAAGCTTGGCCATTATAATCATACGATGTTTAGTTTATCGTTGTTCTTTCCACTTACGCTGTTCTAATCACTATGAATATTGTTTTCCTGGTTCTACTTATGTCATTTTGTGTCAGTTCATATAAATCTCTCCATACTTTCCCTCATCCAGCATAGTTATTCCTTAAAGCTCAGTAACATTTCATTACATTCACATACCACAATTTGTTTAATCATTCTCTACTGGATGAAAATCTACTTTGCTTCTTGTTCTTCACTATTACAAAATGTGGGACTATAACTATCTTGGTGTATAAATATTTTGACAGCCTTACTGTCTCTTTTTTATCCCCTTAGGGCATGTATGTGTCTAGCAATGGGATCTTTGGTTCAAAGGACATGGATGTTTTACTCTTTTTCTTAGCACAATTTCCAATTTCTTTCCACAATAGGTAGAACAATTCACATCTTCCCCAAGAATGCATTAGTGTGCCTGTCTGTCCACAATCCTTGCAATATTCACTATTATAATTTTTGGCTATTTTTTCCAGTATTCTGGGTGTCAGATGAAACTTCAGAATTTCATCAACCAAACAACTCAGAGTTGTTTTGTTTTGAATTTCTCATGTGATAATTAATAGTTTGCAATTCTTTTGAGAACTACACATTCATATCCTTTCACCATTTATCCACTGAGTAATGGCTCTTGGTCTTATATATTAGGATTGCTTTGCAATATATCTTATATATAAGACTGTCATCATAGATATTTGATGAAAATATTTTTTTCCCAAATCCACACTTTCCCTTCTTATCCTAATTGCACTGATTTTATTCCCACAAAAACTTTTGAATATCATAAACAACTTTGTCCCATATTTGGTCCCTTATTCTTATCTTAGACATAGATTTAGAATATACCTTATTTGATAGTGTAATATTTTAAAAATAGTACCTCCTTTAATATTCAGTTCACTATCCATTTTGAGCTTATTGTGGTATATGGTGAAAGAAATTGATCCAAACCTATTTTTTCTCAAGCTGGCTTTCTAATTTTTTCTAGCAAATCTTGTAAATAATCATTTGTTATCTATATATTCATGAAAGAGGGCATACTGCATAATGCTACATTGTCTCAGTTTTTTCAACAATAAATTACATTACACATAGTTGGATTGCATAAAGTGCATGGCTCTCAGTCAACAACATGACTTGGGGAATATGGTCTTATGTAAAAATGAAATCACAGGCAAACTTTTACTTGCTTGTTTTCTCTCAATCTTTCATTGAGGACATCATTAATGCATTTGCTTCTTTCATTTCTTAATTTTAACTCATATCTTCAAACATGTTTCTTACTATCTTCTTTTGCACAAAAGTCACCTGGTATCAAGGTGACCAATGAGTTATTTTGTACAATCTTGTCAAGTTCATAGAATCTCTCTGCTTCTTCATCTTCTGCAGCATATATTGGTTGAAGAAGTGTACTTCTCTCCACCATAATCTGTGTGCTTATGCATATTCTGTGAACTGTGAGATCAGATGACCGACTATCCCATGAAATGATATTGTTTTCTCTCTCTGGTTGCTTGATAAAATAAACTTTGTCAATTCCTTTATTCTCTTGTTCTAGCAGAATGTAAGCTACCCTTCTGCTTGGTTGCAATGTCTTTATGTCTTGTAGGTTTATTGATTTTGAGGGTCAACTTGTATGTGGTTCAATTCCATAATTATTGTATCAACTCACTTGGATAACTACATCATTTTTAAAAAGTACCAAGAATAAAAATAATATTTGTAGACTTTCTAAAAACAGTATGATTCTTGTCCCTTTTTCTTCTATTCAACATAGCACTGAAAGAATGGAGCTATACAAGATAGAGGTCTATTTTATATTTGTATCTGTTTCACAGAATTCCATGGTCAAAGATACCAGCACTTAGTGTCCAATAGGTTGGTATTGATGTCTCGATACTTAACTGGGCTGGGTCTCAGATAGCAAATAGACTTTGTATCTTGTACCATGCTAGAAACCTTTCCATTGAGAGAAAGGGTTATTTTTTTAATATATTAATAACTAATTATTGAATATGGACCATAGTTTTTCCCTTTTTCTACTCCCTTATTCAGAAACGAGCCCCTGTTGGTTACTCTGACAACTTTTGGAGTGAAGGGCTGATACTGAGAGAGAAAACTCAGATCTGTTCAAAAGATAAAGTTAGGTGAAATGGATTCCAGTCCATTGTGTTTTATTCAGACGGATCTGGGAAAATGTGGATCCTCCCTCTTGTCAGAAGGGTGACATGGATACAACTAATTCTCTTTGACCAAAACTAAGTGATCAAATTCATATTCCCCATCCCTTCATTAGACTAAGCCCACTTCTCATTATAATATTCATTCTCCATTAACTATTAACTAATTAGAGTTAATTTACAACTTCAAGAACACCCACTTTTCCAAGGGCACGTAAACATTGAGTGGGCTCCATGATTGGTCTTTGGTCTAAGAGAGACAGTCAAAAGACCCTCCTCTTATTAATAATATGCTAGCACTATTAATAAAATGGTTAATTACCCAGAAGCTATGTCTCTCAAACTTTTTATGTCATGCCAACTTGATTGATATTGGTAGGTAGTATTTCTGTTCTTTTGGCATTGCCTTCAAGAAGCCTAGAGTCATTAAAATTGTAGTGAGCTGGCAGTGGAGGGTCTTTATGGAAGTCTGAGCCTAGAGTAAGAAAATAATTATTAGATTTGGTATGAGAAATACTGGGCAGCAGGTTATTATCTTGGATGGCATTCTCAGATAACTGCTAGAATGTTTTCAAATGAGAATCCAATTGATTAAATATAATTTTTGAGTGCTCATAATGGATTATTAGGCAAGCCTGCCTGTCTTTGAGCCATGAACTGTAACAGATTCCAATGTTATCACCCCCAAGAAAAGCATTCAAACAATTCCAGACAGGCTATAAATGAACTAGGGTAATGTATGAGTTGAGGGAGAGGGAGAAAGAGTAAAGAGATTTCTCCAAACTTCATTCATTATCCCAATATTACTAAACAACACTTTGATGAATCATTACATTTTCTCTCATTTTTTTCATTTAAAAAAACCAACCTTTCCAACTCAGTAGATCACTATTTCTGTGTACAGAATGCTAATTTGCCACACTGGAAGGATTGATTGTCATTTCCTGTTTTATTCTTGGAGTTATGCTACAATCCTTTGTTGAAAATTCTACTAATCTTAGAGCCCACATTTAATCTGCTAATTATGCAACATCTTTAATTAACTTCTGATCTTAGTTGGTGTCTTTCCTTCTTTCCCCATATGCCTTGATATTTTGGTCATTCTAGTTTGCCACAGAGCAATGTTACAAGTCCATTCTTGTTCTGATAACATCTTCTAATGACTTTGAAATCATTGACTCACAAGGATAGTTGGATGAAACAAAATTTTCCCAGAATAATATCAGGATTCCTCTCTCTCTCTCTCTCTCTCTCTCTCTCTCTCTCTCTCTCTCTCTCTCTCTCTCTCTGTTTCTGTCTCTCTGTCTCTCTGTCTCTGCTTCTCCTCTACTCTTTCTGTGTCTGTGTGTGTGTCTGTGTCTGTGTGTATGTGTGTGTGTGTATGTGTGGGGGCACACATATGTATATAAAGGAATTTCCTGTGTTATGATGGAGTTCATGAACTGGGTGCTACTTCAAGGAATAGACTTTGAAAATGCAAGAGGTAATTCTAATATACATTACTGACATTTTAATTGTTTCATTTGAAACTTCCCAACACTGAAGATTTGGCTTACTCACATAGATATCATATAGTCTTTATTTTTTAGCAAAGGAGCATTTTCCTGTGCCCCCTTTATTCAAAATCTTTCCCTTCTGTATTGTTATACATGGCAAGTCAGACAGTTACCAACTTCCTCTCCTTGGCAATGTTTTCCTTTGCAATGATGTTCATTCAGCACATGCAGTTTATGAGGGTAGGGGGTGGGGATTTCAGGTGAGATTAAAGTACAGTAAGTGCAAGGACGTATTTAATTTGTTATTCCTGTGCAATCTACTACCCATAATTAGTATTCATGTCTTCTTATATCACAATGCTCACTGGATAACTTAGTGCAATATGATTGCTGAAACATACTTCCACACAATGGTGTTTCCAACTATGTTTTCTTTCTGATTTAATGGGTTCATTTATAGCACTTCTTCTCATGTTCCCTTAGCAACAAATGGGAAGGTGCTTGGCATCATTCCCCTCCTGTCCCTTGGATACAGTGTTGTTTTGCTCCAAGGCCCTAAATTCCATTCAGATTTTCATCCACTTACATGTTGGGGCTTGACCAAGGGAATGGGGGAACTTTACATTCCACTGAGTAATGGCTAAATTGAGAATAGGGACCAAGTCCCAGTGTTCCTGTAGCCTTTGCCCTGAAATACCAGTCAGGGCTGAGAGGGACATCATAGACAGCAGGGATGATTTATACTTGGCTGCATCTACTGTAGAGAGAACATTAATGGATCCTCAGCCTCTGTTCCATATTTGGTTTGAAAAATGAAATCCTGGTTCCTGAGTAGTAAATAACATGGTTTTAGAATAGTCTTCTAAGGGGAGTGGAATGATATCTGTTTAACATCCTTTGGTTGGTGGGTTACATTTTGCCAAGTACATATTAAACTCTATTGTGTTCAAGGGGTGCTTTTCTCAGATTCTTACTTCACTTTCTAGAGTTTCTAAAGGATGAATCTTCACAAACCTTTCCAAAAGTAGCCCTTTCGGATTTTTGGTTATTGCTAATGTCCCACAATTCTCTTACAAGAAACTTCCATGTGATTGAACCTGTGTACTGACTGTCTACCAAAAATACTGTGCATATTTTAATCTTTCTCATACCATTACTCTATCTGGAAGACTTCCCCCCCCCCCCAACCTTACTCTTTACCTATTCATATCCCTCCTTAAGGATTTAGCTCAAAAGAAACACGAAATGTACAAATTTAGAGACATTTCTACTCTAAACTTTCCTATGGACTGCTTGTGCCCAACCTGTGGAAGAGCCTTCTGAATTTGTGTTGGTCTGGTCAATCATGGTTGGACACACTATACCTTGCTCTCAACATAGTGATGTCATTTGATCGTCTTCGAGAATGAAGGACAACTAGCCAACCCCAATTAAGGATTTATAACCAGTTCAAGGATCAACTCTTCTAAGCTGGTTTCTGCTTCCTAATGATATATCCCCCTGATGAATTTCTATACTACTTACTGTCTGTATTTGTTACCTTAATCAATTAATGTAAATTTTAAAAAATAATCAATGTATAAATGAAAAAACACTTATCAGACACTAATTACCTTTCAAACACTGTACTGAGTTCTGGGAAATAAAAAAAAAATAGAAAAAGAAAAAGCGAGGAGAATTCTGCCTTCAGAGAGCTTCTATTCTAATAGGGGAAGGCAACAGTCATATACATAAAAGTGGTGGGCAAACAGGAGGTATTTTTTGTCAGAGAAGTCAGAGAAATAGTGAGTGGAATCAAAGGGTGATTGAATGGCACATCCTTTTCAGAAATGGTGGAATTTGTATAAGCTGGGATCCTGAAGGGGTAGAGTGTAAAGCAGGGTGAATTTTGGTATAAGTAGTTTGGATTTTAGTGTGTGTAAGGTGGATTTTTGTTATTCTTTCTTAAAGTTCAGTTTCCCAAGACCCATGACCGTAACAATAATCTGTTTCCCAGGATCATGCTAAACTGTAAACATCTGAAGGATTAGAAGCTCTTTCCTGTACATTTATAAGCCTATGTGACTACATATGTTCCCTTTTCTCCTTGGAATGGGGACCGTGCTCCCAGGTCTAAAGGTAAGAGCATATATGGCTGATTCCTCTTCCTTGAAGTGTCCACCACCCTTCTAGGAACATACAAAATCAATCCTGTGTCCTTTAGAACATAAGTATTTTGCCTTATCAGTCACAGATGCCTTACTCCTTTGAACTCTGGCTCAGTTCACAGCTGTAACACATCCTGTGCTGAGCCACACAGAGCCAATCAAGTACTGGGTCACGTAGGCTTTCACACCTTCTGGCTCTGAGCCTATCAGTTGAAACTGTATATATTCTTGGAAATCGATATTTTGCCTTGGGGCTCACTCATGGGAAGGACACTTTGCCTGAGACCTTTTTGATTTCCTGGATGAGTCTCTGGGTAGCTGTTACTAACAGGCCCGTTGGCTGTGAATGTGAACCCAGATGTTGGTGCTGTCTTGATCTGCTGATATATTTTCTCCACTTTGAGGGTGATGATCTTTCCCCTGAACAAGTGGATGATGTTAGTAAAGGGTTGAATGTGCAAGCTGGAATGCTGTGTGTGCCTTGACTGACCCCCATCAAGGCTTGGGGGGAATCTGTATTTGCCTCAACTGGCCCTCACTGAGGCTTGAGGGGGTTAGGGGTGTACACAAGCTGTGCCTGTCTCCATTGACTCCATCAGGATGTAGGGGTAGTTGCCCCCACTTCTTGCCAGTTGCTGTGAGAAGGGTGATCAGGGAACTCTGTAGAAGCTTGTTCTCCCATTATCAGCAACCTTTCTGAGAATACTAGACTAGAATAAAATAAGATTATAAACCCCTGCAAAGGTGTCTGCTTGTCTGACCAGATCAAGAATGAACCTGTGCTAGCAGCCTTCCTGTGTGTCAGTGTTCTTGGTTTTACATTTGGTGATTAGTGTTCTGAAAGCTAGAGGTGAAAGCAATTGTCTTCTTTCAGTGGCCTCTTGGGAAGATGGCTCAAGAAAAAATGGTAGAATAGGGATCTGGATTGAGTTAGACCTCTCCTTCCTCCTATGGCTCAAAGCTTGTTCTACAACTTTTTCACTAATCTTACTCTTCTTTGCATCATTAAATTCTAAGCTACATGATAGCAAATTCCATCTTTGTGTCTCCAGCTTTTATCAGTGTCTTGAACATAGTACTATAGGAGCTAAATAAGTATTTGTTGAATTGAATCCAGTAGAATATTGTACAGGTAATAAAATGAGTTGAGGGAGCAGCAGCCATGGTGGGGATGGAGCAGCTATCACTTCACCTAAGCACCATTGGTTCATAGTATTCTGCATGCTGAGTGTGTGTAGTGCCAAAGCAATACTCACAGTGCCAATGGTGACCATAAATAGTCCGGCACAGTCTGCAATCACAAAATATAACAGACTCTCCATATAAAAGACAGAAACAAAGCATTTATTTAGAAACCAGAAAACTGAACCCCCAAACCAGAAAGCCAAATCCATCATAGTGCAAAGAAGCTAATAAGTCATAACAGCACAGAAAACCACACCAATCTTTAGCCAAGCCTGTCTGCCTGGGTGCATCCTCTCCTCCCTCCTTCTCTAACTGCTCTAATTCCCAGCTTCCTGTGGACTCCATTCCACCCTTCAGCAAACTCCTTCTACCACAGGCTCCATGTGATTACATTCAACCCATTAGGGGGCAGAGAAGATCTTCAAATCAGGGAAGGTCTTCAAATTCTCCTAGGCTTATCAGGGTCAGGAAAGATCTTCAAATTCCCATTCCCATTACAGTACAGCATTAGTACAGCTGTTGAACGCTATCCCAGCAGTATCAGCATCAGCTTTTAAGATGTTGACAGCTCATGCTTATACCCTCTCTTACATTGTTTCTTAATTTCTCATGACTTGCCTGTCTCTCAACAAGAGATCAAGTCCTGATGATGGAGGTTGCCTTTCATACTTCTATGTGTCTATTGTTTATGGCAATAGCCAGCTACATGTAGCTGGCTCTCAATCGACAGTCATTGAATGAATGACAAACTTTTAAAACATAGATAAATTCACAGCCCTGCAGTTTCTCTTGATTTAATTTTTTTTTTCCTGATAATTCATCCTTCCATTGCCCTTTAGGTCCATTGCTTTGAGAAGTTGGAGATTTCTTGTCTTGGAGTCAGGTTGAGTAAGTAACTTACATTCTCTGAGTCTCAGTTTCACCATCTATAAAAGGCACCTAGATCACATAGTGCATAGAATGCTACGCTGAGAGTCAGGAAGATTTGAGTTCAAGTCTCGCCTTACATATATACTAGCTCTATGAACCTGGGCAAGTCATTTAACCTTTCTTTCTCAGCCTGTTTCCTCATCTACAAAATGGAGATAATAAAAGCACCTATTTCTCAGCGTTGTAATGAGGATCAAATGAGGTAATATCATGTACAATGCTTTGCAAACCCTAAAGTTCTATATGAATACTGTATGAATATATCAATAATATTGCACCCACCTTGGAGTTCTTTTGTGAGATGCAAATGAGATCATGTATTAAAATAATAAATGAAATTATTTTTAAAAATCATTTATTGAGCACTTGTGCTAAACACTGGAAATAAAAAGAGAAAAGACAAAAGAAAAAAATAAAAAAGAGAAAACACTGGAAGTAAGAGAAAAGACAAACAAATAAACATCCGGTTACAATCTCTGCTCTGGAGGAATCTACAACTCTAGTAAAGATAATACGTAAAAGAAAGTTTAACTTGAGGGAAAAATGGCAGGGTACAGTGGTACTTAGGCCACATGACAGTGCCAGGGTCTAGAGGGCAGAGAGAGAGAACAGGTAGTGAGGGATAAAGGACCTCGGGAAGCAGTGGCAGAGCAGGATAAGGCCTGACACTCTTCCACCTCACTGGTGGGGATGGATTTGGTGACTCCGATTTCATTCAAGGGAAATGAGCTGTCAATGGCTTCTAGCAGAGCCAGCCTTTTTGGCTCCAAGACCAGTGTTCACAGTTTGACAGGTATTATTCAAATGTAGCACTGGATGGAACTAGGGCGTATGTAACTTAATTAACTTAGCTAAATTCCCACAGACAGTGGGAAGAAGTTTTCCTGTTCCCAAGCCTTTATCCTTTCCACTAGGTCACACCCCCCTTTACTAGCTGCAGATGCTGAGCTCCAGATTCTGAGTTTCTTACACTGATAACTCAGTCCAGGAAGGAGGGCAGGAGAAGAGGATGGAGGAATGAGTGCAGTGAGCACTAAGGCCATGTCTACACAGCTCAAGTGAAACACAGGGTTGTGTGACATCCAATCAATTTAGAAAAACTCAATAGTCTGTATGAATAATTCAAATTTTTTTAATTGCCAGTAATGGGGCAGCTAGGTAATGCAGTGAATAGAGCACTGGCCCTGGAGTCAGGAGGACCTGAGTTCAAATTCACCCTCAGACACTTAATACTTACTAGCTGTATGACCTTGGGCAAGTCACTTAGCCCCAATTGCCCTGCCTTCCCCCCTCCAAAATAAAAAAAGCAAAAAAAAACATTGCCAGTAAGATAAAATGAAACAAAAAGGTCTATTGACTGATATTTGAAGCCCTTCACAATCTTGCTCCATAACATGTTCTTAGATTGATAACACATTACTGCCCTTCACACACTATTTGTGAGTCAAACTTGCCTTGTAGGACCATCTCCTATCTCCGTGCCTTTGAAAAGGAGTCTTCCATGCCTGAAATAGCATCCCTCCATCTCTTAGAGGCTCTAGGTCCCTTCAGTGCTCAACTCCTCTGCCATCTGCTAGAGGAAATCTTTTGTTATTCCTCTAATTGTTACTTCCCCTCTCCCATTGCCCCCCAACCCACTGAAATTAGAGCCTGTTAACTCTGTGTATGTGTGTGTGTGTGTGTGTGTGTGTGTGTGTGTGTGTGTGTGTGAGAGAGAGAGAGAGAGAGAGAGACAGAGAGAGAGAGAGAGAGAGAGAGAAAGAGAAAGAGAGAGAGAGAGACTTCCCCCTCAGTAAAATGAAAGCTTCTAAAGGTTAGGGACTGTCTTTGTATCCCAACTCCTATCATACAGTAGAATTACAGCGCTATTAACAAACGCTTCCTAAATTTAACTGACTTAACAAACACCTTCTACCTGCAAGGTATTAATAAGCAGAAGATATGTTTGGTTCCCAATCATAAGAATCTTCCAGTCTACTTAGGATTAAAAGAAAAGGACTACAGAATAAAGTTAAGTGAAGATGCATGAGAGTGTAAATGGATGAAAGCATTGAGCATTCGTGAGGGACAGATCACTGGGCTAAGCATTAGAGATAAAAATGGAAAAGTAGGATAGTTCTTCTTCTCAAGGATCACATGTTTTAAAGGGGGTGAGATTAGACATGCAGAACAATTGAACTGCAAAGCAGATGGAAAGGCCCAGAGGCTTATGGTTTTCAGCAGCAGGGCAGATAGCAAACTGCTCATTGTATGGTACAAGACAATACACACCGATGGAAAGAAGAAAGGAGAAATATGAGTCTGGAGACAGAGAAAGGGTTACGGAGGACACAGATCAGTGGCAGGTGGAGAAGAATCAAAGTGAGTTCTAGCCTAATGGAGCAAGGCACAGAAAGGCAAAGGGAATCTTTCAATACGCACTGTATGTGCACTTTCATAGCTTTTTCTGTCACTCTGGTTTTGTGAACATTGACCAAATGACTGACCAGTTCAGTAATAACCGTGATGATAACACAATCACCAGCACTACTTCTGACACTGTAGATGGGACAAATGCTATAATGGGGAGAAATTTTCACTTCTCAGCTGAGAAAGACACATCTGGCAATCCTGTGCAAATAAACCAAATCTGAGGGCTACCTTCTGTGGCTCAGTGGCAGAATTCACATCTCTGTTTGTCACTTAAAAGACCTCCCTTGGGAAACTAGGCTCCGGACAGCAGGATTTAACTCCAATTTGGTTCAAATGAGCTGCCCAAAATAGATTATTTCTGACAGATGAGCGCCTCTGAATAAAAGAAGTCAGCTATTGGAAAGCCTGAAGCAATCCCAAAAATGTGTGCTGCCTGATGCAGCTGGACTCTGGGGTTCTGCCAGGAGTAACAGCTGTAACCAGACAAATTAGTAGAGAAGCTGAGAACTTTCCTCATTTCCAAAAGCAGAATTCTCCTTAGCCCTGAATGTACATCCACTCTGTTGTTTTGTCTGCCGAATCCTATGTCCAGAAAATGCCACTGGATTAGTGCAACACAGAAAACTCCAGTACTATCTTGGAAGCTACAACTTTACTTCACTCCCAGAAGTTCTCACCATCTGCGTGACTCCTAGGCAAAGGCAAAGGGTGACGTAAAATCTTGTTAGATCTTTTTCTAATATAAAGATTACATGTTTGATTTTGCATAATAATGATGATAGTGATATTGACACAAGGCTTTAAAGGTTATGGGTCACTTTGCATGCATTACCTTATTTGAATCTCATTTCAATACTATAAGACTGGCTAAACTATTCATTCTATTGACTCTCCCTTTTACAGATAAGGAAACCAACATTCAAAGAGGTTAAGTTATGGTCCATTATCACACAACTTGTAAGAAGCAGAACTTGAACACAGGTCTGCATTGCAATAACAATGACAGTTCAGATATTTTAAAAATGAGTGGAATTATACTAGAATCTCTTTCTAATATCCTTCATTTTATTGTTTTTCAGTTGTTTCAGACTCTTTATGAATCCATTTGGGGTTTTCTTGGCAAAGATGCTGGAGTGGTTTGCCATTTCCTTCTCTAGCTCATTTTCCAGATGAGGAAACTGAGGCAAACAGGGTTAAGTGACTTGCCCAGAGTCACACAGCTAGTAAGTGTCTGAGGCCAGATTTGAACTCAGGAAGATGAGTCTTCCTGACTCAAGCCTAGTACTTGATCCACTGTACCACCCAACTCTCCCACATTCTTCACTGAAGATTTAAATTCAGTATGAAGTGGATTCACTGTGCATTCCATTTTGAAGGATTTAATTCCTGAAGGACCCAAAGGATTAAGAGAAAGCATGGTAGAATAGGAAAAGTCAGAAAAACCTGGGTTCAAATCCTGTTTCAAATACTTATTGACTATGTGATATTGGACAGGTAACCTCAATTTCCTCATCTATAAAATGGGGAGATGAACTCAGTGGCCTTGATGGCCTTTCCCAGATCTAAATCCATGACCCTATCATCATTATAAGTTGACATTGCCCATAACTTACATATGGTCATACGGTGTGGACTCTGTTCAACCTGTATGTGATATGCAACAGTTTTAAATACACTGATTCTAGTGTCAGAGGACCTGGGTTCAAATCCTACCTCCAATGCTTACTAATCTAATGATCGTGGGCAAATCATCCAGCCACCCTGGTTCTCTATAAAACAAGGTGGTTTGAAGAGCCTCCGAGATCTCTTCCAGCTTTATGTCAGCGAACATTATAGAATTCTGTAGCTGGAAGGGATTGTAAATCCAATGTAAACACCTCTCCGTCTCCCCACTCCCATTCTACGGGGTGAGAAAATTAAGGCTGATAGGCGTGATGGGACTTATGCAATGAGACACAGTAATTTAGTGGTGGAGCCAGAGCTAGAATGCAGTTGTCTAGACTCCCAAAGGAGTGTGGGGTGGGGTGGAGGTGGGAGGGTTTCTACTATGCTACCACTTTTTATGACTTTCTTTAAAAAATAACTAAAGGTAGTAACAATTATCTTCACTATGACTTTTATTATCTAATTAATAATAATAATAGTGATTGCTACGTGCCAGGCATTGGATAAGCACTTTACGACTCTTAACTCATTTGATCCTCACAACGACCCTGGGAGGTGGGTGCTGTGATTACCTTGCCCTCAATTTTACAGATGAGGCAACTGAGGCAAACAGAGATTAAGTGACTTGCCCACGGTCACATAGCTAGCACATATCTAGTTGGGCTTGGCTACTACCTTCATCTCAATCCTAACATATCTTGGCTTTGCCTTCAGTTGTAAACATAAAACATATTCTGAACTTTTTATCTTGCATACCAGCTCTCATTTTCCTGTCTGTAAAATGGAAATAATAGTAGCACCCTCTTCCCAAGGGTATTGTGAGGATCAAATGAAATAATGTTTATAAAGTACATTGCAAACTTAAAGTACCGTATAAATGCTAGTCATTGTTGTGGTGTTGCTGTTGTTAATTCAGAGAATCATAGGATCTGACATGGCCACAGTGAGGTGAAACAGTGGACAAAGCCCTGTGCCCAGGGTCTGGAGGACCTGAATTCAAATCCCACCTCAGACACTTACCAACTGAGCGACCCTGGGCAAGTCACTTAACCCTGTTTGCCTCAGTTTCCTCATCTGTAAAATGAGCTGGAGAAGGAATTGGCAAACCCCTCCAGTACCTTTGCCAAGAAAACCCCAAATGGGGTCAGAGTCAGACCTTATTGAAACGACTTAACAATAGCAACAAAAAATATGAAATGGCAAAAGGAATTTTGAGACCACTAAGCCCAAATCTATCTTTTACACAGATGAGGAAAACAAGCCCTAGAGTTTAAATAGTGTTCAACTGTGCTTAGAAAGAGCAATGGACTTGGAATAAGGGGAAAGGCAGGCTTCATTCCTAGTTCTGGTTATGTGACACTTGACAAATCATTTATCTTCCTGAGGTTCAGTTTCCTTATCTATTAAATGGGTCTAAAACGTGCTTAGAAACCTCAAAGCCTCTGCTTCCTTGCTTTTGAATAAGTGGCTACCTGGGCTAGAGACCTCCACTCCCTTACCTCTCTGCCTCCTAGAATCCCTGTTCCTTCTCAGTACAGCTTAGGGGCTGCTTCCTACTCAAGACCTTTTCTGATTCTGTTGAGATCCTGCTCTTCCCTATCCTAACAATAATCAGCATGCTCTCTCTCTTAGAAATTACTTAGATTTAAACGGGGCAGAGCTGCACAGTCTCATCAGCCTCATTTTCTCTTCTAAAGTCATCAAAATCCAATGATGGGACAAAAAAAAAAATCAAGATAACTGTGGCTGACATAGTGGATGACCTTGGTGTCTTCTATGTCTGACCAAGCTCTAAGTTCTCCCCAGAACATGCTTCAGCTGCCTTCATGGCCATTGGAACAGATTGTTGTCATCCCCCCATCCAGCTGGGGGAAGCCTTCACATGCTTGAGGTAGATACTCATTAATTCACCTACTTGTTTGAGGCCTGTTGGTTACCCTCAACCTGGTTTAGCCCATCTGCTGAGATAATTTGCCAGGGTGTGGCCATTGTTCATGATACAGTTTCTTAGAGCCACAGGGAAGACTTGGGTGATGGTGGACGCCAAAGATGGATGAGCAGTCCTGAAAAGGGCCCTCACATTAGAACTGCTAGACCTCTCTATAGGTATCTAATACATGATTACTGAACTGAACTATTATTGAATTATGATGACATCCAAGGGCACACATGTAGCAAAGTATTTGAGGATTTGCTCATAAGGAATTTGAGTTTGAGACTCATTTCTTAATTTTTTTTTGGAGGGGAGAAGGCAGGGCAACTGGGGTTAAGTGATTTGCCCATGGTCACACAGCTATTAGGTGTGTCAAGTGTCTGAGATCACATTTGAACTCAGGTCCTCCTGACTCCAGGGCCAGTGCTCTATTCACTGCACCACCTAGCCGCCCCTTCATTTCTTAATATCATAACTTTAAAACTAACACAACCGAACCCTGTTTGTTTTAAGAATTGGCAAGTTGTTTGCTTGTAGTAACTTCTGCCTCTCAGCTAAAATTGTCTTTACAAAACATTTAATGCAATTTTCTATCTGTCAAAAGCATACTTTGATGATGAACAGTCATGAAAAGCCTCCTAAAGTCCTGAGGGACTATTTAAGGAAGGATTTACAATCCTGGACTGATCCAAGGCTAATCTAATATCACAGAGAAGTTCCTAGGAAGCTGTAATCTGGCCTAGAAACAATATATGATCTGTCTTAAGGGAAATGTCTATTCTTAAGAAAGTCTTAGCTGGGGTTCACATTGTCTAAAGTAATGCTGCTCAAATCAAAGATTGTCATAGTAATTTCCAAGGGTTTATAGAGATCAGAGTCCACTGTCTCCATTAAAGTCTCTCTCTCTCCCTCCCTCCCTCCCTCCCTCTCTCTCTCTCTCTCTCTCTCTCTCTCTCTCTCTCTCTCTCTCTCTCTCTTCTTCTCTCTCTCTCTTTTCTTCTCTCTCTCTCTCTCTCCTTCTCTCTTCCCCTTATTTGGCTCTCTCTCTCTCTTTCTCTGTCTTTCTCTCTCTGTGTGTCTCTCTCTTTCCCTTTTCCCATCCCCCTTCCGTGTGTGTGTGCGGGCACGCACCTGCATATGTGTGTGTGTGTGTGTGTGTGTGTGTGTGTGTGTGTGTGTGTGTGTGTGGTCCCACCCTCCTCTATACCCCGGTGTAGCTCACATATACTGTACCTTGTTCTCTTGTTGATACTTCTTCCTCTTTTTTTCTCTGGTAAAAGCTTATATTCTTCCTGATCTTTCCTGATAATCACTGTTCCCTGCTACCTTATCATCAGGTCCCTTGACTTTTCTGGGTTTTCATTTTTTAATAACAGGAATAATAATTATTATTACTAACAATATATTATATTTGTATTACACTTTAAAATTTGCAAAGTTCTTTATACTTTTAGCATGAATTCCACATGACCTTGGAAGCTGTCACTACCCCAGATTAAGTGGAGATGATTTGAAGTAGTCATAGTTATTCAAATATAGTTACTTCTCTCATGTATTTTCATCATATACTAGGACTTAATCAGGTTGGCCTGAAGATTCAAGTTTGGTGTTAGAGCAAAATGAGACACTGGTATACCTTTATGGTTGACAAAAAGATATTTTACTTAACCATAGCATGAAAAAGATATTCATGGGAAGAGAGGCATATTGATGTACTCATTGTTGATTGAGTTGTGAATTGATACAGTCATTCTAGATGGCAATATGAAACTACTCCCCATTAGTTTCTAAATCATCCATACCATTTGACCCAGTGATATCATTACTAGAACTGCATCCCCAAAGAAACTGAAGAAAGAGAAAAAGTTTCTATGTGTTGTTATGGGAATCTGAAGATCTTCCCTGCCCCTAGGCCCTTTGATAAGCTTAAGTGGCTCTGAGAACCTTCCCCAGTTTGAAAGTATACTCTGCCCCCAATAGGCTGAATGTGGTCATGTGGAGCCTGTGGCAGGAGGCTTGTTTTT
>CM053585.1:348696602-348712739 GCA_028646515.1 Pseudochirops corinnae | reverse complement strand
ACTTAACCTCACTTGACCTTAGCTCTCTCATCTGCTCAATGAGAGGAATGTGCCTTCCAACACATAGTAGGGGCTCAGTAACTATTGATTGACTGTTTTCCTTAGATTCTTATATTAATCCATACCCACTATAGCTTTTACCATATCTTCAGAATGTTGATGCCAAGATTTCATTGTACATTAAAAAAATGTTCATCTTTCCCACAGGAGACAAATGTGCATTTACTTTGATGGATCTATGATCACAGTGAGGTGAATAACCCCTCCATTAGTGCTGATAGCGACCATTTCATCCTTTCTCATCATGTGTGGTACTTGTCCATATCCTCCTGTAAATCCTCCATAGAGGATCTCCCCAATTTATTGGAGGTGGCTTTTATGTTTAACAATCTCTAATTCTGTAACTATGTGGGTACAAGTATAGAACTTCTGTTCTTCATCTGTTATTCTTAGGATCAGAGATTTAGAACTAGAAGGAAACTTAGAGATCATTTAGCCTGACACTTTCATTTCAAAGTGAGGAATCTATGACTCATGGATATTAAGTAATTTGCCCAAGGTGATATAGACTACATATGTCAGAGGTATACATAATACATATAGACTACAAATATCAGAGGTAGGATCTGAACTCAGGTCCCCTTATTCAGAAGCCAGTGATTAACCACATGACCAGTCCAACTACTTTTTCAAAAATCATATATTTGCTTGACAATAATTTTCACTGAAAAAAATTATTAAAATATTTTGTACCTTCAACTTAGAAACATCACCTTCCTCCTATCCCTCAAATTCGATGATTTTGTGATTGGTAATATGATGCTGCAACCAATATATACCCTCTGTAAATCTATTATGTCTTTAGGTTACCTCCATGGTACAGATGATGTACCAAAATTCACAACTGTACTGCACCACTGAGGGGGGCATTAGTATTTTTTTTTAAAGGCAAGTTTTTTTGTGTCATGGAACTGCCTGGGATTATTGAAATCCCTATGAAATTTCCTAAGGTAATCTTACCTGCTTCTTCCTTCCTTTTTGGTTCTGGAGCCTCCTCATTATCCATATGTAAGGATAGGACCAGTCCAGTATTTATGTACTCATGGACTAATTCCAATCTCACTACATGGCATATTCTGTGGAATATGTATTTTTATTTACAACTGTTGCTAAAAATAGAACAATTTTTGCTTCATTATTCAAAGGAGAATACATAAGTAGCTGATTGCAAGCCTGATAAAGCACTCAGAAAACCAAGTCTAAAGAATTGAGGTGCCTGTGTTAGGGAGCAGTTAATTGCTTAGTAGAAAAGAAATGGGTTAGGCACTGGCCTCTTTAGAAATACTATCTCATTTGATCCTCACAATAACCTTGGGAGGCAGGTGCTATTATTATCATTCCCATTTTACATTTGAGGAAACTGAGCAAGACAGAATGTAAGTGATTTATTTGAAGTCACACAGCAGATATGAGGCGAGATTTGAACTTTGGTCTTCTTGACTGCACACCCAACACTCAATCCACTGTGTCAGCTACATGCCTCTAGAACAGGAAGAGATTGAGAGTCTGTCCACTTTCCTTGGTGGGGCAGAAATGTGCCTGGTCCTCCTAAACAAAGTATGTTTTTTTCTTTCTGTGCATAGTCCAGGAAGAAATGCACAGGAGTAATTTTCATCTCCCTGTCACCTCCAAAAAGACTAGTAGAAAGAAATAAGATCAGGTATAAGATTGTGAACATTCTTTCTCACCAGTAATGAAATTCTTGATGAATTTCCTATTTTCTACTTTCAAATGAAACCATTCTTTTAAAAAATGTCCAGTAGGAGGAGGAGAGTGGGTCAGAGATGTTGCCACTTGCATCATGTTAGACAAACATTGGCCTTCGCTCTAGCCACAAGCTTTTCTGGTCTAATGAAAATTCATAGAATCATAGATTCAGACCTGAAAGAGACTTTAGATGCCACTGAGTCCAATTCTTTCATTTTACACCTAGGAAAATAGAGAGGCAGAGAAGTTAAATAATTTACCTAGTGTCGCACAGGTAATCAATGCCATGGAGGGAATTAAAACCTGGTCTTCCTGACTCCACATTCAATGCTCTATTTACTATACTGCTCTACTTTCTAATAACAATAACCAGCTTTTGCATAGCATTTTAGGATTTGTAACTATGTGTTTCATACACACATATATAGATGTGTACGTATATCTGTATATATGTACATATGTATGTATGCATGTATATGTGTGTGTGTGCATAATCACATTTGATCCCCACAAAAACCCTTGAGACAAGTAATTTTATTACCCCTAGTTTATAGATGATGAAACAGAAGCTGAGAAAGGAACTAGTTCAGGGCCACAACTAGTAAATGAGGCAGGATTTGAATCCATGACATCTCGACTCCAAGTTCAAGATTCACCCTCTACAGGAGAAGCAGTATGGCACAGCAGAAAGAAATGTTAGATTTCAAGTTAAAGGTCCTGAGTTCAAATCTCGTCTTTGCCACTATTTCCTTCATGTTGCTTAACATCTCTGAGCCTTAGCTTCCTGATCTGTAAAATGAAGGTGTTGGGCTGGACAACCTCTAAGGCCCCCTTCTGATTAAAAATCTATTTTTTGTTGTTGGTTGTTATTTGTTTTTTAAGACGGTGTTTTTCTCCCCCATCCTACTCAGGCTTGAAGTATGGGAGCTATTCATGGTCCTGATCCCACCCTGATCAACACCAGAGTTTTGATCGGCTCCACTTCCAAATCTGCATTAGTTCACCCCTCCTTGGGCATCCTGGTGGTCCTGTACTCTATATTGGTGCAGATCCCCTAATTAATATCACTCATGCCCAACTGCCCTCCAAAAAACCAAAAAAGAAAAATATCACTCATGGCATTTAAGAACTCTCTAGTTTGGGAGACACAGTTTAAGAATATCAGCTTCCTTGGTAGCTGAAATTACAGGTATGACCCCTCTAAACTTGTTATCCTGTAGGATTTCTAAAGCAAATATATGCATACCTAGCCTAATCTTTCTGTCCTCAAACTGAAACCCTATCCATTATCAACTCTCTTTGTAGAGCTCCATTTCTAAGAACTTTTTGAGTACTGAGAAAGCTGAAAATTGTTTTCTTTTTGCCATTCCACTGTTAATTTTTTCCCCCTATTTACCAGCATTAAGCCAATGTCATGGTAACTGTTGATTTTAAAAGCGACTTCTGAAACATGCGTTTTGATAACCTTTAAAGTCATACCATCTGTTTACAGCTTTTGCATGTAGTCAGAACTATATGTGAAGCAAAGATATGTAAACCTTTCCAGACCTTCTTGAAACTGATTAATGTATTAGCATCTGTAAAGCTGATGGAACTGAAGAAAGTCAGCTGATGCTTCCTGTATTGTTTATCACATGGTGAGAAATTTTTCAAAGTGTTTTTATAGAGAAAGACCATAGAAGTCAGAATTCTATGTCTTTGGTCTGGTCGCAGCTCACACACATGCAGACATGTGCATAGGTGTACAGACAGTCATATATACACATACACATGCACATGCACATGCACACACATGTATACATATATCATACACATACACATACATATATTCACGGCATTCCAAAAATCTTAGTGAAATTGTAACCTTTAATAACTTTAGCAGTATCAATGATACAAACTTACAAAAAATTTGAAAGGTTAATCCTACTAAATGTTTAAAATATTTAAATGTTTCTTAATTAAATTTAGCATAATCACAGTCTTGGGCTATGTATCACTCTAGCTGATTTTTAAACCTTGTAAAAACTTTTCATCAGTTGCTGCTGAATGACTGAAAAGCTTGCATTTGTAATCCTAACCTTAAGATCACCACTGCAAAAAATGAGATTTTGAGGCAAACATGATAGATTTGATATGACCCTATAAGAAAAAAAATCTGATGGAAATGGATCAAGTGACCAATGTGGCCAAGCAAGAAGTCTGAGAAGGTCTCACACACACACACACACACACACACACACACACACACACAATGCATAATGACAGAGTGCCCCATCTTTTAAAAATTAATATTTTATAAAAATAAAGTATTCAAAATTAAGAACTAACTTCATTACCTTTTTTGATGGGATTACTAAATGAGAAAATGAGGAGAGTGCTGTGGATATTGTTTAGCTAAGCTTTTGATGAAATATTTCATGCTATCCTTGTCAAGAAAATGGGGGAAAATGAATGATAATACAAGAGGGTGGGTATGGAATTGGTCAGATGGCCCGACTCATGGAGTAGGTTCAGTACATGGAGGGAGGTCCTGAGTGGAATAGCCCGAGGATGTATAGTTGTCTCAATGTGGCTCAACAGTGTTATCAGTGACTTGGATAAAGGCCTTAAATGATCACTGGTAACATTGGAGAGAGTAGTTTTTGGTTTGCTCATCTAATCTGTAGATGACACAAAGCTGGGAGGGATAGCTAATGCACTCGATGATAGAGTTAGGATCAAAAATAATCATGACAGGCTAGAGCATTATGCTGAATTTAATATGATGAAATCTAGTTGGGATAATCTTAAAAATCTTGCAGTAGGAGGGATAGCAAATGAACCAGATGATAGAATTGGAATAAAAAATATCATCTTGATAGACTAGAGAATTATGCTGAATTTAATAAAATGAAATCCAGAAAAGAGAAAGGGGAAAGGAACAGCATTTATACAACACTTACTCTGTGTCAGGTATCATCCTGAACACCTTTTACAAATATGATCTTATTTGATCCTTGCAATAACCCTGGGAGGTAGGTGTTATCATTATCCCCACTTTACAGTTGAGGAAACTGAGGCAGACAGAAGTCAAGTGTCTTACCCAGGGGTCATACAGCTAGTGAGTATCCAAGGCTAGATTTCAGCACCTGTCTTCCTGACTGTAGGCTTAGCATCCTATCCACTGTGCCATCAGCTACCAATACAGGTGGGATAATTTAAAATCTTTCATTGGGGGACAAAAAGTCAATCCACAAATATTAGATATGGGAGGCATGGATAGACAATAGTTGTTTTTAAAAAGGTTCTGGGATTTTAGCAGACTTCAAATTTAATGTGAATCATTCAATATCAAGATTCATTTTAAAAAAGCATAGATTGCAAGAAAAGAGAGAATGATAGTCCCATTGCACTCTTCCATTGTCACACCTCGTTGAAAGTATTGTATTCAGCTCTGGGTATCACACTTTGAAAAGGACATTGGAAAGATGAATGGTGTCCAGTGGAGGGTAACCAGAATGCTAAAGGGTATTCAGTTCATGAAATATAAGAACCAGGTGAAGAAAATGGATGTGTTTAGGCTGAAGAAAATAAGACAGAGGAGGGGCAGAGCACATGATAACTATGTTCAAGTGTTTGAAGGGCTATTTTGTGAAGGAGGGATTAGATTTGTTCTAAGTGGCCACAGAGGGTGGAACTTCTAGTGGAAGTTGAAGTGAGGCACGTTTTGGTCTTTTGAATGTGGAGGAATTTGGTGGTTAATGTTGTTGTCATTTTCAATCATGTGCAATTCTTTGTGACCCCATTTGGGGTTTTCTTGGCAAAGATACTGGAATGGTTTGCCATTTCCTTCTCCAGCTCATTTTATAGATAAGGAAACAGCCAAACAGAGTTAAGTGACTTGTCCAGGGTCTGAGGTGGGATTTGAACTCAGGAAGATGGGTTTCCCTGATTCCAAGTTCAGTGCAAACTTCCTATCAACTTTAGAGGTGCAAAATTTGAATAGCTTATCTTGAGAGGTAGTACATTCCGCTCTGAAGGTTTTCAAGCAGAGGATACATGGCCATTTTTTATGTTATAATTGGTATTCCTTCATGTATGCATTAGTCTTGGTGGCCACTGACATTCCTTCCAACTATCAAATTTGATGATTCAGTGAAATGCTAGTCAGAGGAGCCTCTATTCTATCCTACAGATGATAGAGAATCACTGGACCTTTTTGAGCAAGGGAGTGAAATGGTCAGACCTATGCTCTAGGTATGTCTCTTTGGTAAAATATGAAGTATGTATTGGAGAGAGAAGACATTTGAAGTGGGAATACCAATTAAAAGACTATTTCAATAGTGTAGGGAAGATGTGACAAGGACCTGAACTATCTTGATGTGTTTATTAGAGAGAACAGGATAGAGTCAATAAGACTTAGCAACTGCTTCTTTCTAAGGGGACAAAGAGAGTGAAAAATTGAACAATGACGATGTATGACTAGAAGAATGGTGGGCCCTTGACAGTAATAAGGAAGTTTGAAATAGAGGTAACTTGAGGGATAATGGTAGAGAAAGAATGAGTTATGTGTCAGGAATATTGTGTTTGAAATGGCAATTGAAACATCCTAGGTAGAAGATGGCTTAGTGAGTAAAGTCCCAGGTCTAAGTTGAGAAGATTCATCTTTGTGAGTTCAAGTCTGGTCTCAGGTACTTGCTAACTGTGTGATCTTGGGCAGATCATTTAACCTTGTTTGCCTCAGTTTCTTCATATGTAAAATGAGCTGGAGAAAGAAATGGGAAACCATTCCAGTATCTCTGCCAAGAAAACCCCAAATTGGGTCATGAAGAGTCAGATATGGGGGAGGAGGGGGAATGATTGAAGTGAATGAGAAATCCAGCTGAAATGTTAAATAAGTAGTGGATGATGTGGGGTTGGAGGTTAGGTGAGGGACCAGGGTTCTGTAATACAGATTGGAAGAAAGACAGAAATGGAGACAAAGATAGGGGTAGATCTGAGATTCATTTGCATATTGGTGATAATAAAACCTATGGTAAGGGGACCATGAGAAAGACAAGAAAAGAATCCCAAGGAAAAAATCAATTATTGGATTTTATTATATATCATAAACCAATAAAGAAGATGAAGCAGGAATTGTTGTATACATCGGAGAAGAACTAGGAGAGGAAGGTTCCATAGACTAAACCAATAGGCCAGCAAGCAGTAAAACAGAAATGATAGTATACAGGAAGAGAAGGTGGTCAATCATCTCAAGTGTCTCAAAGAGGTCAAGAAGGAGGAAGAGCGAGAAAAGGTCATTGGTTCTGGCCATTAAGTGATCACCGATCATTTTAGAGGGGACAGTTTCAGTCTGCAGCTAGGTCAGAAACCAGATTGCAAAGGACTCATCACTTTTTCTGGGACTTTGGCTGGGACTTAGGATTTATGATTAAGGAAGAGAGCTACAGGATGATCACTTGTGGAGAACAGCAGGATCAAGAGGATTGTTTTTAAGGATGAGAAAGATCTGGATATGGATTTAAGAAGCAAGGCAAGAACCAGGAGAAAGGGAATGATGGAGTATTAGAGAGAGACTTGAGATGGTTTCAGGATAGAAATGGAGGAATTTGGGGGCTCACAGGTCTTTATATTAGTTCAAGATTGATTTGCCCATGGTCATGCAGATAATAAGTATCGGAGACAGGATTTGAACTCGGGTCTTCTTGTCTGAAAGTGAGACATTCTATCCCCCATCTCAAAACTTGACAGTGAGTTCATGGTGTAATTTCACAAGAGACAGATTTGCAGAAAGAAAAGAGGACTGGCTTTGGATTTAGAAAAACTGGGTTTAAATCCTAGATATGCAGATTGCTTACCATCTGGGGGAGAAAAGGGAAGGAGGGACAGAATTTGGAATTCAAAACTTTTTTTTAAAAGAATGTTAAAAATTGGGGCGGTTAGGTGGCACGGTGAATAGAGCACTGGCCCTGGAGTCAGGAGGAGGTGAGTTCAAATATGACCTCAGACACTTAACACAAAACTAGCCATGTGACCTTGGGCAAGTCACTTAACCCCAACTGCCCTACCTTTCCCTCTCCAAAAAGCAAAAAAAAAAAAAAAAAGTCAAAAATTGCTTTTACATGTAATTGGGGGGGAGGGAAATCTTATTTTTAAAAAGCTAAAAAAATACAAAGAGTGAAAAAATAATAAATTCTAGCTATGACACCTACTATATGTGACTAGGGATAAGTCACTTGACTTTCCTAAGCCTCAATGTTTTCCTCTGCATATTGGGAATAATAATACTTGTTCTGCCTATATAATAATGATGTTATGAAGATTAAATGAAATAAAAGTCATTTAACTGGGCAAAATACTGTACGAAAGTGACCCATTAGTATTTATGCCATTTTCCTGTTGTGTGCTCTTGTAAGTATGCTAAATAATAATAATAATAACTATTTTAATAATATAACAAAAATAAATAGTAATTTTGTGTTTTAAAATTTACAAAGCACTTTAAATACATTATCTCCTTTGTGCTGTAAAACCACTCTGTGAGATTATTATCATGGGTATTGTTATCTACATATTACAGATGAGGAAACTGAGGCTTACAAAGGTTTCCAGTGCTATATTCTATTTACCACTCTACCCCTCTGTTAAATCAGTATGAAGTTTAGTGGAGCATTTTTTAATTTTTTAAAAATTTTTTTGGAGCATTTTTAAAATGTGTTGACACTGCTGTTTAAAAAATTCTTTGCAAGTAGTTCAAAAGAAAATAATCTGGAAATCCTTTGTCTAAGTTTTTGGACTTTAGTTCAGAACCATCTTTACAGAGAGGCTTTCTCATTTACTTGTAACTGGATATTCAAAAAAAATTTGTTTTTTTAATCTTATTAATAGCTTCTAGAGGCGGCTTTGAAATTTTATTTGGTGTGAACTTCCTCCCTGGCTTTGGACCTGAACTTGTGCCTGATCCAGGATAAATTTCCCTTTCATGCCCTCCAATCACCCTGATCATATCTCTTCATGTGTGATACTTAGCAAATCCTATCCCATAACTTCCAGATGTTAAAATGTCCTTCACATGAGTTGTACTCACATCTCTGGCTTTACTTTGGGGTTTTCACCTTTAGAGTAGAAACATTAAAAATGAAAGATTTCATAATGTACAAGGAAGTATTACTTCATACAAAGGAAAATAAACTTAGAGATTTATTACCTCAAGAGGTGGCACTGGTTGGAAATAAAATAAGTTGAAAAGGAATTTGGGCAAATTGGTAGATGAAAAACCCATGAATAATGACTAAGACACTGGAATGTATCTACACTTTAAGGGTGATATTGGAATAACCTGGCTTCCCTTGGGCATGCTAAATAGACTGTGGTTCTGAGTTAAAATTGAAATTCCTATGTTCCTAAGGCACTTGGATAATTCAATTTTTGATCAAAAGTTACTGAGGCTGAATATAGAAAAGGTGATGCGATGAAGTGGAAAGACCCCTAGATTATGGATGCACTACTTTCCACCTGTGTGACTTTCCATAAAGAGCAATCTCTTTGGATCTCAGTTTACTCATCTGTGTAATAAAGAGTTTGATCTAGATCAGTTCTTGACTTTTTGTGTATATGTAGCACCAATGCAATATTCACAGCACCAGTGGCAACTGTAAATATGCTGGCATCATTCTCAAGCACAAAATATAACAGACTCTCCACATAGAAGACAAAAGCAAAATATTTATTCAGACACCAGAAAACCAAATTGCAACACGGGGAAACTGAATCCATCATAGCAACATAGAAGTTAATACACCACGATGTAGCAGAGAGCCACACTGTCCTTTAGGCTTCCCACAAACCAAGATTTACCCATGAGCCTAGCTGTCTCCTTGGCTGAGAGTTCTCTCTCTCCCACCATCTCTAACCACTCTGACTCCCAGCTTCCTGTGGGCTCTGCTCCATCCTTCAGCAAATTCCTCCCACCACAGGCTCCATGTGATATTGTATTCAGCCTATTAGAGGGCAGGGAAAAACTTCAAAGCAGAGAAGATCTTCAAATTCCCATTCCCATTACAGTATGTCATGGACCCATTTGACAATCTGGTAAAGCCTATTGACTCCTTAGTATTGAGGGCACCATCTTCCCAGTAACCTAGGCCCACCACCTATTCTCCCTTTTTCATCTGACACTAACACCACCATGGTCCAGGTCCTCATCACCTCAGACTTGAATTTTTGCAATAGCTTTCTGTTGGTCTCCTTGCCCCAAGTCTCTCCCTGTTCTAGGCCATCCTCAACTCTTCTATCAAAGTGATCTTCCTAAAGCACAAGTCTGACCACATCATATACAACCTCTTAACCCCCTTCCCTAGGTATTCAGCAAGTTCCAGTGGCTCCCTATCTTCTCCAGGATCAAATGTAAATTTCTTTGGTGTTCAAAGCCTTGCATAATCTGGTGCTGTCCTATGTGTCCAAGCTTTTTACACCTCACTCTCTCCCTTATGTATTCTTCAGTCCACTGATAAGGCTTCCTTGCTGTTCCTTGAACAAAACAATTACTCTGTTTCCTGATTCCAGGCATTTTCACTGGCTCTCCCCTATACTTGGACTTCTTGTCTTCATCTCCCTCTCCTGGCTTCCTGAACTTGCTTCAAGTCCCAGTAAAAATCCCATCTTTTAAAAGACTTTCCTAATATCCCTTAATGCTATTGTCATCCTTCTGCTTATTATCTCAAATTTATTTTGCATATGTCTTATTTGTACATAGTTATTTAAATGTTACCTCTCCCTATTGAGGGAGAGCTCTTTGACTGTTTGATTGTTTCTTTGTTTTGACTTTGTATCCCGACTACTTATCACACTTATCACTTAAGTACATTGTAGGTACTTAATAAGTGCTTATTTAGTGATGTATAAAATAAAATATGTAAGGCAACAAAGAAAACTAATTATATTGTTTAAAATATTTGAGGAAATAAAAAGGATCAGGAACCCCAAGTTAAGAATTCTTTGGTTATATGATGTCTAAGGTCACTTTCTACTATCATTCATTCATTCATTTATTCATGAAATCATTCAATTAATTATACAATTAAGAAAAATTTACTGAGTGTGTACACTATGTTAAGAGTTAGGACTGGCTTCAAAGACAAAAGTGAAACAGTTCTGCTTTCTAAGAGCTAACATTCTATTGATTAGGGGTATATATCTAGAAACTTTGTTTATTTACATGACTCTCCTTCCTCAATGTGTCATGTATATTTGAGTGGAAGAGTTTTGAGAGCCTCAGAAAGGAAAGACATTCTGGATTTCTTCTTCAAGAGAGGATACAAGCCATTCCAAGCTCTCTGCAGGGAGACGACCTTGAAGGAAGAGAAAGACTGGAAAGAAGCCGATATATCAAAGAGCTAGCAGCTTGAGCATGTTCATGATTTCCATCTTGCCACAGAGAATTTCTCCTTGGATGACATTGGGAACTCTTTATTGATATATTGCTCACAATAGAAGAGTTCATTCACTGTGTGTTTTTTCTGGTATGTTCTAATCTGTATAACTTCTCTGATTTCTGTTTGCTTTTATTTGGATAAATGGGTTTGTTCACTATTCACTATTTGTGATGTCTTTGTGTAACTGGCATTTAGCAGAAAGGGAGTCAGAGCTTTTTATATCACTTAGAGACACTCAAAGGATAGTGACCAGAAACATGGTTTGAATCTTAGAATCACTTTCCATAGTAAATTGTCAAGATTTAGGTGGGTGAAATTGTAGAGATGTCTATTCACACCTGCCTGTGAGCTACATTTAGTCAAACCCTCGTGAACCTACACATGACCCACATAAGCAATCCATATCCTACATAAAATATATCCAGTCATTTTGGTAGGAGGAGGACATTCACAAATTGGGAGATTTGGATGGGCCTCGTGTAGGAGGCACTGGAACCAAGCACTAGAGGAAATCATGGGTCCTAAGAGGTGGAGTGAGGAGGAAATATAGGCATTGCCAATATCTTCCAAATGCTGAAAGGGCTGGGGAAAATGGATCGTTGTATGGATAATCAAATAATATTGCCATAGTTCATATTTCTTGGTTTTAAAAAGAAGTACTCTCTGCATAACAATCCTGATGTAATCAATGAAACAATGACCATCCCCATTCTATCTAGAGATGAGAAGCATGGGGGTCAGAGAAGTGAAATGACTTATCCAGGATCACACAGCTGTATATACAGAGAAAGATATATATATATATATATATATATATATATATACACACATATAGATACAAACACACACACACATAGTACCTAGAGGGTCACATGTGGCCTAGAGGCTGCAGGTTCCCTACCCCTGCATTAGAGTGTGAACTCTTTGAGGGTTGGGACTCTCTTGTCTCCTTTCCTATCTCAGCACTTAGCACAATGTCTAGCACATAGTAGGGGCTTTAAAAATGTTTATTGATCAATTGATTGGATCCATTTAGTCACTGAAGCAACATGGAGAGATTATAGACTGACCACAAAAAAGCAACATATTTCATAGTTTTCCTGTGTTCTCCTCTTGTCCCTCCTCATGTCGCCCCAACCCAGTGCAACTACATTCCATCAGTATAAAGTAGTGAGATCAAAGTTATCAGGTCTGAAAATGTTGAGGACATTTTCTGTTTGACACCAAAATGATTCAGAAGAAAAAAGTTCCCAAGTTTGAGAACTAGAACACACTTTCCTTAGCAAAATATTTGCATGTGAGAATAGATTATTTTTTTTGCTCTGCATTCAAGTAACACTCTGTGTCTCCTCATTGATAATAATTGACTCTCCAGCCTGCAAGAGCTTTGTCATTTCAATTCACGTCTCCTCTTCCAAGGTAACGATCTAACAAAGTTTCCAATTCAATTCATTTGTAGTTTGTTTCATCAAGGAGCATACAGATCTTGGAGAATGTAAATTTGTCTTTGAGTTCCTTCCCTACCTCCTTATCCTGGATTATTGGTAATATCACCAGAGCAGAATGATGAATAGAAATGAACTGATCTACTTTCATTCTTTCTTGCTCATTCTCCACCCTAGGGAGCAAAGTTGAAATAAAGATCCTTTGTTATTTTTAGCCTCTGTCTTGAAGGAGGATAATGAAGTTTGTCTTCAGAGAGAAACTCCTCGGGAATGAGACATGTTTGGGTAAGTTATAAAAATGCACATTTAAGATGGGCATCCGTAACAAGCAAATAACACTGAGAATGTCAAATATGGTTCTAGATAACCCAAGAGAGGTGGTGTGACATAGTGTTGTAGAAAGAACATTCGATTTAAGTTTAAATCCAAATTCTTCCACTTACTACCAGTTAGGTCTTAGGTGGATAAGTTAGTCTTTCTGTTCTTAAGTTTTCTCACTTCTAAAATGGAGGAATTGAAATAAATTACCTCTAAGGCCCCTTCTAACTTATTATTTTTTATTTTTATTTTGTCTTTATTAATTTGTTTGTTTACTTTTAGTTTACAAGATTCTGTTCCACAATCCTTTTCTAACTTCTTTATTAATTTTCCCTCCTCTATCCCAAAGCTATCTAGATGCCTCAGTGGATAGAATACCGGGTCTGGAGTCAGGAAGATTCATATTCCTGAGTTCAAATTCAGCCTCAGACACTTAATAACTGTGTGACTTAATCCTGTTTGCCTCAGTTTCCTCATCTGTAAAATGAACTGGAGAAGGAAATGACAAACCACTCCAATATCTTTGCAAGAAAATCCCAAATGGGGTCATGAAGAGTTGGACGTGACTGAACAGCAACAACACCCCCCACCTCAAGCTTTTTAACACTCCTTTAAATGATATCTCCCATCTTTAGAGTGTAAATTCCTTGAATGCAAGGATTATCATCTTACTTGCATTTGCATCCCAGTACTTAGCAAAATGCCTGGATGTTTGGTAGATACTTATCTATCTAAATCTGCCATCCAGCTCTCAGATAACAAGATAAGAAGAAGATAATACCATAAGCAGCAAGGTAGCGCAGTGGGTCTGGGATCAGGAAGATCTGACTTCAAATCCAAAATTCTTAGATGCTTACTATCTGTGTGACTCTGGGTAAGTCACTTAACCTTGATTTGCCTCAGTTTCCTCATCTGTAAAACAGGAATGATAATAACAACACCTACCTCCCAGGATGGTTGTAAGGATCAAATGAGACAATATTTACAAAGCAATTAACAAAGAGCCTAACAGAGAGTTAAGTACTATATAAAGTTATCATTATTATAACAGATTATGAGTAAACATGAATAGCAGAGCTTTATAATTTTGGATTAGGTTGAACCATAACTCACCTATGTTGTAGGGAAGGCTGGACATCTGCCCTATGGCCCAAGAAGCAGTATGGTGTAATGAAAGCTGACCTGGGTTTGGTATCCAAGGACCCAAGTCAGAATCGTGACTTTCTTACTTATTTTCAGTCAGTCAATAAAATTTTACCAAGTGTCTGCTATGTTCCAGGCCCTGTGTTAAGTGCTGGGGATTCAAAAACAGGTGAGAGATGGTCCCTACCTTCAAAGAACTTGCTGTCTAATGGCAGAGACAACAAACAAACAAATTCAAGCTCCATAAATAAAAAGTAAATTAGGCAGGGAAGGCACTAGAACCAAGGAGATTGGGAACTCATCTTTTGAGTGACTCCCAGAAAGTCACTCATCAGGACTAGGTTCTGTCTAGTATCTCCCTGTGCAAAATAATGTTATTGGACTGGATGATCCCTTCCAGCTGTTAACTCTATGACTCTTTAAGCATTGTATAAATATGACTATTATTATTATTACCTGAGGGAGGCTTACAATCTTAATGGTTGTGTTTGTCCTTTGTCCTTGAAGAGGACCATGGCATCAGGGGAATGACATGACTTGCAGTTGACTTTGATTTGAGGGGGGGGCAGGAGGGGGCTGTGCAAGGTTACCAATCTCACTTTCTCCTCCAGAGCCATCCGAGTCCAGGGGCCAGATATTCATCAGGATGGCTGGAGATGACCCAAGATGTAACAGGAGACCTTGGTCCTTTTAGGCTAAGGCCATTTCATGGACTTACTTAGAGGGAGTAATCCAAATCATTTAACATGTATCTCATTTCATTCATTCATTCAATAAAAATTTGTTAAGTGCCTATCAAGGAAATACAAAGACAATGACAGTCCCCACCCTTAAAGAGCTTAACAAAAACCCTTTAAGGCCAGTAGATTGCAAGTGATTACTAGCTGTAATTACAAGTTGAAAACTGAAGTCAGAGAAGTATAATGCTTTGGTTGGGTCAAACAGCTAATACCCACATGTCCTAGTTCCAAATCCAGTATACTGTCTATCCCACCATCGTAACCCAATCCTCAAATTTGGTGTAGTATGCCCAGGGTCTCACACATACCCTGTTTCTTTAATTCTATGCTGTTGTTCAGTTGTTTTAGTCTGGTCTGACTCTTCATGATCCCATTTGGGGTTTTATTGGCAGAGATACAGGAGTGGTTTGCTATTTCCTTCTCCAGCTCATTTTACAGGTGAAGGAACTGAGACAAACAGGGTCAAGAGATTTTCCCATGGTCACACAGCTAGGAAGTATCTGAGGCTGGATTTGAACTCAGGAAGATGAGAATTCCTGATTCCATGCTCAGTGTTCCATCTACTATGCCTCCTAACTGCTCAATTCTGTAAGCAATTCCATTTGACCCCATTGTAAACACTGGATCAAGAAACTCAGTAGAGTCAACCAATTCCATTGGCAAACAAGACCAATGAAGAAGAGGGCTCTTTAAGCCCTCTGACCTTTACTTCACCAAACACCAGATCAATGTGAGCCATCCTTTCAAAAAAAATGTTCTAAGAGGTACCTAAGGGATGGACCAAATACCCGGTGTTCCTCCAGGTCTCACTCTGGTGCCAATACTTGCATTATTTTAGTGAAATATCATGGTATGAGCTGCTCCTAAAATATTCCCAGTCTGTTCTGCTGGTGGGAGGGGGGAAAAGATTAGAAAAAAAAAGGAAGCAGTAGAAGAAAATACAAAAAGATGCGAATAATGGGAAAGGAGATGGAAAAGATAAGTAAGACAAGAAGAAAGAAGCAGGCTCTCACAACTCGCCTGGGCGGTAGGCTGAGGTGTAACAATTACAGCAGCATGTCCCACAGGAAGTTCTCTGCTCCTAGGCATGGGTCTCTTGGCTTCCTGCCTCAAAAGAGAAGTAGCAGGCACCGGGGAAAGGTGAAGAGCTTCCCCAAAGATGACCCCACCAAGCCCATCCATCTGACAGCCTTTCTGGGCTATAAGGCGGGCATGACCCACATCGTTCGAGAGGTGGACAGGCCTGGCTCAAAGGTCAACAAGAAGGAAGTCGTAGAGGCGGTCACTATTGTGGAGACACCCCCCATGGTC
>CM053585.1:348616940-348696102 GCA_028646515.1 Pseudochirops corinnae | reverse complement strand
GTAGATTTGCAATAAATTTTTCAGAACTAAAAAAAAAAAAAAAAAAAAGAAAGAAGCAGAAGGAATAAAATCAGCAAGGGAAGCTGCAGGAGACAGAGGATAAGCAGACCTATTAAAAGAGAGAAACCCACAGAGGTCTACCATTTCTCCCAGTCCACAATTAATTCTAGATAACCACATGCCTCTTTTTTGGTACTAATTAACTCATTATCAGGGCCACTTGCAATAGTGGTATCAATTCCTTCCCTCATGTTGTGAAATATTACAAACAGTTCTTTGTGAGAGAAGCCTTGATTATTCCTTTTGAAGGCTCTTAGTTACAAATTACCATGGTAGGAAAAAATTTAAAAAGATAATATCATATTGAGTTGTGGTTTGGTAATTACTTCCACAATTGACTCTCTTTGGCACCAACCTCTTTTTGTCCACAGTCACGGGTCTTTAGAAAGAAGATTTAGGGCTGATTCAGATATCTGAGTTGATTTGTGTTTCATTAAATGTTGCCTCATGCAGAGATGACAAATCAAGGCCAAATTCCATCAAATTGACTCTTGGAGACATTACAATGTACATCCTGAACACTGGAGACATGGTCTGTTCTTAAGTATTCCAATTGGAGGATCTTGCTTCTCATGCTTCCTTTTGCACTTAACTTAAAAATTTTTTAATGCACTTATCAAATAATATTACACAGTACAACATAACTGGACATCTTTCAGTGAAAACTGACTAGTAGCTTCTCAAGAAAATTGCAGAAGATCCAAGCTTTGATTAAGAGTTGGACCAGATTGGCTTGGAAGCTAAGCTCTATGAAAGGATAAAATCTTTGAATTCGATGAGAGATTAAGTTTCTGTGCTGGTGTCTTATCTATCCTCTTATTGGACTTGTAACTCCAAGAGGGAATCTTTGGGTCTCCCCTAGCACCTGTTATGATGTTTTGCATAGAGTAGGTTCTTAATAAATGTGTCTCATATATTGTATATTCATTCAATCATAGAGCATTTTTTAAACATCTATCCTGTAGTAAGGCGTTGTGCTAAGCACTTAGGAGACAGAAACAAAGGTAAAAAATTAGGTACCCTTGGGGGCTTATGTTTGGTTAAGACAGGTAATATATAAAATGTAAACACACATGCATGCACACACACATACCTACACATACACAGTAAAGTTTTACTAAAAATATGTTTTGTTTTGTTTTTTAATTATGCTTCCATTCTTGAATTAGACTAGAAAAGATACAGAGACTCACTCTAGTTCTCATTTCTTTTGTCCTTTTTTGAATATATAGGGTTGGGAAACAAGTCCCCTTATGAAAAGAAGTTAACTAATGAAGCAGAACTTTTGTTGTTATATTTTTTCCTAAATTCAGAGGTCTTCATCTGAAATCTCTGGGATCAGAGATTGAGAGTGATGAAACATATTCTCCCTGTGCACATTGTTGCCTGAACAATTTCTCTTGACTTTTTTAGCCTTTTTTTAAGTTAAAAGAATAAAATTTTAAATGTTTCCTAATTGTTTTTATAAAAGATTTTTCCACTTCTTATTTAATGAACTGTGTAAAGTATTTTTTTTCCTTTGAATCATATACAACTTTTGATTTGCAAGTTTTGTGTGAGTGTGTGTTTATTATATTTTGTATCTTGTCATAGAAAAACTCTTCAAAGTCCTCCATGAATCTGAAGCCCAATTTAGGCCTTTCCTTTGTGCTTCTGGTCTTTTTTTGTTTAATATCCTATAGCATCTCTGTAAAGTTTCATCCTTTATCTTTTATCCTAGAGGCAGCTAAGTAGTACAACAGATAGAGCTCCAGGACTGGAGTCAGAAAGATTTGAAGTCAAATCCAATCTCAGGCATTTACTAGCTGTGTGACCCTGGGCAAGTCACATAATTCCTATATGTCTTAGCTCCTCATTTGTAAAATGAAGACACATTGCAAAAGGAAATGGCAAACCACTTTAGTTATCTTTGCCAAGAAAACCCTATAGACAAAGTCCATAGGGTCATGATATGACTGGGTACTCAACAACACCGAAATAGGTAGTAATTTATATTAGTGGGGAGGGCATGAGGAAGCTGAAAAGAGGGAAGGGTTAGGAAAGGCTTGTGTTGAGGTTGGCACCCAAACCTTGAAGGAAACTGAAATTCTAAGAAACCAAGGTGAGGAGGGGATACATTTGAAGCATGGGGAACAGTCAGTGTAAATGGAAGAACAGGAGGAATGGAGTGCCTTAGAACTATACTGATCACAGACGTGTCAAGTCATGGCGCATCTTGAAACTTCCATCTTCCCTGTAATCGACAAAGAGAAAAAATCAAAGATTTCAATAGCATCAGCAGTAATAAGAAACACTACAATCATGCATATAGGGTCCCTTTCAGGTATTGCTTATCTAGAATTATCCTCCCAATTTGTGATCTGAGACCAATACTAAGTGGGAATATTCCTTGATCTCAATTCCTTTCATTCATTAAATCACATATCTATTTCAGCTAGAGATTTAAGTTCTATGTAATATACGGGCTAGAATTCTTAGATTCAGACATGTGTTTTGCATCAATTTGCACTGAATTTGATAGGCATCTAATGGGAACCATCACTACCAATTAGATGAGGAAACTGAAGATTTTTTTAAAATAGAGGTACCTAATTGGCAACCAGAAAATATATCCTACAGTGAAAAGGAAACATAACAGTTGCTTAGAAACAAATGGATGGAAAAGAATATCACACCAATTAAAAATCTTAGAGGGAAGCCCAGGATGTTGTTGTGGTGATTCTGACCTGCCCTCTGCTTGTTCTTTGGGCTCACAGGGGATGCTAATGGGATTATGAAACATTTCTTGGAAGTGGGGGTGGGGTGGGGTGGGGAAAATTCAGTGGAGATGCCAGGTACCCAGGTTCTAGGTTTGACTCTGCAAGTCATCGAAACTCTCTAGGATTAATTTCCTCACCTGTAAAATGGGTGGATCTTAGATGTCTCTAAGGTACTTTCCAGTTACCTTGAATACTTGAAGGATCTGTGATTTTATTGATGTAAACACTTCCTTTTTGAAAGCAGATCAGAACTTGTCTCCTCATTAACAAATGTTTTTCAAGCGAGCATTCTCAGCCAGGAGTAAACAGGGCTTTGTCTTAGAAACAAGTGGAAAGGGGCTGGTTGCCTTCCCTGAAAATCCTATCCTAATTCCTCTACTGGATACTCAAGACCTGCAAATCGTGGAATACCAGAATCTTTGAAGAATAAAAATTGTGTAGATTTTAAAGAGCAACAGAGAGATGAATGGTAAGCATACATATGTCCCCATATATTCTAACAATGAATTAAAATTTTGTTTTATTATGTTTTGTCATTTCCTGTCCATCCCAAGACTGAACCTCCCTTATGATAAAAACAATTTTTAAAAATCTTTCAGTACAGAAATCTTGCCTGATAACATATGTGATATTCTTTCCCAATAGACTCCTACCTTTCTGCTGTGAGGAATGAGATATGAATCTTGAACTCTTTCCTAGGACCTTCACTGGTTTCTCCCTTAATCAGAGTTTGACTTTTTTTTTTTTTAACAATCTCTTGATTTACTTTGTGCTATTAATTGTGTATATTTTTGATTCTCCTTATTTTGACCAGCATCCGTTTACATTGGTTTCCCCTGAATTCCACATGTTCATCCTTTATTATTATACAATAATATTCTATTATGTTAATATACTGTATTTTTATAGTGATTCCCTAGTTGATGGACACTCACTTTGTTTCTAGTTCCTTACCACAAAGAGGGTTTTGATGAAGGAAATGGCAAAACACTCCAGTATCTGTTAAGAAAACTCCTGATGGGATCACAAAGAGTCAGACATGACTGAAAGGATTGAATGACTGACTTCTTTGGGATATATATCCCAAGTCTGACAATGACTAGTTCATGAGAAATATTGTAAAGACGTTACACAAGATAGGTACAATTGGGGGAGAAGGGAGGAGAAGGAAGGGAAGAAAATTTGGAACTCAAGGGATTGTGGAACTGAATGTGGTAAACTAAAAGTAAATCAAGAATGAAAGAAATTGGGAAAGGAGGTGGTTTGATCATGTAGGAAAGTGAGGAATAAAAACAAGAGTACCATGTGAGTGCTGCTGCTGTGATATTCATAGTATGTTCAAACAAACAAAGAAAAAAAAGCAACCAAGAGGGAGCCCCTGGTACGCTAGGTAAATTGTCTATGGAAGGACCAAGACAAGAAGCTTGCAGGATTAGAATGTATGGTTGGGTCCTATCTGTAGCGCTAGAGGCAATATTCATATTGCGGAAATAATAAATCCATTCAACTGCGGGATTAGAAATGTGGGCTATGGTGTGTGTGTGTGTGTGTATGTTTGTGTGTGTGTGTATGTTTGTGTGTGTGTATGTTTGTATGTGTGTGTGCGTGCGCACGCACATGTTTGCTCATAAATGTTTCACAATTGGCTCTCTGAAACACTTTTTAATTTTAATTGGCATCATTATCTTTTTCTCTACCCCCACCCCTCCCTGCCCCTTTCTTAAGTAGAGACAATTAGCAAAACAATAAATCAAACCCTGATTTTGTAGTGTTTGTTGGATCTGGAGGTATAGATACTCACATGGAAAATTTAGCAATCAGCTGCTGTATGTTGGCTAAAGCATCATTCTTGCTATACTAATTATTAATAACATTACAATTTTTTTGGTAAGGAAAGAAAGTAACAGTGAGAGTGTTGTTGAGTCATTTCAGTCCTGTCTGACTTTTCATGACCCCATTTGGGGTTTCCTTGGCAGAGATACTGGAGTGGTTTGCCATGTCCTTCTCCACTCAATTTATAGATAAGGATCTGAGGCAAATAGTTAAGTGACTTGCCCAGGGTCACACAGCCAATAAGTGTCTGATTGGAACTCACAAAGATGAACCTTCACAAAGATGAACTCACAACCCAAGGCTCTGTCCTTTGTGCCACAACAGAGAGAGTAGTTCTACTTAAAAAAAAAAAATCCCCAGAACAGAGTTTTTATTTTTATCAAGTCTATTATTGTTTTTTTAGAGTCTTGCTTTCCCTTTCCCAAGACTTTTCCCATTCTCTAGACTTTTCTTTCACAGCAAGGTATAGATAGTTTCTTGCAATACAGAGTAGTCTTGCTTTCTGCTAGAAAGAACAAAGTGCATCATCAGAAACATGTTTGGGTTTTTTTTTTTTTGGCAAGCATGAGTGTGGAAACAACCAGTTTATTGAGAAAGAATCTTCTTAGGTGCCAATTTCTCTCTTTATGAATATGATAAATTTTATTTTATTACACCTGATGAACATAAAGCACACTCCCTCCGCCCCAAGTCATAAACAAATTATATTTTCCAAAAACCATTAAATGCTAACCTGACATTTAAAGCCCACCAGAACATATCTCCCACATATCTTCCTTTTTTTGTTTTGTTGTGTTTTTTTTTGTTTTTTTGTGGTTTTTTTGGGTAACTTTTTTTTAGACCCTAATTAACAAGCATCTATTTTCTCTCCCTTCCATTCCCTCAACTGAGAAACAAAAACAAAACCCTCGTACAAAATATGCATAGTCGAGGAAAACAGATGCCCTCATTTGGTCAAGTCCAAAAATGTATGTTTCATTCTGCATCTTGAATATATCACCTTTCTGTCAGGAGGCAGCTTCTATTATTCAGGTTCTCTGGACTCATGGTTGATCACATCATCCACCAGAGTTCTTAAGTTTTTCAATGTTGCTCGTCTTTACAATGTTCTTGTTATCATATGAATTGTTTTTATGGTTCTATTCACTTCACTATTTATCAGTTCATAGAAATCTTTCCAGATTTCTCTGAAATTTTTCTCCTTTATCATTTCTTATCGAAAAATAATATTTTATCATATTCATGTACTGTATATATTTTTAGCCATTACCCACTTGATAGACACCTTTTAGTTTCCTGTTCTTTGCTGAGAGAGACAGAGACAGGCAGACAGACGGACAGAGAGACAGACAGAGAGAGAAGAGAAAAAGAGAGAGAGAGAGATCCTTTAAAAATTTAGGTTAACATGAGTCTTTTCTTCTTTGATCTCTTTGGAGTATAGTACTGGTAGTAACATCACTAGGTGAAAAGATATGCAGTTTGATGACATTTTAAGCATAGTTCCAAATTGCTTTCCAGAATGGATATACCCATTTGAAGCTCCACAACATATTAATGTGCCTGTTTCCCAACAACAACTCTAGCATTTATAATTTTCCTTTTTTTATAATGTTTCTCAATCTGGTGGGTGAGATGGGATCTCAGGGTTTCTTTGGTTTTCATTTCTGTAATTATTAGTGATTAGAGTATTTTTTTTCATACAGCTAATGATAGCTTGGATTAGTTTATTTGAAAACTGCCTATTCATATCTTTTGACTATTTATCAATTGGAGAATGACTTCTGCTTTTATAAATCTGATTAAATTCCTTATAAATGTTAGAAATGAAATTTTTAAAATGGAAATTGAGGGGATGCCCAACAATTGGGGAATGGCTGAACAAGTTGTGGTATATGAATGTAATGTAACACTATTGTTCCTTAAGAAAAGATGAGCAGGTGGACTTCAGAAAAAACCTGGAAAGACTTGAATGAACCGATGCTCAGTGAATTGAGCAGAACCAGGCAAACATTATACACAGTAATAGCAACATTGTACAATGACCAAGTTTGATATACTTCACTCTTCTCAGCAATACAAAGATCTAAGACAATTTCAAAAGATTCATTCATGATAGAAAATGCTATCTGCATCCAGAGAAAGAACCATGGAGTCTGAATGTAGATCAAGCATGCTATTTTCTCTCTCTTTTTGTCTTTTGCTTTTTCTTTCTCATGATTTTTCCCTTTTGTTCTTATTCTTCTTTCACAACATGACTAATGTGGAAATATGCTTCATATGCTTGTACATATATAGTCTATATTAGATCACATGCCATATTGGGGAGGCTGGAAGAGAAAGAAGGGAAAATTTAAACTCAAAATCTCATAAAAGTGGGTGTTGAAAACAGTAAATAAATAAATGTAAAAAAAAGAGAAAGAAATGAAATCTTTATCAAAGTTGCTGAGAGGTATTTCCCCCAGTTAGCTGTTTTCTTATATTTTAACTACATTGGTTTTGTGAGAAAACTTTAGAAACTTTTATGTAATCAAAATCATTCACTTTATTTTCTATAATTTTTCTCTCTATGCCTTGTTTAGTAATGAACACTCTCTCTATTCATTCATCTGATTGGTAATTTCTTCCATGCTCCTCTAATTTGTTTATGATGTGACATTTTATATGTAAGGCATTTATTTATTTGGAGTTAATTTAGGTATGTGGTATGAAACTTTGGTCTAAGTCTAGTTTCTGCCAGATTGCATTTAAGTTTTCCCAGAAATTTTTATCAGATAACCAAGGAACTTTCATCAAATAAATTTTGTCTAACTATAACGCTTACTCTAATAACTGGGGTCTTTTGGTTGATTGAGGAATAGACATCTAGGTTAATTTGCTTCTGCATGTTGTGTACACAATCTATTCTACTGATCAATCTTTACTTTTTAACTAATACCAAGACATTTTGATGATTCCTGCTTTGAGAGTAAAGATCTGATATCGGTATATCTCCTACTTTTCAAGTTTTTTTTTCATTATTCCCCCTTGAGAGTCTTGAATTTTTGTTATTCCAGATGAATTTAATGTTTTTTCTAGATCTATAATGTATTCCTTTAGCAATTTAATCGCCATGGAACTGAATAAGTTAATTAAGTAATATTGTCATATTTATTGTGCTAGCTCATCTTATCCACAAGCAATTAATATTTCTCCAATTATTTATGTTTATCTTTAGTTTTGCAAAGCATGTGTATTGTAGGTGATTTAAATTATGATTTTAGACAAAATAACAGCAAAATAAATGTACAAAAGAGCTAAATATTATGCTTAAAGGTATTACAGAAAATTAAATAATCTTTGTATACATAAAAACATATATACATACATAGGATGAGATAACATTTAGGAAGCTAAATGAATGGTTCATCAAATTACAGGGAGAAATAGACAGAAAACTGTAATGGTTAGGGATTTCAATATATTTATTTCAAACCTAGGTAAATTTATCAAACAGATAAAGCAAAAACAAATTAAGGTCTTAAATAGAATTTTAGAATAATTAAATGCAGCATGATAGAACTCTGGTAATTACAGAATGAAAAATAGGAAAAGTAATATATGTGCTATTCAACTGCGCAAAATTTATCACATATAAATCAAAAGTTGGGAACCTGTGGCTTTTTGACTCAATCCAAATTTTACAGAACAATTTCTAATTTTATCAAACTAAGAATTTTTTTTTATACTGCTAAAATCACAAGTCCATTCTCTTTTCCTTTTCCCATCTTTAAAAATAGAAGACATGCAGTCAAACAGAATAGGTATGAAAGGCTGAGATGCAAATGAACTTTGTTTGATAAAACCTAGAATCCAACACCTGAGGTAAGGACTCACTATTCTATAAACACCACTGGGAAAACTAGAAAGCAGCCTGGCATAGATCAGGCTGTGGCCACCCCCTCATACTATATACTTAAATATTTTAGAGGAGCAAGGTAGGAGATACCTTTCATAGCTACAGGTAGAGGAAGAGTTCTTGACCAAACAAGAGATACAGAAGATCCTAGGCAATAAACTGAACAATTTTGATGGCACAAAATTGAAAAGGTTTTGAACAAACAAAATGAAAGTAGTTCAAATGAGAAGGAAAAAAAAATTAACTGGAAAAAAAACCTTTGCTACAAATTTCCCTGATATCCTAGATAAATAGAGAATTAATGTCTAATATCAATATATAATAAAATATATAAATGATATAACATAAATAAATAAAGCATATAATATAAATATATTAGAACATAAATAAATAAAGCATATAATATAAATATATTAGAACAAGGGTCATTCCCCAATGGGTACAAAATAGTTTTGCATTATTTGAATTTCTCTTCCACTATATTTGGAAGTCTTTTTAATGGTTATTTTAAAGAATGTGTTGTTTTTCATTTGTCAAAGGATATGAATAAAGATTCTCAAAAGAAGAAAAGCAAACTATTAATAGCCATTTGGGGAAAATGATCCAAATGACTAATAATAAGAGAAATTCAAATGAAAATAACTATGAAGTTCTCCTTATGTCTATCAGATTGGCAAAGATGACAAAAAAAGGGAAAATTGCAATTTTTCATTAATAGTATTTTATTTTTTTCAAATTACATATAAAGATGATATTTAATGTTCATTTTTGTAAGATTTTGAGTTAAATTATTAGTCCAGAATTACAGAACCAGTAAGTATCTGAGGTCAGATTTGAACTCAGGTTTTCCTGACTCTAGGCCCAATGCTCTATCCATTGTACCACCTAGCTATGTGAGACCATGGGCAATTCACTTAACTTCTTTGCTCATATGCTCTGTGGCCTCTAAGATCTCTTTCTAGCATTATACCTCTGATTTTATAATCCCAAATATAAACTCATTTTTACATGGTAAGAACTTGACTATGACAGAAAACCAAATGCCATGAATATAGTTCATCATTAGAAAATTCTATTTGCTGGAAACAAACCTCTCAATTCTCAGAGCTCCATTGTTTTCATTGGTGACATTTTTGGCCAACCATCCTGGACAACTGCTGTGAGCAACTGCCTATCTATCTATTTGGAGTCTCAGTCACCAGAATTCCTAAGGAAGCTTTATTTATTCATAGTACTCTTCCCTGTTGTTTTCTCTGGAGGTAAGGAAAGCTTGCTTAATTGTCTTTGATTAGCAATTAATAGCTTCCTGCCAAAGAGCCAGTGCTATAGGAGTAGGGATGAGCATTGATCTTCCTTTCTGATGAAAGCAGGGACCATAAGCCAAGAGGACCTAACAGCCAAAAGGAAAAAAAAAACAACATCCTTATTGTGTAACAAAAAAAAAATGTAACAGCCAGGTGCTGTTAGCATGGTCTAAAAAAAATTCTCCTTTTCAGGAAATACTTAAAAATGGGCAAATCCTTTTTTTTTTTTTTTTTTAAGATTTTAGGCTAAGGACAAAATGAAATGAGTCAATTGATTGTTTTTTCTGTACTTCTTAGAGTCTTTAGTGTGAAGTCAACACTGGCACTTGCCACTTCAGTTTGGTTATTTATGAGAAGTATAATATGGGGGTAGAGCCATAGTTCTGGAGTCAGAAGATTCTGACACTTGCTAGCTGTGTGAATCTAGACCATTGACTTAACTTCTCTGAATCTCAATTTCCTTATCAGTACAATGAGTATATATATTGCCATTTCTCAGATTGGTTGATCGTGGTCCTCCATTCTAGAAGAGGACCAAAATGATATCACTACACTAAAATCAAGTTTCAGTGTGTCCCACTGTGCCTGATCAAACCAATACAAGCTCAGAATGCTCTACCACAGGTCAGGCACAAATAGTTTGTGTGAATGTTTTTGGTGGATTCTCTAAGTTTGTGCATCTCACATTTCTTTTGAGCTACTTCAATTCTGCTTTCCTCATAGAGCACTGCATCTTCTCTGATATGGGCATGCCATACTGAACAGTCCTGTGCCAATGTTTCCCACATCACACAATCATTACCAAAGATCTTAAGAGAGACCTTGAGAGTGTCCTTGTATCACTTCTTCTGACCGTGAAATGAGCATTTGCACTGTGTGAGTTTGCCACAAAATGGTCTTTTTGGCAAGCATATGTTTTTGCATCCAAACAATGTGGCCAGCCTGTTTGAGTTGCTCTCTCTGAAGCAGAATTTGAATGCTTTGCTGTTTGGTTTGAGAAAGGACCCCAGTGTCTGGTATGGACCTATGTGGAAAGAATATTTTTAGGGTTGATTAAATTTTAACTTGCTATATAAATGTGTGTTATATATAGATGATATGGAAGTAGAAACAGCAAGATATGGCAGCTGATTGGATGTGTGGAGTGAGTGAGAGAAGTCAAGGAACACACTGAGATTTTGAACCTAGGGAAGTCTGGAAGAAGACTAAGTCTGGCAAGAAAGATAATGGAAGAAAATATGTGTTTCATATTGCAATTCACCCATGTGTCTTCATCCATTGTAACATTTAAAATGAAAAGAAGGGAGGCAGGATTCTTACTCACTGGATCCAGAGTTCATCCTGTGAGGGTTACATGCCATAGCCAGGAGGAGATCTAGGAGACGGGGCATAGGAGAAAGAAGAGAAGAATGTTCCCAATGGCACCTACCTGGGTAGGTCATAACTGTCCTGAGGAGGAGTTGGGGAATTTATATAGTGACAGGGAGGAGGCAGAGTGAAGGAATCTTGAGAGATAATGGTAAGTGTGGTTGTGTTGGAGACAAGCCCCATAACTGACCCTCATGGGGGAGAGGGAGAGATGTAACCCATATTCCTCCTCTCTGATTGATTAAAACATTCCTTGAGACCCATGGCCCCTTTGGGTGAGTCTACCACCCACCTCCAAAGAATCTTGGCACCACTTTGGAGACCAATAACCTGGAGAAAGGATTAAAAGCAACTGTGTTATTTTGGTGAAGTTAGTCTGGATTCTCACATTTCAACTCTCTTATCCCTTCCCAGAGCAGCCAAAAGGTTTTAACCTATGTTTGCTAGGCATCCTCTATGCAGAATCATTCATAGAATGAGTGATAAAGCATGTAGAAAAGACTAGGGCATTTTAAAAGCTGTCTCCTTTACTCAGGTTATTAAGAACCCCCTAGTGCCCAGCAGCTCTGTAATTAGATCCATAAAGTCGATCTTGGTGCTTTGCCCTTGTTCTCTTGTCTGATTAACAGGTTTAAATACATTTCCCCCATGTGGCTATAAGATTTTAAAAGCTCTGGTTCTTAGACTTGAAGGACACATTAGTGGGACATTTAGAGTGTTAGTAAACTGTAGACAGGACATGTTGGAGCCTAGGCAGAGATTGGGAAGTTGAGGGAGGAAAGAAACGAATTACAGAAAGAGAACATGGAAATGATTTTAATACCAGTGCACTGCCTAAATGGATGAGAGTGGAAATAGGAAGCTGAGGTAGGAGAATATGGAAAAGTGAAAAAGGAATGATTTTATTATTAAATCATCCATCCATCCAACCAACCATGCATCTCTCCAAAGATCTTATGCAGCAGGTGGATTATGGACAGAAATTAAAGTTGGAAGTTGGGAGGTGAAAAGGTCAAGAATATATCTTTGTCTTTATATGGAATATAAAGTGGGAAACAATTTATTTCCATACATTTCTTCCCCAATCGGAAGTGAAATGAAATCAGATCCCTAAGAAGAACCAAAATGTTGTTTCTGCGTCTATCCGATGCCAAGGCTATGTCAAGTTTATGGAAGAGGAAATAACAAGATTGGAAGACAGTGTCATAAGACAGATAGCATGCCAGATCAGAAATCAGAAAGATAATGGACACAAATCCTAACTCTAACACTTGGGAAATGTGTAACCATTGCTGTGTCAGACCGCTTAACTCTGTGTTTTCGTTTCTTTCGCCATACAATAAAGCTACTAGAATCTGCACACTTGCCTCACAGGGTTGTTTCAAGGCTCCAATAAAATCATGCATGTAAATTAGGGAGGGGAACAAAGGGAAAGGACCATGCCTACTGTGTACCAGGTACTTTACAAATATTATCTCATTTAATCATCACAACGACCCTGGGAGATAGGTGCTATTATTATTTCCATTTTGAGTAACTGGGGTAGACAGAGAGTGAGTGACTTGCTCAAGGTCATCCAGATAGTAAGAGTCTGAGACTAACTCCCGTCTTCTGACTTCAGGCATAGTGCTCTGTCCACTGCATTATTCACCTATTTCTACAAAGTACTGAATCGAGGTGGCACAACGGATAGAGCGCTGGCCCTGAACCTGGGAGGACCTGAGTTCAAATCTCACTCAGACACTGAGGACCCTAAGCAAGTTACTGAACCCAATCACCTCAAAAAAAAGGAAGTGAACTCAGCTATTTTTTTAAGTGATGTGGTTTGGAAATTGAGGTAAAAGAGAAGAATCCCAGAGTCAGGAAAAAAAGGAAATTGACATGCAGATTCCCCTACCCTCAGCCCCACCCACACAAAGTTCAATCAGCAAATTCAGCACTAGGAATAATCTCTGTAAGTCGAAGGTTAGATTTGAATTTATATTGACCTACTGCAAATGAGTACATTTAGTCAGGGAAAAAAAAAACACATGTTTTTATTGCATTCTGAGTAATTTTCCCTGAAAGGCTTATGTGTTTAGAAAACATTGGCAGTAAAGTCAGGGTCTGTTCTATGTCTCAGTCGAGAATTCACATCATGATTCATCAGGCACAATCCAATTTGCAATGATCCCTTCTTCCAACTTCTAAGCATTTCAGTGGAAGTAAAAATTAATCTGCACAGAAATGAATATACAGTGTTTTGCAGTTATTGTCTCCACTGGAAAAAAAAATAACCCCTCAGCTTTATATTCCCTTCCATGTAGTCTATAACTGCCCCCAAAGAAAAGCACAAATAAGACAAATGGAATTTTTTTTCTTACTCTTCCTATTGTAAATGTACCCAGAGGCTTATGTACTGTCTAAATTGGAATGGTAATAATAATAAAATTGAAAAACCGCATTAAAATATTAAACTACATTCAACATCTGGTTTCACGGGGCAGCTTTGTTTAAATTGCACCTGCTTCGGAAAAAATCTTGTGTTACTCAAGATAATAAAAAGATGAGAGCATTAGGTATCACTCCCAGATGATGCCCTCTATTTGCTTCCAGAAGTTAGGTTCCTAGCACTGATTGGTTAATTTGGAATTGTTCGCTTTTTTTTTTTTTAATTTCTGAGGAACTCCAGGGCTCTAGGAAGTTTCACGACTGATTCCCTAGTGGGGAATTAGTTACAATGGCTGAACGCAACTGAGTATTGTCAAAGATTCCTACAGAGAAATAAATTAGCATTGTACATGTGGTTAGAAGAGTTTAGTTTTTAATTTAGATGTAAACTCAGGACTGGTTGTCATTGTCGTGCTAAAAGCAGAATGGAGGAAGGGCTCTTAATGTCCTTATAGTTGGTGCAGTGAATTTGAGTGGTGGAATCCCTCATTCGGAATCTTAGCACAAAGAGACAAACAATCACTTATGTCCTTAAATGTTCTTTCTAACATTTTAACATATGTAGCTTCATCAGACATGCTCTTTGGCACAAATACAAAATAATTACAAGGAATATGAAGAAAGAGAACAGTAGCAATTGGATCAGAAAAGGCTTCATGTAGAAGCTGCTTAAATTGCATTAAATTAAAAGAACACCAAATAGAGATCTTATACAATCCAATTTTTAAAGAGAATATTGGACTAGTTATAATGAACTAATAATTGGAGGGGGGAACTCTAATGCAGGTGGAATTAGAGGAGAATTTTATCAAATTTTAAAGGACAAGTAATACTTGTACTTATTATTGCACATTGTTTTCAAAAACTGAGGAAGAAGATAAACTATTGAACTCCTTTCACAAGACAAATAAGTCTTAACACCTAAATCAGAAAAGGACAAAGGAAAAGAATTATAGAGCAATTATCAGGAATGAATATTAATTCAAAAATGTATTAATAAGTTCTGACCAAAAGGCTATAGAAATGTATCCAAAAATTATTCACTATGATCCAGTTGAATTTACAAAAGGTAATAAAGAAAATAGAAAGAATTCAATAATCACATCAAAAATAAAACCATTCAAACTAACATTATTATGTCTACAGATACAGAAAAAGCCTTTGACAAAATACAATAGTCATTTATGCTAAAAACTCTAAGAATGCATAGACCAATATTCTGTACTGGACCTAATTCAGTCTGGTGTTGCAGCTTGGAAATGAAATTAAATACTTGTAGACCCCACACCATTTAACAAGTTTGCTTAACAGGATAGTATTGAAGAGATATTTAAAAATACTGCATCGATTCCATTTGACTCAGTTCCTGCTACCTTCACATTTGCTGTTATGATGTTCCCTGTAATGAGAATTTGTCAAGCCTAAGGAGCCCAAATTCCTCATTCATCTGTGTTTTTTATGCCTTAGGTGATGAAGAAGCTATGTCAATAGTTTATTCCTTAGTCTCCTGGACTAACTAAATCTTTAGGAAAGTTTCAAAGAATTGAAAACTATTAACCACCATATAAAAAATGCTTGAAATCACAAAGGAGAAGTACAAATTAGAACAATTCTAATATTTAATCTCACTCCCAATAAGTTGGCAGAGATTAGCGAAGGCAAAAATAATCATATTGTTTGTTGGATTGGTGAAAAGAGGCACAATAGTACAGTGTTGGTATAATTATGAATTGGTCCAACCATTGTAAGAAAGCAATTTTAAATTATGGTAAGTAAATAATAAAAATAGTTCTACATTTTTATTCTGGAATCCCACTGTTAGACATATATAGCCTGTGGAGGTCAAAGATAAAAAGATCCAACATATACCAAAACTTTTATGGAAGCACTTTTTTTATAGTAAAACATAACTGTAAACAAAATGTATACCTATCAATTGAGGAATTGCTAAACCAATTGTGGTACATGAGTGTAATGGGATAAAAAAAAATGTAAGAAACAATAAATATGATGCATATACTGATGAAATGTGAAGTAACCAGAACCAGGAAAACAATGCACATGATGACTACAATCACGTAAATGGAAAAAACAATAACAACCAAATAGTCGAAACTGAATGTCATAAAAATGTAATGATTAAGAAGAGGTCCTAAAGAAGACCTTTGAGACTACACTTTTTTTTTTCAAAATTTTATTTTAGATTCAAATGCCAGCATACAAATAGAGAATAAAGAAACAAAAATATATCATAAACTTAAATATTGGAACTTAAATACAAAGTTGGAAAGAAAAAAAAGCATGTCATGCAACTGCAGAACTTAAGAGAGGATTCAAAATATGTAACAATAGATTTTCATTTCAAGAAAGCCCATATGATAAATAATATTTGTTGTGTTGAGAACTGTCCATCTTTTCTTTGCTTCCTTGTGAGTTTTCTTTTGTTCTCATGTGCACTTTTTTACTTTGTTCTTTTTTTCCTCCCCCCACCATCCCTCCAGGAGGTTACAATAAAGTTTCTCTATAACTATAGATATATACCTACACATATACATGTATACATACATATATAGACCATATACTTTCCCGAACCTATTCTACTCCTGATCTTTGTTTTGTATGTATGATTATATCTCTTATTTCCTATCCCTTCTGTTTTCTCCACTTTACTTCTACCCACTACCTTACCCTGCTATGACTTGCCTTCCCCTTTCCAAGGGTCCCTCCACTATCCTCCCATTCCCATAAATCTAAATACTTTTCTATACCCCTATTTTACCTATTGCCTCACCCTCCCCTCTAAAGATCCCTTCCTTGTCCTCTCCCTCCTCCCTATGCCGTTATCATTATATTTCTTCTGAATTTAGAAGACTTTTATACTCTTCTAAATATATATATATATATTATTCCGTCTTAAACCCATTCCCAATGAAAGTAGGTTACCAGAACTATCAGCCCTCCTCTCCCATCTAATTCCTCCATATCAATTCTTCCTTTTACACCTCAAATAATTACTCTTTTGAACTATTCCTAAATGATTTTACTTTTTAAATTCGTATCATTCTCAGGTTTACCCCAATCTTTCTTATAAACTACCCAGTTATGGATAAGAATCTTGGACATCCATTTTACATATATAAAAAGTAAAGAGTCTGTCCTTAGGGATCCCTTATAATCACTCTTTGTTATGTGTCTTATATTTCTCTTGGTTCTTATGTGTTGAATCTTCTATTAAGTTCAAGATTTTTTAAGAAAGTCTTGACAGTCTGAGAGTTTATCAAATGTCCATTTTTTTTCATTCAGGATAATATTTAACTTTTCAGGGTATGATATTTTTGGTTGGAGCCCCAGTTCTTTTGCTCTTCAATATGTTATGTTCTAAGACCCGAGGTCCTTTAATGTCTCTGCTGCTAGGTCTTGTGTAATTCTAATTGTGGCACCATTATATTTACATTGTTTTGATCTTGATGTTTTTAATACTTTTTCCTTGAGTTGGGAATTTTGGAATTTGACTATGATATTCCTAAGAGTTTTCCTCATAGTATCCCTTTTAGGTGGTGATCAATGGATTTCCTCTATCTCTACTCTCCCCCCTTGTTCTAATGCTTCAGGACAATTTTCTTTGATCCTTTCATATATTATTGTATCAAGATCCTTATTTTTAATCATAACTTTCAGTTAGTGCAATTCTTTTTATATTTTCTCTTCTTGATCTATTCTCCAAATCTGTTGTTTTTCTTGTTAAGATGTTTCAGTTTCTCTTTTATTTTTTCATTATTCACATTTTGCTTAATCATTTCTTGGTCTCTTATAATTTCATTGGCTTCGCTTTGTCCAATTCTAATTTTCAAAGTGTCATTTCCTTCCTTAAGGTGCTGGATTTCCTTTTCCAATTGGTTGACTTTCCTTTCATACCCTTCTTGTTTTTCTTGGGTTATTCTTATCTTTGTTTTTTAGTTTTTCCTCCATGTCTGTCATTTGATTTTTAAAGTCTTTTTAAAGCTCTTTTGTGAGTTCTTTTTCGGCAGGTGACCATTTGGCATTAATCTTTGGGGGTTTCTTTACTTTAATTTCCTCCTCTGAAGATGAACCCCAGTCATCTCTATTCCCATAATTTTCTATGGTTGAATTCTTTCTCCTCTGCCTGTGCATTTTTTTGTGGTAATAGCTTAAATATTTGTAATCACCTTTAGCCCTGGGGTATGGGAAATGGTGCCTCTTCCCCCAGATTTTCAGTTCTCTCTAGCTTGAAAATAAAGCCAAACCCCCAGCCTCCTGTAAGTGCCCACAGCCAGGGGCTTTCTGCCCCACTGCCTCTGCACTCATGGGGGCATGTGCTGGTTCCTTCTTGCCCCTGCCACTTGCCCCAGCACAGCTGGGTCTAGCATTTCTGGTCAGCAGAGGTTCCCTCTATCATCCCGAGCTCAGATGCCCAATGCCCCTGACTATCCTGCAGGTAGAAGTTCTGGTGGCTGGGGCCAAGGCAACCTCTCCAACCAACTAACCCTGGGACTTGCCACTTGTTAAAATGGAACTTAGCCTGGAGATGTTTGCTCTTCCCAGGACCAAATCTTTTCCTAGGATTTTTGTTCCAATCTTCTCAAATTGTCCCAGAAGGACCCTAGTTATGCTCCTGTTCTTATTTATCCCCAGCTACACTTTGTTCACCCTAAGGTGCTATTTTAACTCTTTTGTGGGGGAAAATCTTGAGAGCTTGGAATTTTCTGACCTACTCTGCCATCTTCCCAGAATCCTCTCTCCTTCCTTTTTTTCTTTGCAGAGATGGAAGGGCTATATATGTGGAGCACTACATAGAATATTTGACCTGACTGACATTTTTAAAAATTTTCTTTTTCCATCCTTTTTTAAGGAATAGCTTTCTAGTAGGAGATATATTTGGAAATATGAATAAATTTTTTCAGCTATTCTCCAATTGATGGGTACCTTCTTAAGTGATTATTGAAACCAAAGATGTCAATACATTTTTAAAAAGAAAAATGGAAGCAGAAAGACCTGGATTCAAATCCAGCCTCAGACTTTTATTAGCTGTGTGACTTAAGGCAAGTCACTTAACCTCAATTTATCTCAGTTTCCTCAATTGTAAAATGTAGATAATTCTCATTGCACCTACCTCCCAGGGTGATTGTGAGGTTAAAATGAAAAGTGTAAAGTGCTAAACACAGTGCCTGGCACTGAATTATATGTTAGCTATTTTTTTTTTAAAATCTTAAAACCGCAAAACAAAGGATATGAAAAAACTACTCTTATGTACACATCACCAATCAATCATTGTATTCTTTTCCTTTTGTACAACTCACAAAAAATAATAACCATTTTTTTCAACCGTATCTGTTATTTCAACTGTACAGGGAGCTCCCAGTGAGAAAGTATCTCTCCCAAACTAGATTAGCATCCTATTTCAGAGAGACAGACAGAGATAGAGTGGGAGGGAAGGAAAGAGCTGCATGTGGCATTGAGGGCTTGGGTGACCTCCCCACTATCACATAGCTAATATGTGTCACAGAAAGGACTTCATATCTCCCTGACTTCAAGGGCAGCTCTCCATCTGTGTTTTATGAAATTTTACAAAGTGATTGCCTTATAATAACCCTTTGAGGTAGATGGCACACAGATTAGCTCCATTTTGCCCATCTTATCTGTGGCTTATGGAGTCAAACAACTCACTCATGGTCCCACATCTATATAAATTGAACCATAGTATTTATTTTCAATTGTTATCTTCAGTTAAACTATCTCTTTTCTCTCCCTCCCAATTCCTTTTTCCCCATAACAGTATTTAGAACATGAAAGGAAGCAAGTTCCATCTCCCTTATATTCAAGATGAGGCTGATTTTGCCTATGTTCACATAAACTGCAGAATCAAGGCACGAAACCAGCTTGTCTCTCTCCAATTCCAACACTCTTCTCACTACATACTCTCAGCTGCCAATCATGTCAAAGAAGATGAAATCTTTGGGCATACTTTTTTTGGTACTATCTAGCTATGTTTCTTTTCTGTTGCATGCTCAAGATCCTTTTTCCCTTGTCGCAAAGGGACATTTCCCTAATTTTCTTTCCTTTTTTGGGGGGGTAGGGGTGGGAGGAACTATTAAAGACTAGATTCTGAAGAGTTGAGGTTTAACATCAGAAAGAGTATCCTTTTTGTCCCACTATCATCACACATGAAAAAGACATTTCCCCCCTTTTTTTAAAGCAGTAAATTTCTTAATATGTAGAATCAATTCTTGGCTGCTTGCATTACTAGAGAGGAACAGAAAGATGAACAATAATGACAGACCAACAAATCATTTCTTTTCTGATTTGGAAATTCATTGTGACTCTTTTTACAGAGCAGATTTACCTTCCTAATATTTTAATCATATTTGCTGATGTAAAATAAGTTTGCATTCCCTGAATACATTCCAACTCACAGTACTGGGAGTCAACCCCGGAATGTATTAGGTGAGGAGAAACCAATTTGAGCATAAAACCTTCTTCCCACTAATGCCCCCATGAATAATTAAGCATTAATCTTGTATGCTTGCCAATATTAACAGAATTTTAGAAAGTCTAAGAGTTAGGCTGACTAATACTTGAAATGTACAGAGACTGTTAGATTTTATTTGGGGGGAAGGGGAGGGGAAATGGGAAAGTGATCCGTGACTGTACCAGTATAGGGAATTCCTAGGGGGTACAATGGATAGAGTGCTGGCTTTAGAGTCAGGAAGACTACCTGTGTTCAAATCTGTTCTCAGATATTTTCTAGCTGAGTGACCCTGGGTAAGTCACTTAATCCTGTTTGCCTCAGTTTCCTCACCTGCAAAATGAGCTGGAGAAGGAAATGGCAAACCACCCCAGTATCTTTGCCAAGAAACTACTAAATGGGATTCCAAGGAATGAAACATGATTAAAAAATGACTGAATAACAACAAAACTCTTCTCTCAAATTTATAAACAGTGACATGCCTGGAACACAGAGAAGTTAAATAAGTTTCCCAGAGTCACACAGCCAAAATGAGTTGGAAGTAGGATCTCCCTTTTGTCAATCCATATTGTCCCAGCTGCCTCTTACCCTACCGTCAGTTCATCTTTTTGTGGCCATGGATTCTATCCTAACAGAAATGAATGAAAACATCTGAAGAATTAAAGGAACTTCCAAGATCATTGAATAAAACTCTCTAGGTCCAGGCACACCCAGAAAGACTGTCCATGTAGTATTCTTGAAAATCTCTAGGAGCCGAGATTATATCACTTCCCTTGTTAACTGGTAATTCGAAACACTTGCAAATGAGGACTCATGCCAAGGATTGGCAGCGTGTGCCAAAGATGCCACATGGTTCAGTTATTTTAGGTCTAAGCCCCTCCCCATGATCAGAATTCAGTGGTCAGTGGGTAAGGCCCTACCAGGTCAGAAGAGTCAGCAGTTGGCACCTGTTTACTTCCTTCCCCTGCCTACACTTCCCTCCCCACTCAACATATGCCTACACCCTCAGCTTGTAAATCAGCAGCTGGTGCTTGGTGTATCCTTATACCCTCTGCTTTATAAAGCAGCCTCTCCTCCCTGTCCTGCTCAAAGGGAAATTAAAAAGTCTAGACTCTTGCTGGCATACCCATTTTGAAAAGATAACCAATGCGTCAATCAACTCAATTCTATATACCTGAAAAACTTGTTTTTTAATGCAGGCAAAAGTATTCTACTTCCTTTAAATCAAGACTGGGGTCTATGAACTATATGTGTGCACACACATGCATGTATGTGTATGTGCATGTATTACTAAATTTATTTTGACAAAAATTGTTTTCCTTAATAATCCTATTTTATTTCAAGTATTTAAAAACATTATTCCAAGAAGTGGTCCATGGGCTTTGTTAGTCTGTCAAAGGGTTTGATGACATAAAAAAATTAAAAATTCCTGCTTTAAACTCTCTTCTTAGGGTCTGCTTAGTCCCTAACTAGGTATGAGATCTCAAACAATTACTAACCTTCTGCTTCATTTTCCTTATCTGTAAAACAGATAGGAACTCAATGAGACATAGAGCCAGTTTAGACCAGAGCTGATGATTAAATTTTGAGTGTGGCATTTACCTCTTGGAATTTAGCAGAGGCTACAAATCAGGGCTTAATTTATTGTTTTGTTCATTGTCTGATTTAAGAAAGTCATGGAGAAAGTGTTCATTTATGCAGATTAAATTTAAATATATGTCATAGCATTGGAGAAATGGTTGTTATACTTTTATCAGTGCACCCCTGACTGAAACCATCATTTCACTGGTCTAGGGAATTCCCAACTCTGGCTATCAACCCTTATGCCCTCCCTTTCTTAAAATTTTAATCCTATTTGTCCAGAGTCACACAATCAATATGTGGCAGAGGCAGATCTTGAACTTAGGTATTCCTGGTTACAAGACAACATCACATCTTTGTAAAATAGAAATAAAATGTTTGTGTACTATTGTGTTTCCCTACTCACAGACACATGTGATTTGGGGGGGAGGGTAAGTGGGGAGGCAGTGAGGGTTAAGTGATTTGCCCACAGTCATACAGCTAGTAATAAGTGTCAGAGACCAGATTTGAGCTTACATCCTCCTGACTCCAAGGCCAGTGCTCTATCCACTGTTCCACTTAGCTGCCCTGCCTTTGCTCTTGAGAGACTTCACAGGAGAAGTGAGGAAGACAATATATTCAGTCACCCAATGGCCTTTTATGACACCAAACTAGACCATCTTTTGCTGCAATTCTTACCTAGCCTTAATCACTGAATGGGAGTTGTCTCAGACAAACTGAGACCTAGGAAAGACCTTAACTTAAAAAGACGAAAGTGTCCCATTACATCTGGGGCTATCTCCAGTTATCTTGACCTATATCTGGCCACTAGAGTTAGACTAGATTGCACAGCTCTGTCTCATTCAAATCCAATTCACTTGCAAGTCAAGACATCACCTTCCTGATGTCATTGGTCCTCTCTGACAACAAAGAATGGGCAACAGTTACCTTATTCTGAAGAAGATCCCAGTTCATGCAGGGGAAAAGGACTGAACCCAGAAGCAGTACCTTTCCTGCCTAAGACTTCCAATGGAAAAAGTCCTAGGGTACAGAACCAACTGATAGAACTAGGAAATGCTAATGGCCTGGGTGATCAATGATTTCAGATTAGAACTGATGATCATATTGTTTAGCCCATACCTTGAACCAGTTTAGTTAACAGAGAGATAAAAATCAACAGGTCCTTCTAGCCCTGGGACCAGACTAACCTGTGTTGTAGTAGAAACTGGAGACAGGGCTACACACGTAACCAGAAGACAACGTCAGTGTTGACCTGGGAAATGCTTGCATATTGATAAATATTGATGAGCATACTAATTCCCATGTTTCTCAATTGTTGTTGGAGGTGGTGGTGGTGGGGATGTTGAGTCATTTCAGACAGTTCTAATTCTCTACAATCCCATTTAGCATCTTCTTGGCAGAGATACTGGAGTGGTTTGCCATTTCCTTCCCCAGCTCAATTTACAGATGAGGAAACTGAGGCAAACAGGGTTATGTGACATGCTGAAGGTCACAGAGCTGATAAGTATCTGAGGCTAGATTTGAACTCAGAATATGAGTCTGCCTGACCAAGCAGAGCACTCTACCCACTGTGCTACCTAGCTTCTGTTTCTAAATTTTTCTTTTGTTTTTATTCTTTTGCTGTTTATACGTATTTGTTTATCTGCATGTAGCGTAGCTATACTTTTTCTGTTAGCTGCTCATTATTTTACTGTTTGATTATTGTCATAAATATTATTGCCTATGAATGTTTATTATGTGATAGTTTTGTTGATAGTTTACTGATAGTTTCGTTTGGTTTGGTTTCTGCTGTTTATTTCGGTTTATGTATTATGGATATGCATATACAATCAGAGTATGGTTATGTAATATGTTCTGAGTGTAAGTTAGATCTTCAACCATTGAATCGCTGTTCTTTGCTCTGTGCTGTCTCTCTGTCTAAAACTCTAAAAGTATGAAACTCCCGCTGACTTGAAATTGTAATGCCAAGCAAAGGCAACTTCCAAGGTTTGGATTACCAGCATAGTAAACCCCATTTATTCAGCAAACATTGACAGAACAGAAAAAGTCAAAATACAGTGTAACTTGTTCCTTTAGCAAGTTCTCAATTCAATCCAGGTACTACTCCACCCCTAGACATACATTCATTTAGTCAGTCAAAAGTCTCTTCTCAAATGGAGATTAGTCTCCAACCATAAACAAAATACATTCATTTGGTCAATCACTCAAAGGCTTCCCACCCCAGAATCTCAAAAGGGGCAGGAGAGCACAAAAGGCCATCCTCCCTTAAGTTACAAGCTTAAATTCAGCATTGAATACCCAAGGAAAGGTCCTTCTTTCATCTTCATTTGAGGCAAGCCCTCAGCAATCTCAGCTCCTGGGGAGACAAGGCTCAACAAAGCCATAGCCAGTGTCCTCATCCAGTCACTCTCTGCCCCTAGAACAGTCCCAGAACCCCTGAAAACATCAGCAAGGCCCTCTTCCAGGATTTCTGTGCAGGTACCACAAGAAAATCCTCCTTCAGGGCTTCTGAACCAACAGCCAGGTTCCAGGACCTCTACAACAGCAGCGCTGTCCTTCACCATCAGGTGAATCTGGCAAAACAATATCAAAACAGACAGACAAAATACAGGCATCATAGCCATGCCTCCTCAGTCCTTGGCAGTTCCGGGTGGCAGTTCTAGGTGGCAGTTCCAAAGGGCTCTTAGCAGTCTTTCTCTCAGCAACTCAGGCTCCACGATACTGGATACTGCTCTCCTAAAGTCCTTCTGGCCTTCTCTAGGCTTGGGCCTCTCTCCCAATTGACAGCTCCTCCCAGTTCAGCCCCTTCTCTTCACATCAACAAGTCCATCACACAAATGGAATTCAAAAGCTCTGGGTTTTAACACTCAACCCCAAAACCAAGCCAATACAGGGGTATCTCCAAATTCCATTACCAATACAGAAATGTACAGAGATTGTTGTATTTTTGTGGGGTGGGGGGAGAAGAGATGGGAAAGGGATCCTTGACTGCCCCACCATGAGGCATTCCTCTTGAATAAATTAGGCAGGTCAGTGGATAGAGTCAGAGTCAGACCTCAGAGTCAGCAAGAGCCATCTTCCATCACCTATAGCCTTAGACACTTACTAGTTGTGTGACCCTGGGCAAGTCATTTAACCCTATTTGTCTCAGTTTCCTCATCTGAAAAATGAGCTAGAGATTGAATGACAAACTACTTCAGGATCTTCACCAAGAAAGCCCCAAATGGGGTTGGACACAACTGAAAAATGACTGAATAATAAATGTATTGTAATTAATGTATTAACCATAGTGCTGTGGTCTGATTGCCTGGGATGATGAAACAACTACCCTTGTTGATTTAAGTGTTGGTATTTATTTTGATGCCTGAGATGCACATGTGTCTTAGTGGAAAGAATTTTGGCCCTGGACCAGAAAATATGAATTCAAATATCACTTTTGACTTTCTGTGCAACCTTGAATAAGACACATCATCTCCTCAGCTCTCATTTTCTTTAAATACAAAATGAGAAGCTATCTTTTTGTTTTGTTTTGTTTTTTGGAGGGCAATTGGGGTCAAGTGACTTACCCAAGGTCACACGGCTGGTAAGTGTTAAGTGTCGGAGGTCACATTTGAACTCAGGTCCTCCAGACTCCAGGGCCACCACCCAGCCACCCTAATGAGGTGCTATCTTAAATGACTTCAGAGGGTCTTTCTAGCTCTAATTCTCTGAGTATATGATCCTATGATTTGCAGATATCAAATATTTCTCAACTGATTTTTCAAGGGCTTGCAAAATTTTTGGTTAAATGAAGTAATGTAGCCCCTGTGTCAATTGTAAATCACCTCTTTCCTAGAAATTTAATGATGGAGACTTGAGGGGTCAGAAGCATCTGTCTGTGGAGGGGCAAGTGTTTCCCAGAGTTTCTCAAATTTCTATGGTTTTGAATTTGAGAGACTTCCATGGAAAAGTGGTGGCCAGGAGAAATTTTATCTGGGGGCTCAGATCAGAGCTCCCTCTAGGATTCTATGCTGGACCGTCTGTGCATGGTACAGAATAATGAGCCGTGACCACTGATCACCACTCAGCCGTGAGCAGGAGGCAGTGGAAGTGATCAGATCAGGAGCTGAGAGGAGACGCCGACCCAATGCAATCAAGAAGGAAATGATCTGGGACCGATCCCAGGGGGCATCAATCTGGAACAGCAGGTGACAGTTGGTGAAACAATCCCTCATGGCTTTTTTGTTACTCCTACTCTCTCTACAACAGGGAATCATTTTTTAAATCTGCTTACCTAATTATTGACCTTCTGTTTTCTCCTCTGCTTTGGGCGGCCCAGTGGATAGAGAGCACTGGACCTGGAGTCAGGAAGACTTGAATTCAATTCCAGCCTCAGACACTTGCTAGTTGTGTGACTCTGAGCAAGTCACTTAACCTCTATTTGCTTCAATTTCCTTATCTGTAAATTGGGGGAAATAAGAACAACTTCCTCCCATGATTATAGCAAGGATCAGGTGGGATGCAATCACAAAATGCTTAACCCAGTATCTGACACATAGTAGGTGTTATATGTTATTATCATTATTGATCTGGTGGAAGGAGGGATGCAGCAGCATGTAAGGAGGTCGGGAGGGGAAAAAAAGTTACTTGTCCTCTTCTCAGTAGTCAGCCAAAGCAATAAGAATTTCAAAGTTTATTTCTTTTATTGCTTGATTTTATTTCTGTGCCATTCGAAGCTATTAATAAGAATAGGTGGCCATATACCATGGATTTGATTGCCTATAAATGCACAGAATTGGAGTGAAAAAGAGGAATTTAACCCTAAAAGAGATGAAAGACATTTTCCTCAGCTTAGGTTAGGGTGAAGCCAATGAGAATACATGTGCTTGTAATAATAATCTTCAAGAGTGCATATGTTTGGATCATACATGAAGCATTTTCATTTTTGAATTGAGAGAAAACCTGAGAAAGGTGATGAATCTAAAAGTTCCCCTGGTGTGAAAGAATGTAACTGACATGCACAAGTGTGCGTGCGCACACACACACACACACACACACACACACACACACACACCCTCCATCCAATTTAACACTTTCAGTACCAACTCAAGGAGTTATTGGCAACACCAAATGAGGGAGTGAATGTATTTTCTAATCATTCAATGCTTTATCAATGTAGTGATGAGGTACCTTTTAGCTCCAAGCATATGACCCCATTATCACACCAACTAGTTGTGTGACCATGGACAAATTCATTTAATATTTCCTTACTTTAGTTTCCTTATTTGGACTATGACAGAGCTGGACTAGGTTGAATTTTTCAATCCATATCAATAAACATCTATTAAACAAGACACATTCCTGGGTCCTGCAGGCTACAAAAACAAAACAAAGCAATTTCTATATTCAAGGAGTTTATCTTTTTGGTTGGGGTACTGTGCAAAAAGGAGAATAACCAAGATACAATGTGCATACAAGTAAGTAATGACAAACTAATTCAAGATAACGTAGAGAGTGTGTGTGTGTGTGTGTGTGTGTGTGCATTAATAATGAGGAAGGTTAGAGAAGACCTGATATTCTCCAATGTCTCTCTTAGCACTATTATTTTATGATTCTATTATTATCTCTAGAATAATTAATAATATCAACAGGTTTTATAAAGTAAACATATCTTCAGTTACTCCTGTTAGCCCATGTTGGGATTCCTTTTTTCTGAAGTTAATACTACAGCAACATGTCAAAAAGATTATACAGTGTGACCAAGTTGGATTTATAGCAGGAATGTAGGGCTGGATCAACATTAGGAAAATTATAAACATAATAGAACCCACCAATATCAAAATAGTAAAAATTACATTGTTATATTAATAGATGGAATTTACAAATGATTGGAACAATCCAGGACTGTACTGGTTAGTTAAATTTAGGAACATTTAACTTTTTTTTTTTTGAACAGCCAATAGATAAACTCAATATGATGGTACTTGAGGGGTGAGGATGATTGGGAAGAAGCTAAAGAATGTAACTACTTAAATGATCTTCTTGACATCTGGTTTCAACATCATCATATTTTATTAATATAATACTGGTCTGGGATATTGGAGAAGTGAAAGCCAAAGGGAACGATCTATTTCTGTTGTTGCTTGGGTAAGTGAATTCCAAGGCCATCTTGGTGACCTCCTTTAACACCAAGCATGAGGTGTTTTGAAAGATATCTCTTGAGGTTGGGAAAGAGAGGAACAGCTCTCCTTTCTGTTAATTACCTTATTCTAATGACATATTCCTTCTGGCCAATTAACTGTAATGAAATACTAGTCAGTGGGTCCATCTCTGTATCACTCTGGGTTACTGAGGCTTGAAAGAGAAAAGTACTGAGATAGTATTCATTGGAAAGCCAAAAATAGCCATATAGTCAACTGTTGTTACCCCAAACATCTTTAATAATTTTTTTTTAAAAAGAATGCAATCTTGGCTTCTTAACTAATGATAGAGCCCTGATTTCTGTACTCTCTCATTCAATGGTATAATTATGAAATAAAATCCCAGAGAAGAAAGTAAAGTTTACCTCTAGCACAGAAGAAAAAACATTGAATTCAGAGTTAGAGGACCTAGGTTCAAATGCTTGCTTTTCCATTTACATTTTAACCTCAGACAATTTGGGCCTCTGTTGGGGCTCTAATTTCTTCATTTGTAAAATTAAGAAATTGGACGAAGTGATCTCTAAGGATCTTTCCTGATCTATCGGAATAAGCCCCCACTCCCCCAATTTCCTTGCTCAGAGATTAGGATGATTTGAAAAAATCTGAAGGTTCGAAATAACAGAAACAAGGTTTGCCTGTCAATATAAACTTGGAATTTTAACATTTATATATGTTTTATTCTTATTTTTTTCAAAGCTATAAATTATTCAGCATCTAAAACTAGCACATAATAAGACAAAGGACAAATGGCATATAACTTGAAAATGAAATTTAAAAGACTCTGAGTTTGTAGATGAGGATACCTTTTTGGTATTTTCTCTCTGCTCACATTCCCTTTGGGTCTGCATTATCACTTCATTTCTTTACTATTCTATTCTTTTTCTTCTTATTTCAGTTTCTTTTTCTTTGTTCAGTTCAAGACAAGAGTGCGATGTGGCAGTCAAAAAAGGTTAATATAATCTTGGGGCTGTATGAACAGAGGTATAGATTACAAAACAAGGGGTTCAGTTATGAGTAGTATATTTTAGGAAGGCCAAACAGTCAATCTTCAACTTTTGTGGGAATAATATTCTTAGAAAACAAAATGAAAGTCAAACACAAAAGTTGATACATTAAATCTGTGGAAAATAGAGGGTTAGGTTCCCCTGATCACCAAAAACTGTTATCTTTCACTAGAGCTTGCTAAAAATATGCTTCTCTGAATATAATTCTTTGTAACAAAACATTAATTCTGATATAATCTTTCCCTAACACAGTAACCATGAAATAATCCATAAAATACAGTAGACAAAATAAAATTGGTAACATGCGAAACACTTTTTCTCACCAGTCATTCCCTAGAATTCTGTGACCTTAAGTGTTAACATATCAATAAAAAGACATTGATTTCATATAATATTCACTTTTGATATCACATGAAATGAATAATATCATAAATACATTCCCCCTTTTTGCAGATGTAACAAATCAATTAGTTAATACCAAATTCTTAGTAAGCAGCTACAGACCTTCTGGCACAAAAATTACTTAACACCTTTATTTTCTCACTAAGCCACATCACTGACTTTTCACACTTGGGCTTAGAGACCAAAAGATTTACACTATGCTTTAGGGGGATAATTGCATCACAAAACTTGAGTTTTAAAGGCAAAAATGAAATTTAGCAATGCATGCATGAGGAGCTCTATAATGGTAGGTAAAACAAGCCCAGTGAAGTGTTGTGTAGGATACCAGTCACTCCACAAATCTGCACATGCCTCTCATTTTTTTCTCTATTGCTCATAGTCACAGATGTACCTGTTTGTGGACAAAAAAGTGAAAATGAGATTGCTAATAAAATCACAGGAATGCTTTAAATCACGAATGTTAAATGAGTAAATGTTGAAGATTGAGACAATAGACATAGAGAAAAATCAGAACTTATCTGACCTCAGAGGATTGTAAGGAAAGGTTTTTGTAAATCTACATGGACTATATTCGTGTGGGTTACAATTATCTCATTGCATCATACATGAAATCCAGACTAGAGAATGTGTTACAAAGAGGAAAACATTTAGGACAATGAGAGAAGAAAATGGGGCTTAGAGAGAAATGGAAGCTGTTGTAAAGTGTCTGAAGGACAATTATATGGAAAAGGAAATTCAACATTCACAAGGGTAAAACTAGACCCAAGAGATAGATATTCCAGGGAAGCAAATTTTGGCTTAGCATAAAGGGAAAGAATTCCTAACAGATATATCCAAAAATAAAATCAGATCCCCACCCCTCTCTTCTTTCCTCTCTTCTTCTTCCCTTCCCTTCCTTTCCTTTCCCTTCCCTTCCAACCCCTCTCCTTCTTCTCTCCTTCCTTTCTTTTCCCTTCCCTTCCTTTCCCATACCAAAATTCTCTGATTCTATTATACTCTATACTATATATTTGAGCTATGAGACTTCGATCCTTTGTTAGGTAAATCTATGGATGTGAAAAGCTGATAAAAATACTCTCTATGTGTCTCCTATGGCCCATATGTCACACATGGCTCATTTAACCCAAAACGATCCTGGACCAGATTTAGTCTTAGGGAGTCTGACTTCCAAGGGATGGATCCGACTTTTCTGTATTCTGTTGTTTTTTTATACCTCCACCCCAGATTCCAAGGGGGAAATATCTTAAATAAACTTTATATATGGTCCTAGAAAATTGCTCACCACAAAGTAGTTGATGATGCCAGCTACAGGACAGCTATACTACATATATGTCTACATCATTAAAGAAATGCTTAAGAGACAAAAGACAAATAAGTCGATATTGAAAAATACTTGAAACAATTACCTGTTACTCCTAATATATGCTATCTAGGAATATGGAAAGACTGGGACTCAGAGATTCAGAGCACCTATACAAGTCTTTAAACAGACACAGAAACATGTTGCCCATCACCTCTATTATACTCTCCTAGGAAATGAAGATTCACAGGAGATCAGAGACTCTTGAAAATTTTTCACTTTTATCTTAGTCTGCACTGTTTGAACATCAACTTAAGATACAGGCTTTCTGGGTCACATAGATCATGGCTTGAGTTTTCAGGTTTGAAGACGATTCCATTGGTGATTGTCTTTCCCTTTCCCCTTTCCAAGAAGTACTGAAGTTTCAGGAAGGACACTCTCCCCCCTGCACACATTACTGGCAAATATGTGCATTATGGAACATCCAAATTGTAAAGTTTACAAGGTAACTGCCAAGGCCAAAAGCATCCATTTCAGAATCAATGTTTGATCACCTTTGCTCAGGGAATGAACAAACCTGAAGGGGCAGCTAGGGAGGTGAAATACAGTTTTCTCACTGCTGTGTGTAGGTAGTTTTTTCAGAGGTGGGGGTGCAGAGACATGTCTCTTTCCCCACAGTGAGGAAATCCAAAGGAGAGACCCCATATTCAAAAGATGGGAAGAGAGAACAAGAACAGAGATTGTTTATATTTTTAAAACCTAATGAATGGGAGGTTCCTCTTGGCTCCAGTGACCAGTCCTTTTTGGCATAACCTCTATACTCTATCATGGAAACCAAGGGAAAATCCACAAAACTCTAATCATACATGTTCTTTAGCAATGGGTCAGAGCACTGGCCCAACCCTATACATGTTCCTTGGGATGACCCCCATTCTCCAAAAGTGTAGATCTACAGAGACTAAGAATTCCAAGATGCAATTCCTTTAGTATTAAGCCAGAACGCATGTGACATGCTGTAAAAGAATAGGCACAGGCCCATCTCATGGAATGGACCCTGAAGCCCATCCCCACAGATAAATGAATCAATCAATAAACATTCATTAATCACCTACTATGTGTCAGGCACAGTGCTAGACACTGGGGATATAAAAAGAGGAAAAAAACTATTCCTGATCTAAGTATATACATGTATGTGATTGGCTTCCAAATTTATCTATCATGGAAATTCAGGCTTTGAGTGTGTTTTGTTAATAAGTTCTCAAAATTGGATTAAGGATTTTACATATAAAATTATAAAGAAAGTAAAATTATTTTCCCATTAAAAAAAATCTTATGGCTTACATGTGATGTCTCCCAATGACCCTAGTCTAGCAGAGCATAGAGAATTCTCTAATTAGCCCCATCACATGTTATGTGGCATACACACAACCATTTTAGCTACTTTCTGATTCCTCTTGGATTGCTTCTTCCTTTTGTTGAAGGTGGGGGTGGGGAACCTCCCCATCTTCCTGATTCCTTAATTGTTATACTTTCTAACACATTCTCTAGTCTGGATTTCATGTATGATGCAATGAGATAATTGTAACCCACACGAATATAGTCCATGTAGATTTACAAAAACCTTTCCTTACAATCCTCTGAGGTCATTGGTTTATTCTTATCATTATATTAAAAGTGGGGGATTTGAGGTTCAGAAAAGTCAAGGAATTTGCCAAAGGTCACAGACCTTGCAAACAGCTTAAATCAAGGCCTCTTGTCCCAATGTCCAAAGCTCCATTATGCTGCACTATCTATGATATTATATTTCATCATCATCACCATCACCATCATCACCATCATCATCATCATCATCATCATCACCATCACCATCATCATCACCATCATCATCATCACCATCACCATCAGCATCATCACCATCATTGTCATCATCATCACCATCACCACAATCACCATCATCATCGTCATCATCATCACCATCACCATCATCATCACCATCACCATCATCATCATCATCACCATCATCATCATCACCATCATCATCATCACCATCACCATCACCACCATCATCATCATCACCATCACCATCATCATCATCATCATCATCATTACCATCATCATCATCACCATCATCACCATCATCATCATCGTCATCATCATCATCATCACCACCATCACCATCATCACCATCATCATCTTCATCATCATCATCATCATCATGATCACCATCACAATAATAGTTAACATTTATATGGTCTAGCCAAGCTTGGTGGAGCATGTCTGTAATCTCTGAGCTAGGAGAAGCTAAGGCCATCAGGTCTCTGGAGCTTAGAGTTCTGAGACATAGCAGACCAAGCCCATTGGATGACCACACTAAGTTTGGCACCAATATGGTGATCTTCTGGGAATAAAGGGTTCCCAGACTGCCTATGAAGGGAACAACTGGTCCAGGTTAGAAACAAGCAGGTCAAAGCTTCTGTGCGTAATGAGATTGGCCCATGAGTGGCCTCTGCACTTCCAGACTGGGCAAGATAGGAAGACCCAGTATTAAAAAACAAAATAAAACAAACAAAAATACACAGTGCTTTGCATACCTAATTTCTTTTAAGCCTCACAACAATGCTATGAGATAGATATTGTAGGTATGATGATTACTCTTTTCAGATGAGATAATAGAAACTCAGAAGTTAAGTGATTTGTCCAAGGTCACACAGTTGATCTGTGAAAGAGCTGAGAACACCTGATTAGGTCCACAATTCTCATTGCTTTACACCATCTCTGAAATCATATTTACTCTTGTTTGCTTCGGGTTGTAATATGTTTCATTCACAACTCAACCATAATATAGGCAGATTCATTATCATTTTTATGTCCTAAACATGTACATATAGCTGCCTATAAAAATGATTAGTACATAAAAGGAAGGGCTTGTGGTTATAAAATAAGGTGTTTTTTTCTTTAGTATATAGTACATGGTTTTTCTGGTATCTCTTCACTCATATAATTTTTGTATGTACATGTGGTTTCATAAAATGTTTTAATCCACCATACATAATTTTTATTTACAGAATTACATTTAGTTATTTACATAATATTTATTTACAGAATCATAGAGTTGGAAGGGACTTAAAAAGTCATCTTGACCAAACCTATCCATGAACAATAATTTCTTCCAAACCATCTTCAATAATCAATATCCAGTATCCTTGTGAAGAGATCCATTACCTGGGCATTCACTGCCTCTGGAAGCAAATCATTTCATTTTGGGAAGCTCTAAATGTTAGAAATTTCCTTTTAAATCTTATTACTAAAATTGCAAATTCAGAACTAGAAAGGACCTCAGAGATTATCTAATCCTCTCCTTTCATTTTACAGATGAGGAAACTGAGATTCAGGGAGAGGTAAAGAAACTTCCCTAAAGAAACATCATCAGCCAATGACAGAGCCTGGGTTTGAACTCAGGTCTTGATTCAGAATCCTATGCTCTCTTCACTGTGCCACACTATTTATGGACCCTTCTACTGTTCAAATTCAGTTTTCTAGTCACATTTAAAATAATCACATTAAAAAAAATTTTTTTTCGGTGCCATAATCTTTGGCAGGTGGATAAAGCACCAAGCCTGGAGTTAAGAAGACTCAACTTCCTAAGTTCAAATCTGGCTGCAGACAGTTACCAGTTGTGTGACCCTGGGCAAGTCACTTAATCCTGTTTGCCTCAGTTTCCTCATCTATAAAAGGAAATAGAGAAGAAAATGGCAAAACGCTCCAGTATCTTTGCCAAGAAAACTCCAAATGGGGTCACAAAGAGTGACTTTTTTCATGACTGAAAATTACCATCTCTGGTAATAATAATAAAATAATAAATAATAAATATAATAAATATTATTATATATATAATTATATATATAATATAATATATAATAATAATATATAATATTATATATAATAATATAATATATATAATAATATATATATAATATATAATAATAAAAACTGTGATCCCTAATATCATGGTCACTTTTTACAATAAATAAAATCATTTCAGTCCTGCATTTTCAATCTTTACCCTCTGCAATCCACCCTCTATCTAGCTACTAAAATAATCATCCTAACATTAAGGTGACTCCCCTGCTTAAAAGATTTCACAGATTCCCATAACTGCCAGGATAGAGAAAAACGTTTTCAACCAGGGATGAGGAACTCCTCCACAATCAGGCTTCAACTCATCTTTCCATAAATATTAGTTATATTTTATTATATATTATATTTTCTACATTTTGTCATATTAATATATCTCTATATTATATCATGTTAATGTCATGTAATAGACAGTTGTAATGGTGAAGGAATTTGAAGATCTCCCCTGCCCCTTAATGGGTCTTACTTGAAGCCCAACAAGAGAAACTTGCTTAGAGGAGACTCGTTTTTCAGGAGGGCCCACACCTTTTATTATTTTGTAATTAGGCAGTGGATCATGAAGGTTGTGATGTCCTCTGACCCTGGAAAAATAGTAAGTCTAATGTGGTTCTCTATATCACTTTCCCCTCTATCTCCCCCTCCAAGCCTTAGTAGGGCAAAGTGATATCTTTTTTAATGCAGGATAATTTAGGATAATTAAATGAAAATTTGGTGACAGTTATTATCAGTGTGACAGGCCGCGTTCTAAAGTAGTGGGCAGAAGAGAGATAGAACAAGATGAAAATTATCACAAGGTTGAAATCAGGTCAAATCTCAGCATGGGGAATATGATGGGGAAACATACTTAGCAAAGTTGTTATTAATATCTGCTAAGGAACTTGACCTTTGAGGTTGTAAACAAGACTGCATAATTATGCCCTCATTCTAAGAACAACTTTGAGATGAAAATCGGAGGCATATGTCAAAGGGAATAAGGAAAATGTATTCTATGAGAAGTGTGGAATTCTAGTCTTAGCCTTTGATAACTTTAGCCCTTATAACCAGAAATTAGTGATTTTATGTAATAGCTAAGTGAGCTCTTGAGAACCACAGCACATTTTCACAATATTTGATCTCATTTGCACCTTGCAACAAACTTGTGGTGTAGGCAGGGAAGACACCATGCATAGAGTAGATATTTAATAAATGCTTGGTGAATTGAATTGAATCTCATTTCAGAGGGAATGAAGGCTTGGAGATATTGTTTGAGGTTACACAGCTAGTAAGTCACAGGGGTAGATTCGAACATGAGACTTGTGACTTCTCCTCCAATGCCCCTCTGGTTGCTTCACACAACCCAAGGTTATGATCAGTCATCCATGAGATCGGGGGTTCTTAACCAGGGTCCCCAGGTTAAGTCCATGAATAGACTTTAAAAGTGAATTTGGATGAGATAATACACATCTTTATCTCAGTATAATTGGTTTCTTTTTTTTTTAATCCTGTGTATTTAAATTTATACTTTTAAAAACATTATTTGGAGAAAGAATTCTGCTTTAGCAGACTGCCAAAGGGATCCATGACAAAAAAGAAGGAAAATAGATCCAGGGTCCTTTCCCTAGATGCTACTCCTTTCCCTTTCTGTTTCAAGAAAAGGAAGCTTCTGATATTGCTCAGAAAGGTCATTTTAAAAATCTTAGGCAAAGTTTACTTTGTTCTTTTACTCAATCATCCAGACAGGAGGGCTGTCCTTTCTGAGAGAACAGGTTTTGGAGGTGGGCCATCGACAGAGGAAAGTTACTGCTCAAGGCAGGCAGAGGCAGAAAAGATGGCGAACCTCCAGACCTTGGACAGGCTTTTTCCATGAATGACTCACAAGCAGGTGAAAAAACAGACAAACTCAAACCCCAGAATGAAGCAGGGTTTGTTTATAGCTACAATGGCCCTCTGGTGACCTGTTTTCATCTTTCCCCTTGGGGATCTTAGAAATTTTTCAGTGAGGCTTTTCATTAAAGTTCTAGAGCTTTGAATCCACATACAGTTTGCTGGTCTGAGGGTTTGGGGGACAAATATAAAGCTTATAACCTGTGGAGTTTGTTGTTTTTATGTTGCTTTTTGGTCCCTGATTTTGTTAGTATTGAGAACTCCTAAAATGAACATTACCTTCCTTGAGGCAGATCAGCATTTGTAACTTTTTGTTTTAGAGAGATGTCTGGGGGCACTGAGGTTAAATGTCTTAGCATGGAATGGGCCAGAACAGAATTTGAATCCTGGTGTTTTTGACTCCTAGACTAGTCATATACCAACAGTCTCTTTTGTACAAAATTGCAGGACATACTTAAAACATACCACTTGTTTGGTTCAAAATTGAATTAATTTTCATTCTTTGGAATTTGAAGAAATACCGTGAAAACTTTATTTTTTCATATAATGGATTTCTTTTGAAACATTATTTTATTTTGTAAATTTAAAACCGTTATTCTAAGAAGGAATCTATAGACTCCACCAGATTGTTAAAGGGGTTCATGACAAGAAAAAAATAGTTAAAAACTCCTGAAATAGCTAAAAGGTTTCGACAAGCATTAAAACAATATATAGCGACCTGCTACAGGACCTGAAGCTGAAGGGTTGGGGGCAGGAGTGGGGGAGTGGATAAGTGAAAGATCTCCTGGCTCCTCTCACAGACCACACACAATTTTTGCTTCTAGTTTCTCTGTCCCTCCACTCTCTTCTCTTCCCCTCTCACTCTCTACTTCCTCCATCACTCCTTGTTTCTGATCCCTCACTGTGCTCTTGAATCATCCTTTGATTTTCATCACAGAAATCTGGGTCTCATCCTCTTTCCCTACCAACTGAGGAAGAATGTGGACCCAGTGGTGGCCCTTCTTTCTCTGTCTTGACTGCCTTATCTTTCTGTGTCTTTGTGCCTGGGTTTTCTACATTGCTTCTCTACAAGCTTCTCCCAAAGGAAGTTCCTTCAAAGTCAAAAGTCATGGGGATTAGGAGGGATTTTGATTGATTACTGCATGCTTTCAGGCAGGTGCAGATGGGAAAGATTATTAAATATATTAAATAATTAGTCCAACTTATGTCATCCGTGATCTTGCTGACTCTAAGAGTACACATGTGAAACAGATTCTTAAACTAATTAGGTTCATTATAGAATAATAAAATTTTAAAATAGAAGGGTTTTAATAAAGACTATCTCATTTTAGATATCACAGTGAATCTCTGATTCTCACTACCTGAAGGCAGTTGTGTTATGTTTGACCCCTCCTTCAGGGTTTCTCCAATAACTTTAGGGGACTGGGGACCTCAAGACTCTGTCATTGGCTCAATCTCCCACCAATTTTATTCCCCCAATTTTCAGGGTTCCTGGTTCCACTTAACTCCTTAACAATTAGAATTGTTTTTACAAAGGAATATTTACTTCAAAAATATTGCAAAGGCAAACATAAAAACATTTCCCTCAACATCTAAAGGGTATAATCACCCTATACTACTTCAGTTTCTGGAAGTGGCTCATACTTAACCCAATTCCCATAATAGCATTGGTCCCACCAAGTTCCAAATGCAAACATCCTATTCTCTTGGACTTGGGTCCCAAGACCCTGGCATCTCAGGACTTCCCTGTTGGACTGGCAGCAACATCTGGCCTAGAAACCTCAGTTCAGTTCACAAATAGGTCAACACGCCACTTGAATGTACTCACCAATGAGCTAAATGCTCTTTTTATACACAAGCCCAGAAGTGTGTCTAATTCTTTCAGCCAATCACAAAAAGTTTCCTATGTGACATTATTTACCTCCCATCCAGAGACTCAAAAGTCCTTTGATCTTTTTAAATGTATTAAGGGCTTATCCACAAATTGTGATTAGGGTATATAAAAATTACTTAATATCTAGTTTTTGCTGTTGATTGATTCAGTTAAAGTGTCTGGGTCTTCTATAAATAATTGGGGTGGGGATGGAATCTTACCTTTCTAGCTATGTATCTACTGATGAATCTATTATCTATCTAAGTACATAAGCATACATACATATATAAATGTATATAAGCATATATATATATATATATATATATATATATATATATATATATGATTTTGTGTATGTGAACATGTGTAGATATGAGAGTTGGTAAGTTGGTAAAACCTAGGTTCGAATCATGTCTCTGACATATATTAGTTATATGATTGCAATCAAGCCCCTTAAATTCTAGGTGTTCAGGGCCATTCTCTAAGACTCTTAATTACAGAGTAAGTATTAATACACATTGGTAGAGGGCATTTATTCATTGAGAAGAAATACCAATGAAAATAAAGGTCCAGTTCAAAATACACAAAAAGAATGACATTATCCTATCCTTAGTCTTTCTCTCACAATAAAATAATTTGTAACCTACTTATATTTTGGGTTCAAAACCTACTTCATTACCCAGAGGCATCTACTACTGATAAACACAATAGTAGCTGAAGGCCAGTTTTCTCCTGTTGTTTCTTTTTAAACCAGGAGTAGGGAACCTGCAGCCTCAAGGCCACATGTGGCCCTCTACATCCTCAAGTGTGGCCCTTTGGCTGAATCCAAACTTCATTTTTATTAAGGGAATTTATTCTGTGAAGTTTGGATTCAATCAAAGCACCCCACTTGAGGACCAAGAGGGCCAGATATGGCCTCAAGGCCACTGGCTTCCCATTCCTGGATACTAGCTAGTCTATCACACTGACAGAGAAGTTACTTATGGACAGACCTCAAGCAAAAATAATACCCTAATTGGATATTAATATAGGCCAGGGCTATTCTTAGAAGTAACTTCTGTTTGAATACCAACTCCAAAAATAGAATCCCTTTCAAAGGGCTGTGTTTCTTCATATGTAAAACTAGAGAACATTTTGGGTAAATAGATAAAAAAAATTAGAGCCAGATCTGGAAATCACTGACTATATTTCTTGTAGCCGGTGCCACTCACGACCCAGGAACCTCACTCCTCTCTCCCAAGAACCTGGGCTTCTGTAGAGCAGATCTGATCCTTGGGACTAAGTTTAAGAGCATCATTTTCTCTCTTTGGTCCTTTATACCTGGAGTTGCTCCAGGAAATCTCCAAAATAAATCATGGACTAGCTTATGTCTGTTTTCCCAAATGAGGATGAAAAAGATCCCAACTCTCAAATAAACACTCAAGATAGCAATGCAAATATGGTATAGCCTGACCTTTACTTCTAAAAATTTACAAGAGGCAAAGGATTCACAGGAATCCATAAACAGATACAGATAATATATAAAGCACTCAACTTCCCCTAGAAAAGAACTTTAACTTCTGGTTACTGGGCAATCTTTTGACATTCTGGTGAGTTCTGCTCTTCATAGATTCCCACGTCTCCCCATAGATTTATAGTACTAGATAATTGTTTAAATGCCCCTCTAAGGTAAATTTACTCTAAGAACTATTCACCAAGCAGAAACAGTCTCCTTTCCACTGGACCTACACTGTTCAGCTCAGTCACTGGCCATACTCTCTAAGTAGGGGGCTTTTTAGGAACTAAATGAATGATTTTCTTCCCCTCCACTTTCTTTCTTTCTTTCTTTCTTTCTTTCTTTCTTTCTTTCTTTCTTTCTTTCTTTCTTTCTTTCTTTCTTTCTTCCTGGGAAAATGCAGGGCAATTGGGGTTAAGTGGCTTGCCCAAGGTCACATGGCTAGTGTGTCAAGTGTCTGAGGCAGGATTTGAACTCAGGTTCTCCTCACTCTAGTGCCAGTGCTCTATTCACTGTGCCACCTATCCACAGTCCCCCCCCACACACACTTCTTAAAAGGTATTGCCTTAGACTGTAATGCAAGCCCCTTGAGGTCACAGAATGTTTCATTTTTGTTTTTATATTCCTAGAACTGGATAGTGTCTTACACATTAAATAAACAATAAATACTTCAGAATGAATAAATAAATCAAATGAGACGCATGATGCTGTTTATACAAGGATCACAAATTATACAAGGATCTCATCAGATCATCCAAAAGTAGGTTTTGGCATGACATTAAAAAACTGGAACTATCCTGGTACAATGGATAGAGTACTCAGTTGGGAATCAGAAAGACTCTTCTTCATGAATTCAAATCTAGGCTCAGACATTTACTAGCTGTGTGACCCTGGGCAAGTCATTTTACCCTGTTTGCCTCAGTTTCCTCATCTGTCAATGAGCTGGAGAAGGAAATGGCAGGCCACTCTAGTATCTCTTCCAGGAAAACCTCAAATGGGGTCACCAAGAGTAGGACATGACTGAACAGTAACTTGGTATGATATTAAAAAACTGGAACCATGTATCTATTTCTCTGAATAGTCTCTTTTTAACCCAAAGACAGGTTTCTAAAAAAAACCTGGGAATTTAGATCCCAAAGTCACTTAAGAGTACTTAGGAGTCACAGATATCATGAAAGATCTTTGTGGCGGCTGTCCTTGTTGCCCTTGGTTCTATACAGATTCCTTGCTTTGTTCTTTTGAAGGAGTTTAGCCACAAAAGGGAGAAGACATGTGGGGTGGCTTAAAGATGGATTAAGAGAGGTATTTTTGAGGATAAGGGATACACATACACAATGATAAAAACAACGTAAATAGAAAGAAAGAGCACCACAAAACTTGCAGAAATAAATGTTGTGTAATTATGAAGAAGAGCTTGACTTTAAAGAAGAGATATAAAGAGACATTTTTTCCCAATTTCTTTGAAGACTTGGAGGTGGGGAAATGTTTCACAGATGTGGAATATTACACATAATGTCATTTTTTTTCCCAATGTATTGATCAATCTTTCTGGGTTTTTTTAATTCTCTTTTTTCTTTTAAAAAACTTATAAGAGGGGCAGCTAAGTAGCTCAGTGAACAGAGCACCAGCCTTAGAGTCAGGAGAACCTGAGTTCAAATCCACACTCAGATGCTTGACACACTTAATAGCTGTGTGACCTTGGGCAAGTCACTTAACCCCAAATTGCCTTGTCTTCCCTCCTCAAAAACAAACAAACAAAAAACTTAGAGAGATGGAAGTCTGGAAGGTAGAAGGAGAATACAGGGGGAAATTTAAATGTTATAGAAACAGGTACAATCTATGACTCAAAACTCATTTGCATGAGACTCTCCTCATTGGTGGAGAATAATCATTTAATGCTTCATGTCTGCCTGAGGGTGGAGTCGGTAAGAGCTTGAGAAAAGAGAGGTCCTAGTCCTCTGACTTACAGCTTTGGAAGAGAAGATAGATGGTTCCAGACTCACTTCAGGTTACTGAAATGAGAGAAAGTCTCTAGTAAAAAGGTGTGATGTACAGGAACTTGAACTTTGATTATGTTCCTATTCCCAGCTTACTACATTAGAGACAGATAAATCCCCTTGAATAAGATTCTTTCTCAATCTCTCTCTCTCTCTCTCTCTCTCTCTCTCTCTCTCTCTCTCTCTCTTTCCTCCTCCCCCCCCTCCCTCTCTCATTTCTATCTTTCCCAAGTAGAGGACTCATTCACTCTATAATTTCTGGTATTCTCTCATATGTATACCTTCTCTGGTTTCTGTTTTACTATCAATCTGGATAAATGACTTTACTTGCTATGTGCTATGTGTTCATTATGGGATTAGCATTTGGTGGGAAGGAAATCAAGCCTTGGATATATGGCTTGTGACACTCCTTCCCCATTAAGGGATAATGATGAGAAGCACAGCTTGAATCTAAGAAATATTTCCCCTAGACTAATAATATTTAAGGGAACAGATAGATATAATTCTAGCTGAGTGGTCAGCCCCAATTCCTGCTTCCCTCCCCTCCTGTCAGGAATCAAAGCCTCCCTTAGAAAACCATGGTGGGAGGAGATTCTATAAATATCTCTTTTGGTCTCCCTGCCAGGCACACCAAGACAGACCCATGTGGAGATAGATGTGTGTGTATATATGTGTGTATGTGTATATGTATATGTGTTGTGTGTGCATATATGCATTATGTATATGTATATATGTGTGTATATGTACATGTGTTTGTGTATGTAGATATGTACTATTTATGTGTATGAATATGTATATATCCTACATAGGCGAAACATACATAGCACTTTCACACCATACACAAAAGGTATCAATAAAAATTCGTTGTAAAAAATCCACTGGTTTATATGAACTTGTGCAAAGTGAAATAAGCAGAACCAGAACTACAAACAAAATGACTATAACATGTAAATGAAAAAAAAAAAACCTACAACAAACCAACTGAACCAGAACACTGAAATTGTATCTTCCTCCTCCTCCTTTCCTTGCCCTACCTCTTTAGAAAGGTGGAAAAGTATGAGTGTAGAAAACCAAATATAATATCAGATTTTTCTGATGTATTAGTTTTACAGAACTTTTCTTCCCTGTTTTAAATTGTGTTTAAGGGATGGCTCTTCGGAGGAGGAGAGGGATATAATCGATTTTAAAGCAAAATAGACCAAAAGAAAATTTTTATTTAAAAAAGAGGAAAAAGGAATTTATTAAGTTCCCCCTATATGCCTAACTCTATGTTAGACCCTAGAGATAGAAAGACCAAAAAAAGTAATATCCCTGCTCTCGAGGAGCTTACATTCTGTAGGAGAAAATATGAATGAATGAGTGGATGGATGGATGGATGGATGGATGAATGGATGAATGGATGGATGGATGGATAGATCAGGAGGAATTTTTTGTAGAATTTGATGACTAATTTGAGTTCTGAAGGAAACAAAGGGTTCTATGAGGTGGAGTTAAGAATGGAATAGAAGTATCTTCCATTTTTCCATGAACCAACCAGGAACACAAACTATAGCCATCTGTAAATATCGGAGAAATACTTAATTGATGAATCAAAACAAAAGCAAACCCCACCCAGATTTAGTGGCAAGGGTTCTGGCAGTCTGTAGTTGTTAACTAGGCGCACTGTTAACTTACAAGGAAGGTTGTTGGGAGGGGGTTTCCCTTCCTCCTCCAATCAGTACATGGGTGCAGAAACCTGGTCACAAAAGAGAAATTATTCATTTTGTCCTACTGTGACCAGCACAGAAATATGGCCCAGCAACCAGCTGAATAGAGACGGGGTTGTATTGGATAGCCTGTTTATTACAGAACCATTTCATACAGAGCCAAGATACAAGAAAATCACAAGGCTTATATACTTTATAGCAGAGACTCTTAGGTAATTGAAATGCAAGGACCCTCATTTAGTCCTGACCACTCCCTACCCTAGCCTAAGGCTATTTATACATTAAGACTTAATCCTAGGACCATGTCCAGAGGCATAAACAAACAGGGAGTCACAAACAAGACTTGCAAATTAACTACCCTGTACTTTCTTTAGTCATTCATAGATCCAATGAAAGCATCCACCCAACTAGATTATACTCTTCCTGCATATCTGCCTCATAGAAGAGGGGAGCATATCCTTAATGGGGTCAGGGGACCCCTGAAAGTCTGGTCTACTACATTGTCCAAAGCAAAATGCAATTCCATCATGTCCAAGTGATGGACATGGGGCTCCCATGTGGCTGCATAATGAGTCATCTGTGGAGGCTGCTTTTGCCACTAAGCCATTTGGGGGAGTCACTTTCTTGTTCTTGATAGATATATTGCTTTTTGATAAGCATAAGACTGAGTTGTCAAGGACATGATATCTTCTTGTGCATGTTTTTCATGTTTTATTAGGCTATTTCTTTCAAGGACTTAGACATAGAAACACCTTATTTATTAAGGAGTCACTTAGTGATTGATCTCAAGTATCCAATTATGCCCAAGAATTTGGGGAAACAGAAGAAAAAAGTGGAAAGAAAGGAAGGAAATAGGGAAGGAATGGAAGAAAGGAGGAATGGAAGGAAAGAAAAGAGGGGGGAAGAAAGGAAGCAAGAAAAGGAAGAAAGGAGGGAGGCAAGAAAAGAAAAGAAAGGAGAGAAGGAAGGGAGAAAATAGGGAGAGAGAAAAGGAAAATAAGGAAAGAAAGAAGGGAAGGAGGGAAGGAAACAAAAAAGGAAGGAAAAGGAAAAAGGAGGAAGTGAAGGATGGAAGGAAGGAGGAAATGAAGGAAGGAAAAGGCACAAAGGAAACACTTTTGAGCAGTTGAAATATGTTTCAAGACCCACTCACTGAACTCATAAGTAAGCTCCCAGCTAAGTAAAAGCCCATATTTACTCTTAATTTAGGCACAGTTCTAACAACCTTGATACCTGATATCCCAAATTAGAAACAGGGGAGGGAAGATAAGAAACAATGGAGACCCAGGGAGAAGTGGTATCTAAAAGCCTGGCCATGAGGATGGCAATGGAAAAACTATCAAATTATTCCCCCTTCCTCTACCAGAAAATTCTGCTTCATTTCATTTGCTCCTTGCCACAGTAATCCTTCCTAAATGGAGAGATTTGATGGATTCCCCTTGGAGGCACAATAATGATTTCATGGGGACCTTGATATAACAAATTCTTGCACAAACCAAATCCATCTTACCTCAAGTTGGTACCAGTGAAGACGCTCATAGCTCATATAGAAGGCTTCAAGGATACAGTTTTATTTTAGGGATGGGATGCAAAAAAGTGACCTAAACCTGAGGGTTTAGAAATCAGCAATGGAAGATTCTTTTAGAGAGAAAAAAAAGCAGAGGGGACTAACTCCTTTCTGGAGGCAATGAGAATAAATGAGCCAGGGTTCTAGAACAGCTGAAGATGAAGAAAAGAACTCATGGAATAGGAGAAGAATGAGAACGGAAATAATAATAGGTAACATTCATATGGTACTTACTATGTGTCAAATGATTAACACTTATTATCCCATTTGGTCCTCATGATAATCCTGGGCAGAAGATTCTATTACTATTACCATTTTTACAATTGGGGAAACTGAGTCAAACAGAGTTTAAACAACTTACCCAGAGTCATATAGCTAGCAAGTGTCCTAGCCTAGAGTTGAACTCGGGCCTTCTTGACTCCACTTAGATGCCCCAGGAGATAGATAAGGTGCCCAAATGATTTCTTGACATAGATAAGGTGCCCAAATGATTCCTTGACATACAAAGTTTGGAACTTCTAGTCTGAAGTACCCTCATGGCTTCCTGTTCCTCTCTCTGTGAACACTTGGCATTCTTCCTAGGAATGCAAATCTATTGCTTTGAAGTCCTGACTCTCCATTGGCTACCATTTCTCTGCTTTCATTTGTGCCTGAGCCAACCTAGTTCCAATTTCTTCTTGGATTTATTAATCCAAATTTCATTTTAAATGCAGGCAGCATCCTTGAAGGTTTGATTGCATGTCAGTGAGCTGAAGGCAGGCTGCTTGTCCCTGACTAGAGTGCTGAACGGCTAAAAGAAAAAGAGGCCAGACACAATTTCTCCCCCTCCCTCTTAAACTGAGGAAGGCTGTTCTGCTACCAGCAAACTGACAGATTGCATACTGTCACCAGCTAATTTGGAGACTAAAATTCAATTTTCCTTTCTAAGGATTAGGATGGGGAGCAGAGGAAAGATTAACTCTTGGCTTTCTACATCCCCACAAACACAAGATGAAGTTTATAGATAGTGTGACATCATAGCTCCCATCCATCAGCAGGACCATAAGTGCCAGGCTCGGATGAGAGAGGGTCCTGCCCACAGGCAATGACAAGTGACTCAGGACTTTGGTAATTATGTAGCTCAATTACACAGAATGCCCAGTGCATTCCCTAAACCAATGTCCCTGCTGACCAGAGACTGTTACTTACAATATTTTCATTCTAGTTTCCATTCATCAGCTTATGAGGAGGAAAATGAACTTGGGCAGCTATACAGTTTTCATGATTAACCATTCTATTTCCATTCCATTTTGCAGTTATTCTCTATAAATAAGAAATCAAATGGGGGTGGGAAAGGGTATGAGAATGAGTGACTAGGAGAAAATCCAAAGAAGTAGAATCTATAGTTAATAGTATTTATTTCTGCATAGGCGTGGAAAATTCTAATAGTGCCCAGATAATTGCATTAACATGCTAGGAAGGGAACACAAACAAAATTTAGCTAGTGGGTGTTTCCAAGCCCAAAGGAATGAAAGAAGATCTCTTGGTTTATGCTAAGGGAATCTCATATTTTGCCCATAGATCTGCTGAAAAGCAGTTTCTGTTAGCCATCTACACAACTGAAACCAGGGCTTTAGGCCATAAAATCCTTTGGGCAACGCACTTGGCCAACCACTGACATCTAGGGAGCCAGCATCAGGAAGTGAAAAGGCCTCCAGACTAGGAATGCTGAGACTTTGCTCTAGTCACCTTGGGATAAAACCACAATGCCAAAGGCTGAGTCTTTATCTGTAAGAAGTGTAGAAGGTTGTGGTGTGGAACAAATGAAAACATGTCTATGAAAGCACTTGGAAATTTAAAAATCACTGTGTGAATGTAAGTTAGTGTTGCTGGATTCCAGAATTCCCACGTTGGAAGGAACTTCAGGGGTCATCTAGCCCAACTCTCCCATGAACCAGATTTACTCTATGGTATCTGCAACCAGTGATCATCCAAATCTTCCTTCGTAGGACTTAATTCACTCCTGCTCCAAGTAGACCATTCTACTTTGGGCAGAATTTTACCTCCTCATTGCCCTTAGTTCCGTCCCCCGGGACCAAGTACAAGTGCAGTCTCTCTTTTAAATGGCTGCCATTCAAATACTTAAACTTGTTCTCCAATCTTCATCATTTGATGACTTGCCATATGGTTTTTGGTCTTTCTTTCTCTAGGTGAAACACCAATGGTTTCTCCAACTGACCTCCATGCATCGTGACTTTTTATGTCACTGAGAGGGTTCACTAGACCCAGACATTCAGGGAAAGAAAGAGGCAGCAGTCACAAATGTCAAACTTTACATCTCTATTTATAAAAGTTCCTATCTTTGCTGGGTGTGGTGTTTGGGTAGAAAATGGAGTATGATAGTTATAACTATGCCACCTAGGGGACAGCAGCTCTAATGTCCTCTGTAACCAGTTACCGACTCAGGCCCCACCTGGCCAGGGCTCATTGCTTGGAAGCTTTGTCGGGGATCTATTTTTGCACCCAGCTGTTGCTTTGGGGGCTTACCAGGCAAGTTAGAGAGGCCTTGGGTTCACCCCTTCCAGCTGCCCCTCTCTGTTAATTAGTTTGCCATGCTCACTGATATGGGATCGGGATGGCTTCTGCAAACTACTAAGGAAGGGGCATTCTCCCTTGGTAGGCTCACATGCATACTGGGGCGTGGGTGATATTTGTGATGCAAGGATGGTATTTGTGGTTAGAGGATTAGAGACCAGCTCCCAGTTTGTGGGGAGGTAGGAGTGGGGAGAAAGAAGGCACTGGAAGAAATCCCTGTGACTGGACAGCCAAAGTAGCCTTCATAACCTATTCTATTTGAGAGCCTCAATTCAATTTTCTCCCTTTGATTCAGAAAACAAAAACACTTGTATACAAAAAAATCTTGCATTAGGGCCTCCTGCATTCAATGGGAGATAGGAGTAGATACTCTTATATTATATTCCACAGTTATGGTGTAATGTAGAAAGAGTATGGGATTTCGTGGAGCTATGAATTGACTCATCCATTCTATTAAGGATTTTGGAATTTTGCTAGAAAAGTGATGGGAATAAATATATCATTTGACTCAAAAATACACATACATACACAAAGAGGGCCACAAATAAAATGCAAATTCCCATATGCATTAAAATGTGTATCGAAGCACATTTGTGGTACTAAAAGAATAGGAAACATTGAGTGCTTATCAATTGTTGTCATTGTTCAGTTCTTTCAGTCATGTCTGCCTCTTCATGACCCCATTTGGGGTTTTCTTGGCAAAGATACTGGAGCGGTTTTGCCATTTCCTTCTCCAGCTCATTTTACAAATGAAGAAACAGAGGCAAAAAGCGTTAAGTGACTTGCTCAAGGTCACACAGCCAGTAAATATCTGAAGTCGGATTTGAACTCAGGAAGATGAGTCTTTCCAATTCCAGGCCTAGCACTCTATCCATTGTGCTACCTAGCTAAATAAATTGTGGCCTATAAATACAGTGGAATATGACTCTAGTATAGGAAAAAATTAATATAAAGAACAGAAAAACATGAGAAGATTTATATGAACTGATACAGAGTGAAATAAGAGGAACCAGAAAAAAATATAAACAATTTCTACACCAATGTTAATGGCAAAGACAATTTTAAAAAATACCAAATGTTGTCAAGTTACAATGACCAAGCTTGGCCTCAGAAAAGATAAGAAAATACACTTCCATTCATACTTGGATAGGTAGGAAACTATGAATGTGGAATATTATATATTGCTGTCAGACACAGCTGGGAGATGAGTTGATTTTTCTGTTTTTGTTTATTATCATTATTATTATTTGGTTAGAATGGAAGAATTACTGGTAGAAAGGGAGATGTATATTTGGAAGTGAATAAGAATGTAAAAACAAAATAGCAATAGAAAGAAAAAAGTATAAGATTTGGAGTCGGGACTCTTATAACTGATATCTATTTACAAGGTGGGGATGGGCAAGTTACTTTACTATGTCTGTTTCATCCTTTTAAAAATGGGTAGAAGTTGCATTTTGTTTGTGAATTTATTTCCACTTTCTTATAAGATGCACTGGTAGATAACTTTAGAAAGGGATGGAGAAAGGGAAGCCAGGAAGAACGGGGCTGCAATCTCCTCTCTGACACATATTGGCCATAAAACACTGGACGAATCATTGAATTCTTAAGTCTCAAAGAAGGTGCCAACCTGCACTGGTAGAGGCAATTTCCTTACCTGGGAGTCCCTTAACGTCAAATCAAATCTCCGGTCCAGTCTTTTGTCAAATATTAAGATTTCATGTTATTGTTGTTCATCAGTCTTTTCAGCCATGTTCCACTCTTCACAGCCCTGTTTGGTGTCTTCTAGGCAAAGATGCCAGAGTGGTTGGCAATTTCCTTCTCCAGCTAATTTTACAGAAAAAGAAACTGAGGCAAACAGGGTTAAGTGACTTGTCCAGGGCCAATCCTCATTTTTATTTTTTGCATTACTTATTGATAATTTATAAGGGTTTTAATGAAGATAATACTACTGCTAGCAAATTATATAGTGCATTAGGGTTTACAAAGCATTTCATAAATATCATTTTATTCATCCTCACAATAACCCTAGGAGGTAAGTGCTACTACTGTTCTCTTCATACAGTTGAGGAAACTGTGGCAAACAGAGACTAAATGACTTACTCAGGGTCACACAGCTAGTCAGTGTAAGTGTCTGAAACTTGGTTTCAACTCAAGTCTTCCTAACTCCAGGCCCAATGCTCTAACCATTGCACCACTGAAATGTTCCCACCTGCCTTCTTCCCCAGTCACAACTGATCTCATTCACTGGTCTCTGATATATCATGAGGGGCCCTGACTAAGGCCTTGTGTCATCTTGACTCATCTACACTATCAGCAAAAGCTCCCTCAGGCCCTTAGTGTGCTCAAACCCATCTGAAGTATTCCCTCCTGCTCCACAATCACTTTTCCTCTCTCTCTTCCTCTCCCTCTCCCTCTCCATCTGTTTGGAATGAGAGGAGTAGATTATCAGCCTCACAGAGTTCCAAGGATCTCCAAGAGAGATTGAACAGAGTAGGATTGGGGGATTCTCCACCCAGCAATGGGTATTGAACTCCAATGTCTTCTTACAGAAAGAACCAAAGTCAAAGTCCCCGGCCCTTCTCCAGTTTTGGAGTGACTCTCTCATTATCCAAAATGGAAGGTTGGATGATCATTTATTAGCCACTTGCTGTGTTTAAAACACAGTGCTAACCAATGCAGATACAAGCAGAAAAGCAAAACCCTCCTTGTTCTCAACGAGGTCGGATCCTAATAGGGATGACAACATGTAGAGGGTTTCGGTTGCAAGTTGGATGGAAAGGTTCTTTGGTCCATAGGGCACAATGGCAAAGCAGATGGATGGTAATGGCTCTTCTTTAATGTCACTTCCATCAAAATATTGATGGTCTTGGAAACATCATGGATGATGGCTCAGTAGCCCCCTGCCCCAGCTCTTCCACTACCTGATAAGATATTTCACATAGGACAGAGGACCCTAATTCTTAAATAACAGCTCTCAGTGCTTCCTTACAATCTCCTTAGTTACACTGAGTATCAGCTGCCTGTTAACCATTTTTGTTACATCCTTTCAATGCAAAGATCATTCTTTCTGCCAGAGAATACAGAAGGAAAAAAAATGGCAAGCCCTGCCTTATCTTTATTCTGTCATCATTATTCCAGCTAACCCAAACATCCCATTCATTATAAAAGGAGAACTAAGTGCCCACTATGTGCCAAGCATTTTACACATGTTTTCTTATTTGACATTATCCTCATATTACAATTAAAGAAACTAAGGCATATAGGAATTATGTGACCTACCTCTAATAAGTGCCTAAGTCTGGATTTGAACTCAGGTCCTCCTGACTCCAGGGCCAGTGCTCTATTCACTGTACCACCTAGCCATCCCTAGAGCTTTTTTTTTTTTCTTAAGTCAGATGGGCTCTAGAAATCCTGACATTCTAATTATAGGCCACGCGCTCATGGTCCTCAGTTTATTTTTTATCCTTTCATCTTCTGCACATAGATTTCAAAAATTTAAACTGATGGTTGAATTTCCTACATATTCACCTTTATCCCTTCATCCTGCCTCTGATTTTCCTCCTCATCTGAGTGATTTTTCTTCGTCTCTTTAGAATTCCATTCCTAGTTTTCATATTCTCGGTGTCTAGTCCAGCGTCCGGAACATGATAGGTTCTTAACAAATGCTTGGCATACTGGGAGTCAGCTGGGTGGGGCAGTGGACAGACTGGTGAACTTGGAGTCAGGAAGACAGAGGTCAAAGCTGGCCTCAGACACTTACTAGCCATGTGAGCTTGGCTGAGCCATTTAACTCCTGTCTGCCTCCATTTCCCCATCCACAAAATAGGGTTATGATAGCACCTAACTTGTAGGGTTGGTGTGAAGATAAAATGAGATGGTATTTATAAAGCATTTTCTGACCCTTAAAACGCTATAGAAATTAACTGAAAGGTTCCAATTTCTTTCTCACTGACTTCCCTCATAGAATTTTAGTATTCGATATCATTTCTATCCTTCCTCTGAACACTTTGAAATCTGTTCTTTTAAAATCTAGGGCGTATGTCAGACTATACTAATTTCCATCTCCTGTATCATAATCTCTGGGATGGAGTGGTCACTTTCCCCCAAGATTCCCATCATTTCCACCTCAGCAACCAGCCCATTTCTACTATCAAGAATCTGAGAGAGAATAGATTATTGGTTCCTCCATATTGTGAAAGATATCACCACCTATCTCTGTGCCACGTATGTCAAGACAAATCAACAGGCATTCATTAAGGACCAGTTATGTTCCAGACATGATAAGCATTGGGGATCCAAAGACATATTTTAAAAAAAAGAACAGTCTCTACTCTCAAGGAGCTCACAGTCTTCTAGGGGACACAATATGGAAACAATCATGCACAAAGGAGGCAGAGATAGGAGAAGCAGTATGTTATTCTCTGCTTGCTGTGATTCACAGCAAGGAGAAGAATGCAGCACAATTCAACCCCGCCCTCCCCCAACATTTCACTATGATCAGGAATTTCACTGTCAGCACCTTCTCTTCTTGCCCCACTTCCTCCCATGAAACTATGATCTCAAAGCTTTGGGGAAATGAAACTTCATTTCTCTCTATTAAACATATGTGATTATATAATCACAAATATATAAAATCTACTTAAATAACATGATTTATATATCAATATAATTATATATTATATGTTTGTATTATAATTTACCATATACAGTTTCACATATGGTGCATAAAACTTTAATATATTTTCTACATATATTACACAATGTAAATAATTTAGAATACAAATTATATAGAAAATGTCATTTATATAATATTTAATTTTGTATATAATATATTAATTATACATGAATATAAATAATATATATGAAGATAGGTAGACAGGTAGTTAGATAGACAGGGAGAGAGACAGAAAGGGAGAAAGAGAAAGGCAGGAATGGGTGAGTGAGAGAAGTAGAGACAAACAGATAGGAACAGAGATAGATAGATATGTAGATAGATGGATAGATAGAGAGATATATAGATAGATAGATGGATAGATGGATGGATGGATGGATGGACGGACGGACGGACGGACGGACAGACAGACAGACAGACAGACAGATAGATAGATAGATAGATAGATAGATATAGATGATAGAACAAGCAGACAGAGAAAGATAGATAAATAGAGACAACAGATTGGTACAAAGATATAGACAAATAGAGGGGTCTGTTTGGGACAGATCACCCCTGACTTATGATCCTGCCATTTTTTCACCATTGGATAGCACCAAGCCTCAATTTCCAGGTCCCATACTGAGAAGTAAGAAGAACTCAGGTCATGGGGAAGGACTAGCATGTCCTGGATGCTAAAGAAATAAAGCAAGATTGGATTATATTGCTCTCAAAATGACAGTCTTGCCACCCTACAGTTTCTCTCTGCCTTGAACACAGTGGATCTCAGCAAAGGTCTCATACTGAGTACATGGAAGGAGCTGATCTGGTACACTATAGCTGTCCTTCAGGAAGTCCAGTCCCCTGTCCCAGATGACATACCTCCTCAGGTACCGAAGCAGCTGATACTTGTGATTGCTGATCTATTGTCAGCGATATTTCTAAGACTGTTAATAAATAAATAGAGCTGACATTAAAGAAGAGGCATTACCATCTGCCTCACTGGAATTAAATTAAATTGCATCCTTAGCATTAAAACTTGAGGCAAGGGACAGCCTTTTCTCATACATATGTGGAAGGCCTAGTGTTTCTTAAATGCATGTAATAAACTTTTTTTTTCACAAGTGATATCTATTGGTTTTAAAGTCACGAAACCTCTAGTGGCAAAGTAATACGTATCTGAAAACACATGTGCATAGGACATTCTAAAAATACAACATAATTAGGTGCCATTCTGGAGCAACTAAGGATACATGAAGTTGTATGATCCACATAGCGTGGATCAGACTGTGACTTAATGGGTACTTTTAAATAGTTAAGGATTGAAGATGAACCGTGGAAGATGAAGTGGTCATTTTGTATGCTTTCCAGGATTAAAACAAGGAAGTTTCAGGTTTGTTCAATATGAGCAAGGGTGTGCTGGAGCCGGTTCAAATCTTTTGTTTTTCTTCTGAAATTAAGAAATAAAACAAGCATTTTCATAACATAGTAGAAGGAAGAGGAAGAGAAGGGGAAAGATGGTTATACATGAAACTGCAAATCTATTACGTAAAACTTGCTATTCTTTGTAAATATAAGATAAAGTTATCATGTGACTTTTCCCCTTTTTTTCTTCCCTTCCCCCTCCCCTAGATGGCTACCATTAGACACAAATATTTATATATATTAAAACCATTCTATATATACCTCTGTTGATCAGTTCTTTCTCTGGAGGCAAATAGCCTCTTCCTTCATATGTCCTTTGTAATTAATTTGGGTATTGATACTAGTCAAAATGACTTAGTCACTCAAAGCTGTTCTTAAAAACAATATTGTTGTTACTGTATACAATGTTCCTTTGACTATCTTCAGTGTGAGCACTTGGCCTTCAGAAATCAGCAAACACTACACATCGGGGCTCGATCTATTATTTTGTTGACTGTCTAGACTTAAGGAACTGATGGAGAAAATAATGCAGATTAAGTTTCAAACTGTGTTCTGTGAGTGCGCTGTGGGACATTTAGTGCACTGCTAAATATGAAGGAGAGCTTTTAAAAAGAGAGCTGTTCAAAAGTGTTATGAACTACATTGGAGTGTAGTGAACTCCCCTTCACACACACACACACACACACACACACACACACACACATACACACACACACACACACACACACACACACACAATGTTGAAGCAAAGACCTGATGACCACCTTTCAGAGATGCTATAAAAGGGATTCTTACTTCAGATGGAAGCTTAGAAGAGATGACCTGGTCCCTTTCAACTCTATTCTCCTATTGATTGCAAAGGCAGTATGATATATTAGAGAAAGTGCAGGTACATCTGGGTCCACATACTACCTACAACACTAGCTGTGATTCTGAACAAGTCACGTAAGATGTCTGCGCCTTGCTGGTTGTTGTTTAGTCATTTTCAGTTATGACCAACTCTTTGTGATGCCATTTTGGGGTTTTCTTGGCAAAGATACTGGTTTACCATTTCCTTCTCCAGCTCATTTTACAGATGAGGAAACTGAGGCAGAGTTAAGAGACTTGCTCAGGGTCACACAACCAGTAAATGTCGGAGGCCAGATTTGAATTCACAAAAATGAGTCTTCCTGACTTTAGGTCTAGTATTCTGTTCACTGGACTAACTAGCTGCCCATAGACCTTGCTTACTGATCTATAAAATGAAGGTTGGACTAGATAAATTTTGAAGTCCCTAATGATCCTAAATCTACAATCCTATAATCCAGTGCCGAATCAGGAAAGTAATGACTTGGACAAAAATATTACAGATAGAAAAGACAAAAGAAAACAGAACTGAAAACTATAATTATAATAACAAGATTGGCCTTGATAAACAGCTGGGAAAAGGCACCTTCCACCTTTCTTGCAGAGGTGGGCAAATATGGATGTGAAATATCACATACACTGTTAGAAAAGGTCAGTGTGTTGGTGAGTTTTACTCAATGTTTCTCTTCCTTCTTTGATCTTCATTATAAGGAATGACTCTCTAGGTAAGGGAGAGGGAGGAATATATTCAGAAGTGACAGAATAAAAAATATCAAGAAAAATCAGAGGGTAATTGAAGTAATAATGCCTCCTTTGCCAGGAGTTGAAGTCAAAGTTGCTGGCCTGTAGCTTGACCAGTTTAACTTTTTCCCTTTATTGAATGTTGAGGCAGTGTTTGCCTATCTTCAGTCCTACAAGTTCTCCTATTCTTTCTGATTTATATGACTTGAATAAAATCTCTATGATTCGTATTTTTCTATGTATACAATCCAGCTAGGTCTCTGGACCTGGAGTCAGGAAGACAGAGTTCAAATCTGGGTTTAGGCATTTACTAGCTATGTGACCCTGGGCAAGTCACTTAGCTTCTGTTTGCCTTAATCTACTGAAGAAGGAAATGGCAGACCACTACCAAACCTTTGCCAAGAAAACCTCAGGAATGGTATGGTAGATTGAGTCATGAAGAGTTGGACATAAATGAGTAACAAAAACATATATACCATCCACACATAAATTTCTTGAAGGCAGAGACTAACTTCATTTTTTTTCTGTAATGCCCAGACTAGTGTTAGCACAGTCTAGATGTTCAATTAGTGTTTGTTGAATGAATAATTGATTGATTGAATGATTGATTGATTTTTCAGTCACCACTGACAACATCCCAGCAATGACATCTGCAAGTTCTTGCAAAACACTAGAGTCAAATTCATCCACTCTTTGTGACTTGATGTTGTTGAGAGCATCTAGAGACTCTGTTACCTTCTCACTGATGGTTCAATTCAGTTGAGTAAACATTTATTCAGATTCTACCAAGTGAAGGGCACTAGGTAAGGTTCTGGTATATAAGGAGAGAAAGAAACATAGTCTTGGGTATCAATTCCTTCTTTATTTTTTTTTCTATACCTCCTATCCAAATATCATCCTCCTTGGTAGAAAAACAGAATAAAAAGCTGTAAACAGATAAAATATTATGGATTTTTTTTTAAAAAAAGGTATTTATGAAGGAAAGGAAATATGATATTCAAGCATGGGGACAGGCATATTTCTCTGATTTATGAAAGTTGCTAGAAAAGGAAAAAAAAAATCATTAGGATTGAAGGTGACCCAATTTTGCAATAGTATGATTAAAGGTCAATCCCTTGGAAAAAGATAAAGTGATATGCCTCTTTCCCAAGGGAAAGAATACCCTTCTTTGAGGAAGTTTGGAGGGACTGAAATGGAAGCCATGTAGGCTAAGAAAGGGTAGACCTTTAAATGAATAAGATCTTCACAAATATGAAACAACGTGAATTTAAGCCCAACATCTGCCGCATGGGTTGCTAGGAGGTATAGTTTTTTCAGATTGAAAAGAGGCTGAAGGATTGAAAGAGCCAGAAGCTGTCTATGTTGGACAGGGGAGATCAAGAATATTGCAGCTCTATGGAAAGGATCATGAGAGGTAAATGTGTGCCTGAAGTAGGAGCCAATCGTAAGTGAAATGTGCTGCTGCTCCAGATTGACCACAATGATCAGCAATTGGAGTCTAGCCTAGTACTGATCAGTTTAAGGAACAATCTGCTGGAATAGAACTTGCTGTCTTTCTGAATGGGTCTGCCTAATGTTGCTGCTGGAACCTGATGAACTTATCCACCCTCCACTCTGTCCTCCTCACTCCCCCTCTGCCCCCATCTCATTACTGACTTGAGAACCAACACTGCTTGCCCTTTTATAGTTTCTTGCTTCTTTAAGCCTTATTTATTTGATATTTGTACTTTTATAATGAATTTTGGCTCAGATAAAGATAAGCTGACTTTTATTGCATTCTGAATGAGTTTTTGTTGGAGAGGATTGAGTAAAAGTACAGAAATGCTAGTGGAGAGTTTTCTACTTTTTGCCACTAGCCAATAAATCTGGTTGCATTTAAAGGGGAATTTGAGCTGAATCAGATTCACCAGCATGGCTGGAAGAAAAAAAAAAATAATGTTCATGGCTTAAAATTCTATAAGGAGTAGAATAAAAAGTAATACTTTCATTTGAAAATAGCCCAATAGGACCAGGACCATAACAACTCTGGTATGTCCTGGCTTTTACATATATATTATCAACCATGTATTTAAGAAGAAACAGCAAATAATTTTACTACAACTATGACATTTTTGAGTCTCTGGTTCCATTCTTCTGGCCAATGTTTTTACTTTAGTACAGGGGTTCTTAACGAAGTAGAGAGAAAATCATTGAATAATTAAGATTTTATGAAATGGCCAACCTTCAGCCCAACTAGAGTATGACCTCCAATCACCTCTGCCTTCTCACTTTGTGCTTCTACCCACCTATATTCAGCTAAGAATGGAATCTAATACAAAGAATCAGAGGTTATTTTTAAAATTTTCATCTCTGGTTGACATGTTGTGTTAGGGACCAATTAAGACCACTGAAACAAATAGGAAATAGACCAATTGTTATTTCTGTCAAAAATGTTTTTTATTCTGTGAAGGAAGGAAAGTGACCTTCTTATTGGCAATGTAGTAGGGCAAAGGTCAGGACCTCCATCCAAATCCTCTCTCTTATTTTTGAGGTGATTTGCATGGACCACAATGGGGATGATGAGAGTGGAAAGAAATTAAAAAGAATTTTCTCATCACAAGTTAAAGAACCAGTTGAGCTAAGGGAGTGGCAGTATCAAAGGATATCAGAACATAGCAATGGCAATACCCAATTGGGTATTGCCTAGGCCTGAGTTGGAAGAGAGCTTCAATGATTTTCTCTCTACTTCTAGAGTTTCTCTTCAAGCACTAGAACATGAAGAGAGGCAAGCCTTTTCCATGCATACTTGTCAAGAGTCTGAGTGGCTTTATAATATTGTTAAATGGTCATTTTTGTTATTGAGTCATATCAGTCATGTCCAACTCTTCAAGACCCCATTAGGGGTTTTCTCTGCAAAGATACTGGAGTGCTTTGCCATTTCCTTCTACAGCTCATATTTATAGATAAGGAAACTGAAGCAAACAGGGCTAGGTGACTTCTCTGGATCACAAAACTAGTAAGTGTCTGAGGCTGGATTTGAACTCATGTAGATAGTCTTCCCAATGCCAGGCCTGGTCTCGATGCACTGTGGTGCCACCTAGCAACCCCTAAATGATCATAATAACAACAATAATTTGTATTTAAAATGGTACCTATTCTAGCCTTAAAGACAATGTGATGAGCCATGAGAATCACTAGTTTTGTGGTTATAGAATCATTGCTCTAGAGGAAGAAGAGGCCTCAGAGACCATCTAGTCCAACCCCTTCATTTAAAGTTGAGGAGACTGAAGCCCATGAAGGCTAAATGATGTGTCCAATCTAACCCAAGTAATAAGCACCAGGTAATAGGGATTTGAATCCATGACCTATGACTTTCGACCCAGTATTCTATTATACCATAAATCTGAGAATCTAGACTTGAACGTAAGTTTTGCAATATACTTATGTGACCTTGAGTAATTTATGTCTCCTCTCTGAGCTCCAAATTCCTTATTTGTTAGTGAGAGATTATAAAATGAGACCTTTAACATCCCTCTCAACTCTGAAATTTTATCATCTTGTGATCTTTTTTTGCAACAGAGGTTGAATAGGACATGTACAAAGCTACCCTTCCGGCTTGCAGAATACCACATGTGTGTGACTCAGTGCTGAGAATTATCTGGGCTTTGGGGAGATGATGGAATCCCTCCCTCTTTCCAGATACCCAGGTGCTGAGTAACACACATATAGTCAGTTGGAAGTGGGAAGAGCAGCTTTGTGCATGTCCTGTTCCGCCTCCTTTGTTATGATAAGCAGAAGAAGAGTGTGATGTTTCCATGGACTGCCACAAGCCCATTATGTTACAAATGAATAATATGAAATATTTAATTTTACTGTGCGTGAACCAGTGTCATTGCCCTATTATTTCAATTACAGCAATGTACATAATAATCAGTCAATCATCAACATGTAAATATTACTATGATGGAAGACTGGCCAATGAGGTCCAGCCCTTCAGGGGTGGGGAACCTGCAGCCTCCAGGTCACATGAGGCCCTCTAGGTCCTCAAGTGTGGCCCTTTGACTGAATCTAACCTACACAGAACAAATCGTCTTAATAAAAGGATTTGTTCTATAAAACTTGGTGTTAGTCAAAAGGCTACACTTGAGGACCTAGGGGGCCACATGAGGCCTTAAGGCTGCAGGGCCTCCACCCCTGCCTTAGACCATGTGTAGGTCCTTATATAGAGGATGTACAATATTTTCTGTCAACCACCAATCAAACATGTAGAATGTTGGAGCTACAATTTCTGGTCATGAGTGATTGAGGAGCCATGAGTAATAGTAAGATGATGAAGAGCCTTCTGGTTGACTGAGGCATGGAAATGGTTCAACAGAAGCTGAGCAAGAACTGAGTGTACATACAAAAGACTGAAAAGAAAGGTTATCTTCAATGGCCACTTCGGAGTGAGGAGTATTCCTGTGGGCTGCCACGTAGGGGAGTTTTGCATGAATGCATCCTACCTCTGTTTCTGTTGTCTCTTTTGTGTTTGTCATTTTCTGACTGTAAGTGAGTACGTTTCTTCATATGGGAGTATTTACATGATTAATGAAACTGTCCATTGAAGCCATCCAAGGTCCCAGTGACAATCAGAGTCCAGCATCCAGCAGCAGCCGTAGCCCAGTTCATTGAGGAACCAGATGGGCTATTGCTATCTGACCCAGCCCAGCAATAGACTAACTCAGTATCCAAGGCATCATACCCTACAAGAAACTAACCCAGCTGAACATCCATTAGCTAAATCATATCCAGAACTAAACTTAGGTGGGCTTCTGACAAGGGAGAAAAGACTCCCCAGACCAAGGGATATCTGTTAGTTATACATGTACCCTGGATATATGTCTGAGTATCTCTGTGCTTCAAGTCTGAATGTACTCTTTATAGTCCATGTGTATGTATGCACATATGCATGTATGCATGTATGTATGCATGTATGCATAGGCATTGTGCCCTGAATTAGAATGGGGAGAGAGGATATTTCAAAACAAGTATTTTAAGCTTGAGATTTAAATAAAGTACTCCATACTCCTTTGACAGCATTATTATTATTTCTAGTTTAAAACATTCAGTTCCACAAGCTTTTGAGTTTTAAATTTTCTTCCCCTCTTTCCCTTCCCCAAAATGGCAGACAATCTGATATAGGCTCTACATATACATTCACATTAAACATTTTCACATTAGTTACGGCTGCCCAGAGTCTCATCTGGCCAAATCACGCAACTCTTCCCATAAGTGAGCCCCAAAGCAAGACCTCACCTCAGGGTATATATACACACTTCTGTGTGATCCACTGCCTAATTACAAAGTAACAAAAGGTGTGGGCCTTCCTGAAAAACAAGTCTCCCCTAAGCAAGCTTCTCTTGTTGGGCTCCAAGTGAGGCCCATTAGGGGCAGAAAAGATCTTCAAATTCCCTAGGCCTATTAAGGGTCAGGGAAAATCTTCAAATCCCCTTGCCATTACACCTATGTGACCTTGGGCAAGTCACTTAAACTCTCTGAGTTTCTGTTCACTCATCTGTAAAATGAGAGAGTTGGATTAGATGCCCTTTATGATCCTTTACAATTCTAAATTTATGATCTCATGACCCTGTGAAACTGTCCCCATGGAAGAGTTTGATCAAAATAATCCATGAATGACTTAGGGTAAACTTAGAAGGATGCAACTTCCCACTCATTTTCCAATAAAGCAAGCTAGCATCCAAGGAAAGAAGATCATACAGGACCCACAAGTAAGTGCTTTCTCAAATCTCTTTAATGAGAGGCTTTTTAAGGAGTGGGAGCAACTCTGCTGTCCTGATTAACTGCCATGGAAATAAATAAAGACTATTTGATACCTTGAAAGCAACCATGAAGGCAGAGTTGCAGGAAAGTACATAGCTCCTCCTAATTTTGCAAGAACACAAGATGAAAGATTCACTGCACCAAGATGCCAAGCTTATTTTTTCATTCAACCCTGAGGAATGTTTCCTTCTTGAATTTTTTTAAAGCTACCTTTTTACAAGATCCTAGAATTATGGATAGACTGAATAGCTTTAGAGAGTTGAGTGTATTGTAGTGTATCTTTGTACCTCGACTTGGCACTCAAGTTCTCAAAATGGATTTATTTCTCAAAGTCTAATTTCAGCCATTTCTTAGCTGTTCAGGCAGAGGTTGGGGTAGAACAGCAGTATTATGTATCTGGGGCATGAGAACCTGTCCATTGAATAGATCGTATAACCTAAGTTACAGAGCCATGGTATTTAAAACATCAAGCAAGACACTGGAAAATTCCAATAGCTCATGAAAGAGACTCAATACAAACCTTTAAAGAGTCTGTATTAAATATATCATAAAACTACATCACCTAGCAGCATCACCATTGCATTGATCGGGGATATCCAAACTTGGCCAGGTAAGAGAGTCTTAGCAGTGAAAAGAATAGTCAAAGCCAGGACTTCTGGGAAGTGGGGGAGGGAGGTAGGAAGAATGTAAATGCATGGCTAGGAAAGCACCCCCTCTAATACTGGATTCTCCCAAATTAACCTAATGTCATCAATCAACCAAAATATTTATTGAAGTTCTACTCTACATGAAACCCTGGTTGAAATCTCCTATAGGTAGGAAAGGAGGCTTTTAAAAAATCATGCATGTGTGAAATTATATGGTTCTACAGCCTAGACACTTTATAAAAATGAGAAATAGAATTGTTTATACTCACAAGAGATACGTAGAAACCAGGTTAAAGGGTCTGCTAGGTGATGGCGGTGGATAGGGAGTCAGTAAGACCTGAGTTTTAATCCTGTGTCACAGTTAATAGTTGTGTGACCCTGACAAATTCACTTACTTTCTCATCTTCAGATTTTTCTTCTAAATGAATCTGAGGCCCATGAAGGCTAAATTACTTGTTCAATGTAACCCGGGTAATAAGGATTTGAATCCATGACCATGGACTCTAGACCCAGCGCTCTATTATACCATACATCTGAGGATCTAGACTTAAATATAAATTCTTCTATACTATTTATGTAACCCGGATTAATTCATGTCCCATCTCTGACCATCAAATTCTTTATTTGGTTCCCACAGTTGCTGTGAGGATCAAATGATATAACATGCATAAAGCACTTTACAAGCCTTAAAGCACTATATAAATTCAAGCTATTGTTTATTATTATTATTATTAATGAGCAAAATTTCCTTCCTTTTCTTCCTTTAAAAATGTTTTATTGGTGCTTTAAAAAAATACCACAATAAATTTCCCCACCTAAGAGCACCCCCTATAACAAGGAAAACCAAATAAGCAGAACCAACCAATATATCTACAACAGTGTATGTACCATTCCATACCAAGAGTCTACCACCTTTCTTCTGAGTGTGTTTCATCATCAATCCTTCTCACCACTGATTCTTTAAAAAACGAAAAATCAGCAGGTAGTGACAAGCACCACAGTTATTTCTCCTTCTATACATCCTTTCATTCTTGAAACCTCAAGTGCTTGGCTCCAAATTATTATTATTTCTTTTTTTTTTTTTTTTTTTTGCTTTTTTTGGAGGGGAGGAGGGCAGGGCAATTGGGGTTAAGTGACTCGCCCAAGGTCACACAGCTAGCTAAGTATCAAGGGTCTGAGGTCACATTTGAACTCAGGTCTTCCTGATTCCAAGACTGGTGCTCTATTCACTGTGCCATCTAGCCGCCCCTTGGTTCTAAATTATAAAGACACTTTTGAGGTGAGCAGACACAGATTATCTGCCTCATTTTCTTTACCTGCCAGGAACATTAGTAATGATACATTCAATTTATATTAGATCTGTCTTTCTCGAGTTTAAAGCAATTTTTCAAGGATCTCTCATTTCATTATTTTAGGCACCCTCTCCATGGACTTAGATCACAGCCTCTCCTTAACTTGGTGGTATTTTAAACAGCTGCCAGGATGGGAAGAAAAAAAATCCTCCCTGAACCTCCCTGAAGAGATCCAGCAAGTTCAGCTTCCTGTAGGGCTTACAGGCATGTGCCACCACACCCTGTTTTAAGAGGTGAATCCTTAAACACACTAGGGAGAGAGGAAATTACACAAGATAGAAGAGACAATTTTGATTACATGAGATTGAAAAGCCGTTAAACAAACAAAATTAAGATATATAGGATAAGGGAAAGAGCTCAATAGAAGAAGAAAATCTCTGCACCAAATTTTGCAGATAAGAGTTTTGTATCCGGAATGTAAGACAACTAATATAAGTATATAAGAGCAATCATACATGAATGTAGTTGCATATTACTGTGTTATAAGAAACAATGGGGGCGGCTAGGTGGCACAGTGAATAGAGTCAGGTCCTGGAGTCAGGAGGACCTGAGTTCAATTCTGACCTCAGACACTTAACACTAGCTGTGTGATCTTAGGTAAGTCACTTAACCCCAATTTCCCCCTTCTAAAAAGACAAAAAAGAAAGAAACAACAAACAGTTATTTTTTTAATTGGGTAGGGTCAGGGTTGGACTTGACAGGGAAGCAGGTACAAAAACTTAGATAAATGGACAGAAAGTAAAGTAGGTAGAGACAATACATAATATACACATTGACTACAACAACTACAACAATTTAAATGGAATACAACACACACAGACACGCACACACACTCACACACATATACACACAAAAATCCAGATACAAAATCAAAAAGTAAATGTTACAAAAATATGAAGAGTAAACATGGTCCCAAAAAAGAGATGTGAGAAGACACTTTCCCCCACTTCTTTGTAGCTCTGGCGAGAAGGGGCTTCCACAGCTATGGAACATTGCATAGGGTGTCAGATTTTTCGATGTATGCTTGGTTTTGATGATTTTTCTTATTTTTCCTCTTTAAAAAATATCTTTATTTTTATAAAGTATGGCTCTTTCAGAAGGATAGGGGAAGTGATACAAGGGGAATTTTAAAAAGAAAAGAAATCACTGTTAATTTAATTTTAAAAATCATTAGTCTGATAAAAGTTTAATTTGACTTAACAGATCTCCCTTGGGTTTAACTGTACTGCCTCTTTTGGGCTCCTACTTGTCATTTCAGGAAGCCATGCCTTATGTCAAGGATAAAAAATTAACTACTGTGAGTAGTGAATTTTTACTATTTATTATTTATTATTAATAGTGAATTTTACTATTTAAATTAAAATGTAACTATTACACACACACACACACATACACACACACACCATTTATCCCCATCCCCACCCCCAAAAAAGCAGAACAAAAGGGAAAGGGGAAAGAGTATAATGAGGCTTTGTGTACTGAGAGGTTTAATGGAAGCCAGGCAGCCTAACTAGGGCCTCTAAGTCTGCGTGATAACACCATGCATTGAAGTCTTCCCTTGGGGCTACCAAGAGCCAATGCCTGCACATCTGTTATCTCTGAAGAATTCAGCCTGAGGAGGCAGGGAAGATCAGATGAAGCTCTTGGGACAAATGAGAGAGTCCTAGGTGTAAAAAAAGAGAATTCAAACCAGGACTTCTGGGAAGTGGAGGAGGGAGGAACATGAGCCTTCTAACTAAGTCCTGCCATGGGGAGTGGAGTAGAATGTAGCTTAAGAAAAGTTCTGTTGCCAAGGAGGCAAGATGGACTCGAGCTATCCCTGAGCAGTCAATTCATCCTCTAGAGCTTCCAGCCAAAGCTACCTCAGTGCACTTGTTGTTCAGCCATGTCCAACTCTTGGGGACCCATTTGGGGTTTTCTTGGCAAAGACACTGAAGTGGTTCACCATTTGCTTCTCCAGCTCATTTTGCAGATGAGAAAGCCGAGGCAAATAGGGTCTAGTGACGTGCCCAAGGTCACACAGCTGGTGTCTGCAGCCCAATTTAAGCTCAGGAAGATGAGTCTTTCTGACTCTAGGCCAGACTGGCATAATTTGGCCACCGGTAGAAGCCAAAATTAAAATAGGCCTAAACTTCTTGGGCCCGCAGTTCACTTTCCAAGTAAAGGCATAATTAATGATTAAACTATTTTTCAAATAAACCATATTTAAATTAAGGAAATTTCAATTAATATCAATTAATTACACTTATTACTTAATATTCTTATTTGTCATGAAATCGATCCTCTCAGACTAGAGACAAAATGACAGTGGTTGGCTGCCATGGGTCACATGACAAACACAGTAGCAACCCACCCACCAAGTTACATGATGGGCACAATAGTGACCAGTGGAAGGAAGGTTAAGTGGGGCACAGACAGAACATTCATTATATCTTTACTTTCTTTCATACCCTCTATATTTTTCATGGGCCACCTGAAATCCTTTGGCGGGTTGCAAGAGGCCGTGGGACATATGTTGGGCAGGCCTGCTCTAGGCCCCGAGCTCTATCCACTGCAACATCAAATGCAAGTGTCACCTTAGCTATTATGCAAGGCAATGGTCATGATGGAAAGGTAACAGGGCTTAGTTGATAAAACCCTAGACCTGGAGTCAAGAAAATCAGGCAGATAGAGTGAAGAGAGGCTGGTATTGAACATTACTGGCCTCCACTGTAGCAAATAGGACAGCTGCAACCAGATCACGAGTTATATCCTATCAGTGGTAAATTCTCCCTGATTCAAAACTCCTGAGAATGGGGAAATGCGTATTATCCTCCTTCTCTTTCTTTTCTGTCTGATAGGATAGATGTCTAATTGAAGAGTTTTGGTTTTGCAAAATTGTTTGCTTGCTATTTGAATTAACATTTGAAAGAGAGCTTAATAGAAAAAATTAGATAGATTTTTAACTACTTTCAAACTGTGTGTTTTCTTATTTATGGATAGGGGTTTGCAAAAGAGATGAAGAGTATTTGGTATTGGTAAAATAGAAAAAAAACTCACAAACATGGCTCCTCACAACTCATCAAGGCTGGTTCTCAGAAAACAGACATATTCTATCATTGGGTCTTGCTTGAAGATGTTCTCATTTCTTCAAAAAAAAAAAAAGATGACCTAGAATGGTTCAGAGTGAAATTACCTTGTATATTTTGGCACATTTTGTTCTGTATTATTTATTTTTTTGTGTAGAAATTGTGGCCCCATGCCAAGGTATGCAGGAAGATAAGTCTCTGCACTACATCTTTTCCGTGAAAGCCAATCATGGAGTGAGGCAACCTATCTTCTCACTCTCTGATTAGTTGGTCACACATACCTTGGAGCCAGACCTCAGTTCCTACACACACACAAAGTAAATGATGCAAAGTAAAATATACTACAGAGGCAAGATAGGCATGCCGATGCATTGTTAGTGGAGTTGTGGATTAGTACAACCATTCTGGAAAGTAATTTGGAATTATGAGATGAGGTATCTAAAACATTAATACTCTATGACTCAGAAATTCCACTGCTAGACATGTATGCCTGAGGAAGTCATTGACAAAAAATAAAGGCCTCAAAATATTTATAGCTTCACTTCTTTGTGATAGTAAAGAAATGGAAAACAAAGCCTATACCCATTGATTAGGGAATGGCTAAACAAATTATAGTGCATGACTGTAATAAAATATTAATGAGTTGTGAGAAATGAAAAACAGGATGAACACAGAAAAGCATGGAAAGATTTCTATAAACTGATACAAAGTGAAGTAAGTGGAGCCGGGCAAACAACATCATGAATACTACAACATTGTAAATGGAAACAACAACCAAAAAACAAAAAAAAAATGAAGGTTGCAAAATGAAAAAAAATGTTTGGTCCCAAAGAAAAAATAAAAGAAAATATAGTACCCTGACTCTTTTGAAGATTTGGGGGCAGGGGAAAGATGAATTTCAAAGATGTAGAATATCACATGTAATTTCAGGTTTTTTTTTTTGATCTATTGATTAGTTTTGCTGGATTTCTCATCTTTTTAAATAAATTGTTTGTTATATGGGATAATTCTTTGAGTGGAGACATGGAGAGGTATATAAGATGACATATAAGCAATGTAAAAACAAAATATCTTTTAAAATAACATTTTAAAAGAAAAGATGGATTCTTTCCATCCCGTTGACAACTACCTCAGAATTTTAATACTTATTTTAAGGATTCTAAATCCTTCAGAAACAACTCTCAAAAAACCCCACCATTTTTATCAACAATGCATAAAAATACTGGGTTTATTTGAATAGACAATAGACCTTGGGCTTATTGGAACATAGAGCTTCTTTTTAATAGGGCAGTGACTTCTTTGAAAAATGAAATTCTATGTGGTCTAATTTATGATATATGGAGCAAGTTTGGTTTTTTGAGCCAATCAGAATAGAGATTATGTGCTGGTCATGGAGAAACTGTCTCCCCGCTCTTCCATGTCCATGTGTCAGTTGGAATAAGAGCACTGTTAATCATTCATAGAATACAAGGAAAGGCTTTGTGCGGGGACAATGAGATCAATTATTATACACACTTTTGAAAATGCATTTTTTTTGGTTTTGGTTTTTTGATGTTCATATTGTTAGATGCCTTTGGATTACCTACAGTTTCTTCCAGCAATGGGAGCCCATTATCCCATGACAATGTTCCATTTCGTTGATATCATCCCTACATTTCTTTCTTTTTTTATGGTTCATGGCAACTGTGAACTTTGAAAGAACCTGCTAAGCTAATACTCTGTATGTCATGCTCACTAACAGTACCAACTCGCAGGCAGTTTTCTTGTAAGTCTTGTACTTTTAACTATTCATCAGAATTTAATTAGGAGGAGCAGCTCAGAATAAAAGCGGCTGTTACCAGTGCTACTGTCAAAACAGAGAAAAACCAGGAGAAGAGTAAAAAAGACAACCTTTGTGGCTCCCCTTAAGGAGTTTCCAGATTCACATGCATGCATTAAGAGTAACAGAAAATAATCCCCACAGAGATGATGTTGAAAGAAAGAATCTTATTTGGGGACTACAGATGTGGTAACATTTGATGATGTCACCTAGGCAGCTAGGGTGCATAGCGTATAGTCTTGCATTCAGAATCAACAAAACCTGAGTTCTAATCCTCCTGCCCCACTCTGTTATTAGCTGTGTGACCCTGGGCAAGTCACTTAACATCTCTGATCCTCAGATTCTTCATCTGTAAAGTGGGGATAATAAAAGCATCTATCTCCCATGGTTGCTGTGATGATCGCATAAGATAATATATATACAATGCTTTGCAAAACTTTCTCTGTTAAATAAATGCTAACCATGCAACATCTCTACCCTCTTGGTAGGCTGTGCCCTGAAGGACGATGCTGTGACCTTGTGATGCTGCACACATGAAAGGGGACATGACTCTTAATTGTCCCAGTCGATGATGTACCTTAATGCTGTGGACCTGGGTGAGGGGAGAAGGGACTTCTCAATTTTGTTGAAAGATACACTTCAGAGAAAGATTTTAAGAGCTGTAAGAGGTGAGGGAGAACTTCTGAGTGACTACTGTGAACCCTTGGAACTGCGGAATTGTGGGAACCCCCCCTACACACACACACACACACACACACACACACACATGCCCCTTTACTTCCAGAGCTTGCAACCCTATGCATTTTTAAGACTCTACTTACCCTTTTGCAAAGTCATTTTCTCTCCTGAATTGCTATGGAATCTTATTTTGCTCCCAGCCAGAGTCCATTTATTCTGACACACTCCTTGGTCTATTCTTGTCCACATAAACTCCTTGCTTTCTGCTTACTTTTGTTAAAAGAAAAAAAAAAGATTTAATAACTATTTGTGATGGTCTTTGGCGTAGCCAATGCTTTGTGGGAGGGAGCTGAAGTAGCAAATGGAAGCTAAGTATTGCTCCCTCCTTGAGGGCCATCAAGGAATATGGCATTGATTTGGGACTCTTTAAAATAATGTACCCCTGGACTACCAGTATTTGAGGTGTAGTGGAAAGATCTAATTCTAGCCCAGTACTCCTCCCTCTTGGAAGTAATTGAGGGAAGAAGCAAATTCCTAGCCAAGGCCCTCTGTCTGCTTCCCACAAAGGTAGATAGTCTCCTTTGGAGAAGAGTAGACCAGATCCTGGATCAGATGAATGCCACATGCAGGCTGAGCCATCTTTCTATTTAGATTGCAAACACACACACTTATATTTCTCCTCTTCCTCCTCCTCCTCCTCCTCCTCCTCCTCCTCCTCCCCTTCTTCCTCGTCCTCTTCCACCTTCTCCTCTCCTCCTCTTCTTCCTTAGAGGAGGGAATATGTTATATTACTTTGCATTTCCATAGTAACCTTCATGGAGTAGATTCTAAAAGAAAAAAAAAAAACCCATTAGGTCACTTTAGGAACTCTTATCTCCACAGACTCAGGAACTAGACCCATGATTTCATCGGAGGAGGGAACTCTCAAATAAAGAAACTCTCCACTGATACAGATCAACACTTTCTGCAGAACTAGTCTTTAGTGAGCTGCTTAGAACAGTGAGAGGTTAAGTGACTTGCCCTGAATCCCACAGAGAGTTGATAACAAGCCCTGACCAGAACTCAGGTATTCACCTCTGGCTCTGCAGTCACACTATTTCTTCTTACCCTGTTGTAGACTGGTCCCAATTTATCTTTCCAGCCTTATCCCATACTGCTCCCTAAAATGCATCTTCCAGCCAAATTCAAATAAAGTCCGACCATCACTTATGAAGCCACTGTCTTGGGCACTGGGGCATGCCAGGCGGCTCTGTGGCCGGAGTGCTGGACCTGGAGTCAGGAATGCTTGAGCTCAAGTCCAACCTCAGACGCTTAACAGTTGGGAGACCCCTGGCATTTCACTATACCTCTCTCTGCCCCTGTTTTCTTATCTGTTACATGGCGCTAATATTAGCAGCTACCTGGGCTGTTAACAAAATAAAATGAGACAAGATTTGTAAAGCACTTTGCAAGGCTTAAAGTGTTTTATAAATGCTAGCCATCAGCACCATCATCATCCTTGTCATTGCTCTCCTTATCATTATCACCATTCCAGATGTTGAAGTGGGCTTAAAAAAGCATAATGAATTAGAAAAAGAATAGTCCCTGCCCTCAGGGAGCTTATTATCTGGTAGGAAGGATAAGACATGTATGCAAACGCCTGTAATACAAAGTAGAATACAGCAAACGTCAGAAGAAAACACTATTGGGCAAAAAAAGGATTATAGGGGACATGTCGAAGGGCAATAGTAAGAACTGTGTTTGGAGTCAAATTCCGTTTCTGTTACATACCATTTGTGAGACCTTAGGCAAGTCATAAACTCCCTGGGTCAAAATTTGTACGTGTTTAGTCCTTTTCAGTCGTGTCTGACTCTTCATGACCCCATTTGGGGTTTTCTTGGCAGAGATACTGGAGTATTTTGCCATTTCGTTCTCCAGTTCATTTTACAGATGAGAAAACTGAGGCAAATAGGGTTAAGCGACTTGCCCAAGGTCACACAGTTATTAAGCATCTGACATGGGATTTGAGGTCTACCCACTGTGCCACCTAGCTGCCCCAGGCCATTATTTACTTCTCTATAAAATGAAGGTCCTTGGAATTTGATTTGTTAGGGCTTAAACTGTATCAAGAATTGTTCTAGGTCCAGGGAGACAAGACCAAAATGAATCTCACTTCAGAAGATTACTAGCTGTGTGACCCTGGGCAAGTCACTTAACCTCTGCATGCCTCAGTTTTCTCCACTATAAAATAGAGATAATCATATCACCTACTTCCCAGGGCTGCTGTGAGGATAAATAGTAATAATTTTATTTTTATTTCGTTAATATTATTTAATAATAATATTATGAGATCACATTTATAAAGTCCTTAGCACATTTCCTGGCACATAGTAAACAGCATCTAAATGCTACTTGTTATTATCCCTAGAAGTAATACCATTAGGAGTTTACATTCTACTAGGGAGAATTCACATGTACAGCGAGCAGAAAATACAAAATAGATACTAATGAATTTGGGGGAAGAGAAATGTTGGGGAGCACTAACAACAAAGGAACCCTGAAATAGTTACAGGTGACCTTAGCTTCAAGAGCCAAGGATTCCTAGGGGCATAGGAGAGAAGGAAGGCTGCCCTAGGTGTGGGGACTGGGAAAAGACACAGAAGCTGGAAAGGGAGTCATGTGCTGGGAACAGAAGGGTGTTAGATCAGACGACTTCTAAGGTGACTCACTTGTTTCAGTCCTATCCGACTCTTTCTGACCCCTTTTGGGGAACTCACTTTACAGATGAGGAAGCTGAGTGACTTGCCTAGGGTCATACAGCTAGTAAATGTCTGACGCTGAGTTTGAACTCATGAAGACGAGTCTTTCTGATTCCAAGCCCACTGCACTAGTTAGCTGCCCATAAGGTCACTCTAAGTTAATGATTCTATGAATATTGATAATTGCTTCAAAAGAGACAGAAAACAAGGCTCCTGCTGTGATTGTTCTGGTCTGACTATTCTGGGAAGCAATTTAGAATGATGCTAAGAGAGTGACTAAAATATCCAGGGATATAACTGGATCCAACTCATACAGCTCAGGAAAGCAGATTGTTAAATTTTCAGTGTGACCATTTACACCTCAGAAATCAGCAAGCACTGTCAATCAAGGGTGTGATTTATTGTGTCATTGATTGTCAAGACTTAAGGAAGTGATGGAGAAAATGTGAACAATGCAAAATAAACTTGAAAGTGTGTCATGTGTGCTTTTCCCCCCTAAGGAGCCTGTTGTTAAATACTTACCAGTGCAAATATCCCTACCCTTTGACGGAGAATTCCCACTGCTAGAAAACCCCTCCAAAGGAGCCATTCCTGTAACAGAGCATTACAAGAGAGTAATCAATGAGACAGCAGTTGAACCCATGGGAATGGCTAAGTTCAAATGAAAGTGTATAGACAGAAATGAGAACTTGACCCAGAACAGAGCATTGGGACATATGCAGTGTGAGAGCAGACAAATAATGATTCAGCAAAGGAGAATGAGAAAGGGATATTAGACAGAAAGGAGAACGAGGAGAGAGTATTGTCATGAAAACCCAAATTGGAGAGAGTATACAGGAGGTAGAGGGTGTACAGCAGTGCCAAAAACTACCATTATCTTATGATAATCAACATCAGACATTTACTAGCTGTGTGACCCTGGGCAAGTCACTTAACCCTGTTTACCTCTGTTTCTTCATCTGTAAAGTGAGTTCCCCAAAAGGGGTCACAAAGAGTCGGATAGGATTGAAACAAGTGAGTCACCTTAGAAGTCGTCTGATCTAACATCCTTCTGTTCCCAGCACGTGACTTTCCCTTTCCAGCTTCTGTGCCTTTTCCCAGTCCCCACTGGGAAACAAGAACAAAGACTGAGAGAAAGCTACTCGAATAGGAGATACAAAGATCACTGGGAATTTTGGAGAAAGAAGTTTCATCCGAGTTTATGAGGTTAGAATTTAGAAGGCTGAGAGTGTCTGAGATGGGAGGCTAGTAAGAATGTTTGTTTGGCTAGTAAGAATGACAAGATCTTATGAGAGGTGTTTTTTTTTTTTTAATTATGGCATATTTGTGAGTACCATGGAAGAAACCAGAAGACAGGGAGAGATTGAAGATTGAAAGAGGGAAAGTGATTACAGGAGGAATCTTCTTATTTTTGTTTTTTGCTTTTTGGAGGGGGAGGGCAGGGCAATGGTGGTTAAGTGAGTTGCTCAAGGTCACACGGCTAGTAAGTGTTAAGTTTTCGAGGTCGGATTTGAGCTCAGGTCCTTCTGACTCCACGGCCGGGTGTTCTATTGACTGTGCCACCTAGCCACCCTAAGGAATCTTCTTATAAAGACAGGAGAGAATGGAGAAATGGGGGAAAGGCAGAGAGTGAAGTCCTATCAAAGCCTGGAACAAGGAAATAATAGTGATAACTAAAGGGTTTGTGAAATGAGGAGAGAAGGAGAAGGAGCCCAAGAGGAAGAACCTTGGTTTTCTTGGTAAAGTATAAGGTAAAGTCATCACCTGAAAAGGGTGTGTGTGTGAGTGTGTGTGTGTGTGTGTGTTTGAGTGTGTGTGTGTCTGTTTGAGTGTGTGTGTGTGTGTGTTTGAGTGTGTGTGTGTGTGTGTTTGAGTGTGTGTGTGTTTGAGTGTGTGTGTGAGTGTGTGTGAGTGTGTGTGTGAGTGTGTATGTGTGAGTGTGTGTGTGTGTGTGTCTGTGTGTGCTTTCACTAAGAATGTTAAAAATGGAAAAACTAATCTTAGCTCAGAGGCTAGCAATGGGGCCAGATTTGACCATCAGGCCATAGTTGACTGACCCCTATTTTGACCTTTAAGATTTCTCCCAATTCCAATCTTATCTTCTTATGATAATCAGATTTTATAGCTGTCACCTGGTTAACTTCTAAATTCTGTCCTCAGCCCAGACAGAGCTCTCTCAACTCTTCTATTCATCTGTCAAGTCTTTCTTCTATTTCTCCTCATTGCTATTGCAAAAAAAGGTACTGGATTTGGTGTCAAAAGAATCAAGTTCAAATCACACTCTGCAAATAATTTTCCTTCTCCAGACCTAAGACTCCACTTTTATAAAATGAGGTATTAAACTCGATGATGTCAGAGTTCCTTTCCAGTTACAGGAATTCTAAGATGCCCACCCATTGGGACATCCCTGAGGAACAGTCCTCAATCATATTCAGCATTTATTTCACTATCTTGGATGAGGGAAATGCTGCTAATAGCCTTTATCAATATTAAGGATGACAAGAAGCTGGGAGTGACAACTAACAGTTTGGCTGAGAGTTAGGTAACAAAAAAGATTGTGATGAACTTGACTCAGTTTATGAAAATGAATGAATTGCTGTGCCTTCATTAGTCTCCTGTCATCAGCATTGATCAGCAACAGCTGAGATAGCCTTGGAAAGATGCTGTTCGTTAAAAAAGAAAAAAAATGTCTGGTGATGAGCTGTGGACTGGTCCTTGAATGTCATGTGGGCCCATACTTAAAAGCTTTTTCAGACTGATAAGACCTGCCAGAGGTTAGCCAGCAAAGCTTCAAGAATCTAAGGTCGAAATCCCAAAAGACTAATAATGAAGCTTATTATCTGCCTCCAGAGAAAGAACTGATAATATTTGAATACAGACTGAAGCAGGCTATTTTTTCTTTCTTTCATTCTTTTTCTTTTATTTGAATTTCTTGTACAAAATGACTAATATGGAAATGTTTTACATGATTGCACAGGTATAATGTATATTTCATTGCTTACCATCTCACAAAAGGGAGAAGGGAGGGAGGGATAGAATAGGGAACTCAAAATTAAAAAAAAAAACCCACAAAATTTAAAAAGTTGTTTTAACATGTAATTGAGGAAAAAATAAAATATATTAAATTTTTAAAAAGAATGCAAGGTCAATTCCACATCACAGTGGGTTATCAGAGAAGGACTTTAGCAGGAACAAATCTAAAAAAAATGGAATTTAACAGAAATAAATGGAAAGCCCAGACTTGAGTCAAAACAACAACAACAACTGTATGAGTATTGAATGGAGAGGATGAGATCAGAGAAACTATTTATATGAATAAACATGGGGTTTTTTAAAAGTCTCTTTACTGAATAGCAATCAACATTGTGTCGTAGCAATCAATAAAGATAATGTTCTTAGAGGCTGTGTTCATAGTAATGCTTCTTCCACATGGCAGTCATTCAAGTACTTGACCAGGACACTGAGAGAAAGCAAAACTATGTCAAATGAAGATTTGTTGGAGAGACTATTATGGAAAAGAAAACCTATGAGAGTTGTCATAGTTGTATTCTAATACTTGAAGTTGCAGCATTTGAAACTGAGAGAGTCTTCTGTTTGGTTCCAGACCGATCAATAGCCAAAAGTATTTATTAATTTAATTTTGTTTCATTAATTAATTTAACAATTACTTGCAATGTGCCAGCATAACCAGCAACAATAAACAGAAATTACAAGGAACCAGATTTTTGGCTTAGTCTGAGAATTTCTGAACATTTACAAGTGTCAAAGGGAAAAGTCTGCATCTTATCAATGGAGGTCTTCAAGTGAAGGCTAGAAGACAATTTTCCAGGGATGCCAGACTGACATTCTCACATCTGGCAGAAAGCTAAATTAGATTATGTCTAAGATCTCTCTGAACTCTGAGAATCTATGATTCACTCATTCAAGAAACATTTATAAAAACCCTTCTATGTGTCCAGGTACTGAGAATACAAAGACAAAAGTCAAACAGAGAGCCAGGGGTTGCACTTTTGTTTTCTTCCTTAAAATGTCAGAATGATGTTTTATCAAAGTGTGATACGAATGATCCATAACAGAAAAAAAACCATTCATCATCAATCTACTATTCCTTAAAAAAAAAAATCTCAGATTTGGAACTGTTCCAAAGGAAGTAAGGAAACTAACTTTTATTAAGCACCAGGCACTATGCTAAGCATTTTACATTATCTCATTAGATCTTCACAACCCTGGGAGGTAGGTGCTGTTGTGACCTAGGATAAGTGATTTAACCTTTGTTTGTCTCAGTTTCCTCAACTGTAAAATGTAGATCATAACAGCTGGATTTGAACTCCACTCTTCTTGCCTCTAGTCCAGCACTCTACCCAGTGCAGCACCTAATTGTCTCTGGTAGAACATGCCCCAATTTTTCCATTAAATAGCCTGATTTCTAATTTCCTATTTCCCTGCTCACTTTGTTAGTCTGGATTTATGTATTATATATTTTTGAAAGTCATGAAACCCAATTTTCTTTTTAGATATCCCTGAATTGAGACTTTTTTGGTGTCCATCAGTGGCCCCATCTAGGCTTCACCACCAACACCACCTCCTCTGAATTGGTATGAGTGACGTTTTACTATACGTTGAATACAGAACTTTCTCAGAAATGAAAACATCCTTTGTTTCACACCAGTTTTAATCAACTGAATCTGGGTATTTGCTATCCAAGGGAAAAAGAAGGGAGAAGAAAATGGAGGTGAGTCAACAGAAACCAGACAGGGAACTCAGATTGTGTAGCAGTTACCACAAGAATGCACAGAAAATGAAAATGCAGCCACATGATAGTAGTGTTTACAGCGATCTCTGGAACCTTTCATATGGATGTGTGCAGCACTCTCACCACAGATGAGTGAGAAGAGAAGTGGTTGGCAAGTGTGATGCATGACAGACACCATCCTTGCCTCTGTCTCAGCCCTGGGAGAGCCTGTCTGTAGGCTCATAGTATTCGTGGGGTTTCACTTTCAGAATCTTTACCACCTACACTGGTCTATACTATCCCCAACTAGCATTATTGCCATGAGCATGTCTTTGACAGGTGGTATAACCTGTCCCTGCCTGGATTACTCACATTCGGATAGTTTTTCATAGTTGCTAGTGAGGAAGCATGGCTTACTGCCAGGAGAATAGACCCTGGAGCCAGAAAAACCTGGGTTCAAGTCCTATCATATCATGGTCATATAACAACCACCATAGTTAACATCTTTAGCACCTAATATCTCTCCAGTATCTTTGCCAAGAAAAGCCCAAATAGGGAACAGAGAATTGGGCGTGACTGAACAACATCAACAAGAGTTAGAATTTATGTAGCATTTATTTTCTGGAGAAGAAAATGGCAGGCCACTCCAGTATCTTTGCCAGGAAAACACCAAATGGGGGTCACAAAGAGTCAGACATGACTGAACAACAAATATTTGCTACATACCAGGCACTGTGCTAAGGGCTTTACAATTTATTATCTCATTTGATCCTCACAACAACTCTGGGAGGTGGGTGCTATGTATTATCTCCATTTTACAGATGAGGAAACTGAGGCAAACAGAGGTTAATTGACTTGCCCAGGGTCACACAGCTAGTAAGAATCTGAGGTGCAATTGGAACTCAGGTTTTCCTGATTCCAAGCAGGCACTCTATCCTTGGTACCCCCTCCTGTCTATGTTGGGTAAGTCACTTATCCCATAGATCAACAAATATTTTTCAGAGTTTTATTTAAAGCGTTTCAGGTTTCTTCCCCTGTTACAGACATTTACAGAAGACTTGCACTTTATGAGAAATCCCTAATAACAAAGTAAAACAGTTAAATAAAACTAATAATACCATGACCTCATCTGGAAGTACATGCAACACTTCACATCTATAGTGTCTCCACTCTTCCCTCACTTCTCTTTAAAAAAAAAAAATCCTCTTGTTATATTTACTTTTAAAGGACAAAATATAATCAAGGTGAGTTGAGGGGGTAGCTAGGTGGTGCAGTGGATATAGCACTGACCCAGGAATCATGAGGATCTGAGTTCAAATTCAGCTTCAGGCACTTATTAGCTGTGTGACCCAGGGCAAGTCACTTAACCCCAATTGCCTCAAAAATGAGTTGAAGAATTGGCAACTCCTTTGCTTTGGGCAGAGGAAAAACTCAAGCCAACAACTAGATAATGACAGTTCTATATCACGTTAAGATATGAAAGATTCTGAAAAGAAGGTAACTGGTGGAAACATGTTAAAGGAATTTTTCAAAGTTAGAAAATCGTCCAAGCGTTTTTAAAAATTAGTTAAGTCTCTGTTGGTCTTTTCTATTATATTACAAGACTTCCTAGGACAAATTACATGCTGTGACACTGATTTCTTACTCTATCTTAAGCCCTCTCCCTTCCTTTCCAATAAAAACAGGAAGAGATGAGACAGAGAAAGATAGAGAGACAGAGACAGAAAGACAGATACAAAGAGATAGAGACAGAGAAAGACAGAGATGGGGAGAGAGATAAGAGGGATGAAATCATAGAATTATAGACCCTGAGGAATGTGTGGAATGAATAAATTAGTGAATGAATTAATTTTAAAAGAATATTTTTATAAGATTTTATTGTTTTATATGATAAATTAATAAGAATTTATTACATGAATGAATTTATTAAATACCATATGCTAAGAGTGCTGGATATACAGATACAAAAGCAACAGTCTCCATTCTCTCCTTCTCTGCTGCTTGCTGACCTCTCTGCCACCCCCACTCACAGCAGGGTAGAATCCCCCCAAAGCAAGGGGACCAAATTGTTGTGGATTCCTGGGATCCTAGGAAAGCACCCACTGGTTGTTTATGGTGATAGGGACAAGCAAGGAGGAGGAAAAGGAAAAGGAACGTGACCCTTCTCTGTCTGTTATGGGGGAGGGGGAGCACAGTTATTTTCTGATTTGATGCCTGAGGATCTTCCTTTAGAATTAGCATTTAAATGATTCCTTCAGAAAGAGAGTAATGGGTCTATCCCAACTCAAAGTCAAGGAAAATCACAGATGAGGTCCCAAGTAATATGAACCAACAACAGAGTTAGTCAGACAGGAGCAACAGTTGTTTTTTTTTTTTTTTTTTCCCCCCCCACACACACACTCATCTTACTGCCTCTATTAGAGATCTTATTACCATGGGAATGGACTGTGCTGAGACTATATGGGAAGATTACCTGACATACCTGAACTGAAATGCTGCTTGAAGAAGGGAAGGGGCATTTAGTGTCTGTATAGTTAGGGGATGATGGAATTCAGGGAGGATTCTGCCTCATTTTTAGCAAAACATCTTGTTGATTTTATATCTGTACATCTAACTAAGATATTGAACCTGGAGTTAGGAAACCTCAGTTCAAATCCAGCCTTAGACACTTACCAGCTGTTTGAGCTTGGGCGAGTCACTTAACCTCTGTCTGCCTTGGTTTCCAAATCCTTAAAATGGAAATAATAATAGCACCTACCTCCCCGGGTTGTTGTGAGGTTTAAGTGAGATGACATTAGCAAGGTGTCTTGCAAAATCATAAAATGCTTTATAAATGCTAAATATTATTACTAATATTATTGTGAAAATAAAATCTGGGAGTGTCCTATTCCATTTCTAGTAGAGTGCTTTGCACACAGTATGTGTGCAATGAATTTTTATTGATTTGATTTGTTCCCTACCTCTGGAATCAACAGTAGAAAATAGTGATGATGATGATGATGATGATGATGATGATGGTGATGTTGATGATGATGATGATGATGGTGATGATGATGCTGATGATGGTGATGATGATG
>CM053585.1:348599830-348616440 GCA_028646515.1 Pseudochirops corinnae | reverse complement strand
TTACATACCCTTCCATTGCACTCCACTCCACTCCATGACATTACACTCCACTCCATCCCATTCCAGACCATCACTCTCCACTCCATTCCACTCCTCCACACTACATCCCATTCCTTTCCACTCCACTCTACTCCACTCCATTACATTCTACTCCACTGCATTCTACCCCATTCCATTTCACTCCACTCCATTCTACCCCATTCCATTTAACTCCAGTCCTTCCCATCCCATCCCACTCCACTCCCCACTACCCCACTCCATTGCATTCCATCCCACTCCATTCCATTCCATCCAATTCCATTACACTCCACTCCACTCCACCCCATTCCATTCCATCCCACTTCACTCCATCCCATCACACTCCATCCCATCTCATCCCATCCCATTCCATCCCATTCTATTCCATTCTATCCCATTTGATTCCATTCCATTCCATCCCATTCCATCCCATTCTATCCCACTCCATTCCATTACATCCCATACCATTACATCCCATCCCATTCCATTCCTTTCCATTTCACTCCATCCCATTCCATCCCATCCCATCCCATGCCATTCCATTCCATTCCATCCCACTCTTTTCCATTACATCCCACTCCATTCCATTCCATTCCTTTCCACCCCATCCCATCCCATACCATTCCATTCCGTCCTATTACATTCCATTCCATCCCATTCTATCCCACTCCATTCCATTCCATTACATCCCATTCCATTCCATTTCATCCCATCCCATTCCATTCTATCCCACTTCATTCCATTCCATTCCATCCCATTTGATTCCATTCAATCCCATTCCATTTTGTTTCAATCCATTCCATTTCTTTCCATTCCATCCCATTCAATCCCATTCCATTCCATTCAATTCTATCCCACTTCGTTTAATTCCGTGCCATTCCATCCCACTCCATTCCATTCCATACAATCCCATTCCATCTCATTCCATTCCATCCCCCCCATTCCATTCCATCCCTCTCCATTACATTCCATTACATTCCATCCCATTCCATTCCATTCCATCCCATTCCATCCCATCCCATTCCATTCCTTTCCATTTCACTCCATCCCATCCCATCCCATCCAATCCCATCCCATTCCCTTCCTTCCCACTCCATTCCATCCCATTCTATCCCACTCCATTCCATTCCATTCCATCCCATTCCATTTAATTCTATCCCACTTCGTTTAATTCCATGGCATTCCGTCCCACTCCATTCCATTCCATACAATCCCATTCCATCTCACTCCATTCCATTCCATCCCATTCTATCCCACTCCATTCCATTCCATTCCATCCCATTCCATTTCATCCCTTTCAGTTCCATTCCATCCCACTACACTCCATTCCATTCCATTCCATCCCATTTTATCCCATCCCATCCCATCCCATCCTATCCCATCATATCCCATCCCACTCCATCCCATCCCATCCCATCCCATTCCACTCCATTCCATCCCACTCTACTCCACTCTACCCCATTCCATCCCATCTCACTCCACTCTACCCCACTCCATTGCCTTCCATTCCATTCCATCCCATTTGATTCTATTCCATCACATTCCTTTCCACCCTCCCATCCCATTTCATTCCATTCCATCCCATTCCATTCCATCGCACTCCATTGCATTCCATTCCATTCCATCCCATTTGATTCCATTCCATCAGATTCCATTCCACCCTTTCCATCCCATTCTATCCCACTCCATTCTATTCCATTCCATCCCGTCCCATCATATCCAATCCCATCCCATCCCATTCCATTCAACTCCATCCCACTCCACTCCATTCCATTCTATCCCCCTCCATTGCATTCCATTCCATCCCATCCCATCATATCCAATCCCATCCCATCCCATTTCATTCAACTCCATCCCTCTCCATTCCATTCCATTCTATCCCCCTCCATTGCATTCCATTCCATCCCATCCCATTCCATTCTTTCCCACTTCGTTCCATTCCACTCCATCCCATTTGATTCCATTCCATTCCGTCCCATTCCATCCCATTGCATTCCATTACATTCCATCCCATTCCATTCCCTTCCATTCCATTTGATTCCATTCCATCCCATTCCATCCCATTCCATCCCATTCCATCCCATTCTATCCCACTTTATTCCATTCTATTCCATCCCTTTCCATTCCATTTCATCCCATTCATTTCCATTCCATGCCACTACACTCCATTCCATTCCATTCCATCCATTTCATCCCATCCCATTCCATCCTATCCCATCATTTCCCATCCCACTCCATCCCATCCCATCCCACTCCACTCCATTCCATCCCACTCTACTCTACTCTACCCCATTCCATCCCATCTCACTATACTCTACCCCACTCCATTCCATTCCATCCCCTTCCATTCCATTCCTTTCCATTCCCTCCAATTCCATTACACTCCGCTCCACCCCATTCCATTCCTTCCCACTTCACTCTATCCCATCGCACTCCATCCCATCTCATCCCATCCCATCCCATCCCATCTTACTCCACTCCATTCCGTCCCACTCTACTCCACTCTACTCCTTTTCATCCCATCTCACTCCACTGCACTCTACCCCACTCCATTCCATCCCATTCCACTTCATTCCACTCTACTCCACTCCACCCTATTCCTTCCCACTCCACTCCTTCCCATCTTACTCCACTCCATTCCACTTCATTCCATCCCATCCCTCTCCATCCCATCCCATCCCACTCCATCCCATCTTATCCCACTCCACTCCATCCCATTCCACTCCACTCCATCCCTTCCCACTCCACTGCATTCCAGTCCTCTACATTACATCCCCTTACATTGTACTCCACTCCACTCCATTCTACTCCTCTCCACTCCATCCCATTCCATTCTTTTCCACTCCATTCTTCTCCATTCCATTTTACTCCACTCCATTCCACCCCTCCTATCCCATTCCACTCCATTCCTTTCCACTCCATTCCATTCCACTCTACTCCACTCCATTCCATTTCTCTCCACTCCACTCCCCTCCTCTCCCCTCCATTCCATTCCATTCTATTCCATCCTCCCTTCACCCAACAAAGTGATTTTCCTAAAGCTCAGCTCTGATCATGTCATCCCCATGCTCAATAAATTTCTTTTGTTCCTTATCATCTTCATGTTTAAATATAAAATCCTATGTTTTGTGTTCAAAGTCTTTCATCACCTGCCTACATTCCTTACATCTTAGGGTCCCTCTCCCCTTCAATACCCCCCTCCAGTTATACAGTTAAGATCCCACTCTCCTTTGCCATCTTAGTGATTATAGAGTGGGCTCAAACTCAAAATGGCGGCCACAAAGCGTTGCTACCTTATTTATAGGTTATTGTGTCTCCTCCAGTAGAGTGTTAGTTCCTTGAGGGCAGGGATTGCTTTTTCCTTGTTTTTGTATCCTAAGCACTTGACTCAATGCCTGGTACCAAACAGGCACTTAATAAATGTTGATTGGTTGATTTGGACTTATCTGACTTTGGAGGGGATAGACAGTGATACTGAGGACTTTGCTCAATCCTGTCTCACTTAAATTCAATTCAAGGCAAGTCAAGCCATCACCCTTGTGGTATCCTTGGTCCTCTTCCAGAATGAAGGTTGTTGTTACAGCAACCATTCATTTCTGGACCTGAGTCAAATAGTCTATTGTTTGACTACTGAGTCAAAACCATCCTTGGCTACTGTAGGTACCAGAGGACTCTGTCAAGGACTCCACTTGCTTGTCTTAATAGAGTTCTTCTGACCTTTCAAGAGCAATGAGATGGCCCAGTGGATAGAGCAGTGGGCCTGAAGTCAGGAAGAGCTGAGTTTAAATATGGTCTCAGACATTTACAGCTGTGTGACCCTGGACAAGTCACTTAACCCTGTTTATCTCAGTTTCCTTATCTGTTAAATGAGCTAGAGAAGGAAATGGCAGCCCCCTCCAGTATCTTTGCCAAGAAAATCCCAAAATGGGGTCCCAAAGAGTTAGATACTACTGAAATGACTGAGCAACAGCAATCAAACTTTTCAAAAAATCTCAAGGTCATGCCTGTTTCTGTTCATCTCTGATATTCATTTTCCTAAAATCAAGAGAAAAAAAGAATCATTAGGGACAGAAGAAAGAGAGGTGGCCATATAGTGTGTCTAGGGATACCAGAAGTGGTTACATGGTGACACCAAGGGGTGGGAGTAGGGGCAGATAAGGGAGATGGCATCTCTCTATACATAGGAACTTACAGCAATTCTTCTTCCTTTCCCAAAAGTTACCAAGGAAGGGAGAAATTTCATCCATTCTATGCTTTTTGTATGTCTGCCAGTTCCAGCTCAGTAGCCAATTAAGAGGCTTTTCACCACAATACAGTAAGCCAACAGGAAACAGCCAGACTACTTGAAATTGGGATAGGGCTTTCTCTATTCAGGCAGCATCAAACATTTTTCAGGAGGTTTGCCAAGCCTGTACTTGGGTCGCCAGTGGGCAGAGTATGCCATGTATGTCTCAAAGACTGATTCCCTACTGGCCAGTCCCTGTCACATATTTAGAACAGTAATATACTAGAAACAAAGTAGATGTCCATCACTTAAGAGACGATTAAACAATTTGTGATACATAAATGTACTGTAATTGAATATAACTATGCCATGAGAAAAGATGACAAATATTGGGAAGCACAAGAAGGTTATAGAATTATGCAAAGGGAAGCCAGGAAAACCAGAAAAAAATATTACTACGAAGTAAAAATAGAAAGCGTGATAATAACAGAATCAAAACTGAATTCTGTGAAATTACTATGACCATGTTAGATCACGAAGAAGAAATGTAAGAATGGATGTTTCCTCCTTCTCTGAAGATATTGGGAGAATATGGCTGTGCGTAAATGTATATGATATAAGACTTGGTTGATGGTGTTGGTAGTTTTTTTTCTCAAATGATTTCTTTTCTCTTTTTTATTCTTTGTTGCATGGGATAGCTTTCTTAGAGGGGGAGGGGTGATATTTTGTGAATTGTAGGTCATGTGAAAACAAAGCTAGAACCTCCTTTGGGTATGCCTCCCAGTCTAGTTTTAGAAGGTTTCAAGGAATACTCTATGGATATGAAGTCCTAACATGTCCACTCATGAGCTGCCCTTTAATAATAATTAATGGACACAATTGTTGTTTGTTGGTGGTGGTTCTTCATTCTTACAGATCACCAATGACCTCGGCAGGGTGGTATCTTGACTTACAAATGAAGTGGATTTAAGTAAGGCAGAACTCTCTCCTCCACAGTCATGGGGGTCCAGTGTCAAGACACAGATCTGGACAACTAGCAATGGCCCCCAAGAGACACAATTATTTTAATGCAAAAGCATTTGTTAAGATTATATAGTAAGAACAATAGCTACAAAGCATTTCTCTCACCCCAAACATGGGGAACTTCTCCCACAAATAGAAATACTGTCCTTGAGAAGAGTGAGCATGAGCTTTAGGACAGCAGTAGAGAAGAAAACATGGAGCGGACTGATGTCAACCTCAAATAGAAACAAATGCCTGGGTCCCATACTGACTTAGAAAATCATGAATTAACATTATGTTTTATTTTGTTTTTATTTATTTATCTATTAGGTTAAACATTTTCCATTTGTTTTTTTTATCTGATTCATACAGCACTTGGGAATTTGGGGGGCTGTTGAGACTGGTACACCAGGTGTTTGACACATTGGATAGAGAATTCATGTGGCCAAGGCCACTCCTGACTCCAATGCTACAGGGTCCCGATATCTATTCATTTAGTGACATCAAGTAAATTCCCACTTAGTAAAGATTATCTTCTGGGTGGGTCTCTCATCTGGGGACTTCTCCCAACAACTCAATTCCTTGACCCCAGGTCTAATTTTCTCTTGAATCTATACTTAGCTTTTCTCTATTTCTGGGAGTCCAACTTTTGGACACTCCTCTCTGCTGACTCTCTAGGTCTCTCTCTGACTCCCAGATGTGGACATTAGATGTGATGTCTCCTACTCGTCATGTCCTTAGTCACCCAATCCTTCTGCCTCCTGCTTTCTTCCTGTGTAGGAGCAAGGATGATACTTCACAAAACTGACTGTGTCCAGGGCTAGCTGGCTTAGCCATTTTATTGTTTGTTTGTTTTGGAGGGGGAAAGGCAAGGCAATTGGGGTTAAGTGACTTGCCCAAAGTCACATAGCTAGTAAGTGTCAAGTATCTGAGGTCAAATTTGAACTCAGGTCTTCCTGACTCCAGGGCCTGTGTTCTATTCACTGTGCCAGCTAGCTGTCCCTTGGCTTAGCCATTTTAAAGACCGTAAGAAGTGTGGCCAGATAGAATCAACTAATGCCTAATTGCCTCTTTAATTTCATCAAGGCACCTTCTTCATTCTTCATTGTTGTTATTGTTACTGTTTGTCCTTCATTCTCAAAGAGGGCCATGACATCAAGGAGGTGACACCATGACATGCAGGTCATATATGGCAGGTAAGTGGTGTAGTGAACTTGGAGTCATAAAGGTCTGAATTTGAATCCTGCCTCAGGCACATGACAGCTGGGTGACCCTGGAGAAGTCACTGAATATCTCACAGCCTCAGTTTCCTCATCTCTGCAATGGGGATAATTATAGCATCCAATCCACAGGGTTGTTGTGAGGACCAAATGAGATTGCATGAGCAATTTCTTTGCAAAACCTCAAAGCCCTATAAAAAGGCTAATTATTTTATAATGGAATAACAGGGCATAGACTTATTTTTGCATCTAAAAATAAAACACATTAACAACTTCTCTCCATTACCAGACCCCTTCTGTGATTTCATCTCCTGGACTGGGGAGGGGGTACTCAATTAGGCAGGAACCAACTTCCTCTTCTCCCTCCTCTATGTCTTACACAAAAAGGCATCAACAAGGATTTTTTTAATCTCCCACCGCAATCACTGAAGATCTGCTCTGTCATCCTGCACATAAGTGCCCTTGTAAGTTCATGACGTCCTTGCAAGGCTATGGAAAAATCTAGGGAAGGTCTAATACAAATGGAGAGCTAATAAGGAAAAGGATGGCTGCAGCTTTGGGGCCATTTTTAAAGCTTCTTTCTCTTACTCTTGAAATGTTTATTTGCAGGAAAGAGAAAATAGAATATTGATTATTTTGTGGAAAAGATGGAAAATTACTGAATTACTGGTCAAGGTACCCCATGAAATCCTGGGGTCACATCTGAAATCTGAATGCTGAGTGTCTGCCCACATCTTGGCACATAGTACATGCTTAATGAGTGATTGCTGAAATTAAGACTATAGAGGAAGTAGAGGGATGTCTTTAAAATATAAAATCCCCAAGCTAACTGAGGAACAAATAGAGATCTTAAGTAATCCAGTCTCAGAAAATGAAACAGAAATATTGGGAAAGGAAAACCAAAGGAGAATCTCTTGCCCCTGAAGAATTTGCAGAAGAATCCATTAAACATTTAAATAGCAATTAGTACCAATACCACACAAATTATTCTCAAAAATTGAGAAAATAAACATTCTGCAGGGTTCCTTTCAAGAGGGAAAATATATTACTAATACTTAAACCAGAGAAGGAGAGATCACAGAAGAACTGTAGACAAGATTCTAAATAAAATCCTGTCAAATGGACTTCAACAATTCATTCAAGAAATTGTTCTTTGTGACCAAGCATGATTTATACTGGAGATACAGGGATGGTTCGGCATTAAGAAACAATCAATATAATCACATGACAAACCACATCCAGAATGAAATTATTATGTCAATCAATGCAGAAAAAAATACAATTCTCATTTCTGCAAAAACTCTATAAAATGCAGGTGTAGAGGGACCTTTTAAAATATTGTAAAAAAGTATCTATCTAAACTAGGGAGCAAACAGCATATGCCATGGATAAACACAAGCTTTTCCAGGTGATTCAGTGATGCCTGCTCACTCTGCTCTTTGCCAGGATAGTTCTAGAATTACTTGCAATAGCAATAAAACAAGAAACTAGAGTGGTAAAATAAGAAAAAAGGAGATAAAATATATCTAGGGAATCATCAAAGATACCAATTGAGGTAATAGCTTCATCAAGGTTGCAGGCCATAAAAGAAACCCAGAAAACCCAAGAGCATTTCTATACAACACAAGACCCAAGAAGCAATAATAGAAAGGAAAATCCCATCGCAAATAACTACAAAATGGATAAACCATCTTGGGCCCATTCTACCAAAACACACCAAAGACTTGTATAGATTGAATTACGAAGTGTTCCTTACAGAAATGAAGAGCAACTCAAATAATTTGAGGAATATTCAGTGTGCATGGTTGTGCTGTGCTAACAAAAATTATAATGCTACCAAAGTTCATCTTCAGTTTGAATTCTACAATAAATAAGCTATCAAAAGGATTCTTTATATAGCCCAAAAGAGTAATACTGAAATTCATTTGGAGATAAGAAAGATCTATCATATCAAGGTGTAACTCAAAGTTTGACCCTTAGGTTAGTTGTATGGGACTTTCTTCTCACTGGTGGAGATCATTTACAAAGAGAAATAATGAAAAGAGATAGGGATAAAGGGGAGAGGGGAAGAATAAAACTTTCAGATCTTAACTAAATTACAAGGCAGCATCAGGTAGCAGTTAAAATGTAGAGAGGTAGGGGCGGGCTAGGTGGCACAGTGAATAGAACACTGACCCTGGAGTCTGGAGGATCTGAGTTCAAATCCGACCTCAGACACTTAACACATAAACCTAGCCATGTGACCCTGGGCAAGTCACTTAACCCCCATTGCCCTCTAAAAAAGCAAAAAAAATAAATAAAATGTAGAGAGGTAGATCAATGGAACATACTAAACAAGGGAGAATCAGAAACAATGGGACTCAATAACCTAGACTTTGATAGACAAAGAATAAATTAACTAGGAAACAACAATTTGATAAAAACTAATGGGAAAACTAGAAAGAAGTCTAGGATTTAGGCCTCGTTGTTTGTTGTTGTTTAGTTGTTTTCAGTCCTGTCTGACTCTTTGTGTCCTCATTTTTGGGATCATCCTGGCAAAGATACCAGAGTGGTTTGCCATTTCCTTCTGCAGCTCATTTACAGATGAGGAAACTGAGGAAACCAGGGTTAAGTGACATGCCTAGGGTCATACAGCTAGTCTGTGTCTTAGGATTGATTTGAACTCAGATCTACCTGACTCCAGGCCTGGCACTCTATCCACTGTGCCACCTAGCTGCCCATGACTCACTACATATATATTTGTGTGTATACATAAAAATATATACATATATATAATATGCTCATACATATGTGTACATATACCCACTTGTATCTACATCAGTATGTGTATATAAGCATATTACTAGTGACTAGATAGGATCCAGAATCATAAAAATATGCATGTATAAGCATGTGTGTATACATATATGCATGTATGTATGTGGAACCCATGTAGGCACAAGTAACATGCCTATTTACACATAGCATTCTGGTTGTCCATAATTTTTATGCCTTTTGTTAATATTTATATTCTTCAGCCTCATAATCCCCAAATACCTTTCTCCGGGACCAGTAATTCTCAAAGCATGGTCCAGGGATCACTGGGAGTTTCTGAGATCCTTTCATGGGGTCTATGAGACGGAAACTCTTTTCATAATGCTTTAATTCTAATAACAGTATATATTGACTCACATTCACAAAATCTCTTTGTGGGAAGAAGGCTTCTTCAACAATTTTTAAGAGTGTAAAGTATTACTAAGACCAAAAAGTTTGAGATCCACTAGACAACTCCTCCCCAGGCTCATTCTTTCTCCAGGCTTATTCTATCACTGCTCCCTTCCTTTCCAGTATAAAGAAATTTTCCTACAACTAGCCATTAACTTTTCCTTGAGAGTCCCTTCCATACCTTGTCTTAACTTACATGTCTGCAAGTATCAGAGGTAATTCTTTGTCTTTCTGCCTCTGTGTTCAGTACTTGTTTGTCTTCAGATTGTAGAACCAGGAATAATGGAAGAAAGTTACAAAGAGGAACCTTTAGACTTGATATAATAAGGCACCCCTCCAAAAAAAAAAAAAACCCAAGCCCCCAAACTCACTATTTATAAGAGAAATGTTCTGCCTCAGGAGATAGTTTCACTGGAAACCTTTAAGCAAAAACAGAAAGACCATTTTCATAGTGAGAATTCCTTTTGTGTATGAGCTAAACTAGATGGCTATGAGATCCTTTCCTATCTCTGAAATTCTGTTATTCTAGCCTTTACATCAAGCTGTCTCTCCAAACAGAAATCCTTAATTTTTATCAGTTTGTTTTCCTTGGCTAACTTTACTCATTAGTCTTTGACAACCTCCAAGAATAAAATATAATGGAAGGACTATTTTTTTAGTAAGTGGGTAAGTCTCCTTGAGCAGATCATGGTTCAATAGCAGAGACAAATAAAATCCATAACTCATGACATCCAAGGTGATGGAGTCTTTTTTTCATTGATCATGGTTGTCTTCTTCTTGTCCTAAGAAGAATCTAGTGAAATGAGCTCCATGATCTGGGACTATAGTTATCCTGTCTTGACTCCCTCTAATTACTTTGCCCCCTCTGATATCATTATAGTTCAATATTTCTCAAGTTTTGAGGATTATTTTGACTTTATTATCACTTTAATTTTATTCAGATATTTAATTAGAAACAAATTGAACCCTCCTTACACTTATTAGGTTTTTCAAGTTGTAAAAATATCTTAAGTCTGCTATCATTCATAGAGTACACATGGTTTTTGGTGTGATTTGTTAAGCATTATAAATTTTATGAAAGAGTATGATGAAACTATTAAAAGCAAGATTTCAAAATATATCTATTTAGAGAAGAGTTATTTATATTCACTTTTCTTTTAATAGTACCTGGATGCACTCTATGAGTGCATGTGGATTATTGGGTTGTTCTTTGTTTTGTTTTTTTTCTTTGACCCTGATCTATGATTTTTTTCTTTGACCCTGATCTATAATTTCTTGTTGCATAGGAAGATCATGAAGAGAAGCTTCCTCTACCAATGTAGGTTGACAATTCTTTTGCAACTTTTTATTTTAAGAGAGTTTTCTGGGAGCAAGTTAAATAGGAAGTTAAATGACTTACCCAGAGGTCAACAGCTAGGTCGAAGATGAGATTGGAACCCAAGGATTCCTTATTCTGAGGCTTATCATTTACCCTTTACACCATGCTATGCCTGTTATGTTTTTTTTTATGAACTATTAAAAATGTCCTTTGGAATTCATGGCACTGCATCTTAAATATTAACATGAGTTTTAAGCAGGTAATAAAGGGAATCAAGATTATTAAAAAATCTGCCTATCATCAATTATAAATGCTGTTCTCTCCCCATTGCCCCATCCTCATCCTTTTTGGCTTCTCTGCAGCATTTTGTACTACTGACTATTTCTTCTTCAATTCAATTAAGAAAATGATTTACCACCTACTAAGGTGTTGTTCAGTCATCCAGTTGTGTCTGACTTGATGTGACCCCATGTACTTTTGTCTATGGGGTTTTCTTGATGAAGATATTGGAATGGTTTGCCATTTCCTTCTTCAGTGAGTTCTCATTTTAAAGATGAGTAACCAAGACCAATATGAGTTAAATGACTTGCCTAGGTCACAGCTAGTAAGTATCTGATGTGAGATTCAAACTCAGATCTTCAAGATTCCAAGTCTGGTGCTCTAGCTTTAGAGGTTTGCCTAGAGTACTGAGATATTAGATCATTTTCCCAGGGTCATAGCCACTATGGCTCAGAGGCAGGACATGAACCCAAGGTCCAGCTATTTGCACCATGACTGTCATTAGGAAATGATTGATGTATAAAAAAATTGCATTATAAAAACAAAAGCATAAACATAATGTTCTTCCTTTGGCCTGTTCCTGCCTCTAAACTTCATTAAAAAATTATTCGAGTGTTTTCTCAATCACTTAACCTTGAAGTTTCAGGGTTGCTTGTGGCTCTTCCCTTTCTTTCACTCTTTGCCCCTGACAAACACAGCTGACTACAAGCTGGCTGAAGCTAACCTTGTCTCCATTCTCAGGCTAATGAATTGACTAGGACCGACACTGTCACTTCTAGCCTCTAATTATTTTGTAAATCCCCCACCTGCAGCATGGCCATTCTCTCTGTCTTAGGTGTATGTGTATGTGTACGTGTACATGTATGTGTATGTGCATGTCTATATCTATGTATGCACATACATGTATATATGCATACATACAAACATGTGTATGCACACACGTTTGTATATATAGTGTATATTTATATACACTATATGCGTGCATACACACACACACACACACACATACACATATATGTATATACACCCTATTCCTAGACCCCTCCTCTGGTATTCCAGCACATGCTATGTGTTACCTGAAACTGCAACTCACTTGTCCCGATTAAAGACCTCAATTTTGTTCTATTGGCTGTTTTCTCTTGAGTTCAGGTTTACACCCCAACTCACATTTGATAAGTTGCCAAATCCTATCATGTCTACCACTGAAATATCCTTACTCTCTTATTTCCACGGCAATGACCATAATTCAAAATTTAATCATGTCTTGCCTTCACTATTGTGAGAATATTCTTTCTTCCTTAAGTCTAGCCTTCTTTCAGTTCCACGGGCAATGTGAATGCACACATATCTACTCCAAAGTACATAATGATATTCTCTTTCCCACTGAATGAAGCATAATTATAATTTTTATCTTCATATTCAGGAGTCTCCAAAATTTGGCTCCAGCCTAATGCCACACTAGCTCTCTCTGTAATAACTCTTCCTTTTAACCATATTGGACTGCTCACAAATCCCTGTTCTCCTCCTGTCCTGTCCCTTCTCTAATGATTTGCTCATTTTGTGCCCCTATCATGCCCTTCCTGTTCCATTTCTGTCTGTGTCTAGTCTCCTTCCTTCCAGACTTCTCAGCTATGAATGGCTTCCTGATCCTTTCAACTGAAAATGATCTCTCCCTTTTCAAATGAACATAGCATTTGGTTTGGTCCTCTACACTTATCAGCCTTGAATCTTAGTTACTTGTGTAAATATCTTATCATTCCTTTCATGTACAACTTTGTCATTAAAATGTAAGTACCTTGAGGTCAGGAACTGTGTTCTTTTTTCATCAATGGTGCCTCTGAATTTGAATCTAGACTTTTTATGATGAATTCAATTCTTTGTTTATTACATCTTATCAGGAAACCTCCTAACTCTGCCTGGGAAATCCTAGGCAGAGCTTTTGACCTCACTGGAACCTGAACATCCTCACCTATCAAATGAATGCATTGCAGCAGATTAAGGTTTCCTTTAACTTTAAGAGTCAATATATTTTTTAAAGGAAAAGAATGTTTTTGAGTAATGCAATTTCATTTAAAATGGACTGAGGAACCATATTATTAAATAAAAAAAATAATGGGTCATTTTCTGAAATGAATAGTTACAGCCTAATTCATATATTTTATTAATTGAAATTTTCCACATCTTGATTTTTTTTTAAAAAGAGGACATTTCAGTAATCAATATCAGTTATTATCAGTGATCAATAATAAAGGCAGCTAGGTGACTCAGTGAATATAGAGAGCACTGGGCTTGGAATCAGGAAGACTCATCTTCCTGAGTTCAAATCTGGCTTCAGATACCTACTAGCTGTGTGAACCTGGATAAGTCACTGAACTCTGCTTGCCTCAGTTTTCTCACCTGTAAAATGAGCCAAAGGAGGGAACGGTAAACTACTCTAGTATCTTTGCCAAGAAAATTCCCAATGGAGTCGTAAAGAGTAGGACATGACTGACATAACTGAGAAACAATATCAGTAATCCAAATATATTTCCTTTTATTTTTCGTCTCTTCTCTTCAGACCTATACACAGTCAATTTGGTTTTAAATTGATGACAAGATTGTTTTCACTGTTTTAATTCAAAATGTAGAAAAGTCCTGGAAGAACCATGTGACTTTTGACAAATCACTTGAGCCCTTTGAATCTCAGTTTTCACTTCCGTAAATTGTGTATCATAACACTTGTATTACCTATCTCACTGGGCTGTTGTAACGATCAAATAAAATCGTGCCTGTAAAAGACTTTGCTAAGGATAAAGCATTATAGAATTGTATTATCATATATCACATATTGTCATGTCATGTGATGTGCATATATTATCTTCCATTATATTATATCACATTATATTTATATCATATCATGTTATATAATATTACATCACATATTAAACCATACCTAAATATTGTTATTACTACTATTTTAAACTGACAACAAAGCAAGACTGGTTGAAAGAAATCTAAAGTCTTGAAGTTCTATTAAATGGAATAGAGAAAAAATTGTTAAATAAGAGACTTCAAATGATGAAAAAGGGAACTGTGAGTAAAAGAAAGTAATGAAATTACTAAGAAAGCTACATCAGGAAAAACAGGGTAAATGCTGATTTTTCTGGAGCCCCCATAGATAAATCACTCACTCCCACTGGACAAAGCAGTGTGACATAGTAGCACAATATTATAGTTATAGTATTATAGTGAACATATTTGGGTTTGAGTTGTGACCCATCGTTACTAGCCATGTGACTTTGGGCAAGTCATTTCATTCTCCTAAGTCTCAGTTTCCCCACCTGAAAAATGAGGATTTAATTATTAGTATAATCCAGATCCTGCCTATCTTTCTCATCATATTACACATTACTTATTTCACCTCATGTATCTATACACCAGTCAAACTGGCTTATTTGACATTCTACACATACTCCAGACCATCTCCCCTCTCTATGCCTTTTTCCAATTGATCCCTTTATCCTGGAATATTCTTCCACTTTACCTCTATATTTTGGAATCCCTAGTTATCTTCAAGACTTGCCTCAAGAGGTATCTACTTCAGGAGGCTTTTCCTGATTGCCTTCAGTTGTTAATGACAATTTACGTTTGTGTATATCTTGTATTTATCAGTCTGTAAACATGCTGTACTATCTCTTCCTTCTCCTTCCCCTTACACAAGATGAGATTCTTGAAAGGAAGGATTGTATTAGCAAGCACCTAGTACAACAACAGGTGCTTAATAAATGTGTGTTGATTGAGTGCGACTTATCCTACCTGTATCATCATCATCCACAACATCACCACCTTCTTCTTCTTAATTGGCATGTTGATTGAATGCTATTTGAATTGCTTTCATCATAGGGCTGCACGAGAGAAATGCCTCATTAAAAATGTCATAGAAATTTGATTTAGCATGATTTTGGCAATGAGTAATCAAGAGTAATTAATTGCACACTGTCTTCTCTATGTGATGAGTTCTTCCTCGGAACTTCTATTTGAGGAAGTGCCCAAGGCAACCATGCTCATTCATTCAATCTTTTCCCATCTCTGCTCCTAATTCTCTGGAGTTCTTCATGTTGTCTCAGCTGTCTTTTTACCCTGGAAGATTCCTTTATCCTTGTAGCCTCCTCTGATTTTCTCCCAAACTTCCACTTTGAAGAATACCCAAGCCAGCCATAGTTATTCCTTAACTCCTCTTCCAGTTCTGTTTCTGTCTCTGTAGACTTCTCTTTTCCCCTCCCCATCACTCCCACATCCCTACCCTCACCCCCATCCCCATTCCCATCTCCATTCCCATTCCCAATCCTCATCCCCATCTCTGGATTTTAAACTCCCTTTTATGTATTGTCTTCCCCCATTAGAATGTTAGCCCCTTGAAGTCAGGGGCTGACTTTTTGTTTATACTTTTATTGCTAGTACTTACCATGGTGCCTGACACATAGCAAGCCCTTCAGTTTTTGTTGATTTGTTGACTCAATGGGCAGAAGCCTATGGCTAGACTATGACTATCAGGTTTTGTGCCATTTCTCCCTTTTTTCTTTTTCAGCTATAAAATGAGTATAATTATAATGACTGCATGACTTACCTTACTGGATCACTGTGAGTTCCATATTAGATACTGAGGCAATGTGTAATACTGAATAAAGGAGTGAATCTTGTAGCTAAGGATGGCCTGGGTTCAAGTCCTGCCACTGCCACATAGTGGCTAGATGAGCCTGGGCAAGTTCCTTCATTTTGGAGTATTCAGGGCAACTTGCTAAGCTTATAAATTGCAGAGAAGGTATTGCATTGGTAGAGATTTATCTGCATGAGGGATTTCCCTATGGTGATGAAATCACAGGTCTAGTCTCTATCCTTATTCAAATTTGGTATGAGTTTTTGGAGTCTAGTAACTGTAGCTCAGGTTAAAGTGATCTCTTCTTCTTCAAATTTCTAATAATACATTTTCTTAACTTTCTTCTTTTCCCTTATCTCATTCTTCCTGCTGGTATAAATATTTGTGTATTTGTCTTTCCCCTATAAGATGTTAAAAGTAAATGTTGGTATACAGTGGAGCTTCATTTTATAGTGGTTAAGGCCTAAAATTAAAATATATATATAAAATGATGCTTAAAATTTCTTTAAAATACAAGACAGAATTTTAAAAACAGATTTAGTTTGAAAGAGACTTTGGTCTTTTAAAAAAGAAGACACTGTATATCAGAAAACAGATGGATTTGAGATAGTTTCTATAGAAACAATGGAATGAACATTTTATTTTTCAGAATACCTACTTAAACCATCAGGTCAGAGGTGAGAACCAGAAGTTCTTTTCCAGTAGAAG
>CM053585.1:348576115-348599330 GCA_028646515.1 Pseudochirops corinnae | reverse complement strand
TGGTATTTAAATGAATGCACTATCTATATTTCTTATGTAGAGAGCCTGTTACATTTTGTGATTAATAACTATATCAGCATATTTATAGTTACTGTAGGCATTGTGAATACTGCATTGCTGATACACCTTCCCACCAAGATGGCATGTAATCCAATATAGGTTCTACATATACCTCTATATTAAACATTTTCACCATCGTCAAGTTGTGAAGAATTATAGCCAATGGAATGAACCACAAGAGAGAAGAAACAAAACAAAACAAAAAAGAGAGAGAACAAATAGTTTGCTTCAATCTGCATTCATACTCTGTAATTCTTTCTCTGGGTGTGGATAGCCTTTTTCCATCATGAGTCTTCTGGAATTGTCTTAGAACCTTGCATTGCTGAGAAGAGCCCTGTCTATCAAAGTTGGTCATCACAGATACGATGTGTCTGTAATTGTGTACAATGTTCTGGTTCTGCTTCCTTCACTCAGCATCAGTTTATATAACTTTCTCCAGGTTATTATGAAATCTGCCTGCTCCTCATTTCTTATAGCATAATAGTATTCCATGACATTCATATACCACAACTTGTTTAGCCATTCCCCAATTGATGGGCATCCCCTTGATTTCCAACTCTTGGAATGAATACATTTTTTAAAACCCATTATGAGACAGCATCCAAAACAATGGATTCTGTCATATTAATTCCTCTTTGCGTGCATATGTTATAATAAAGTTAAGGATGAAGAATTTATCAGATGTTGAAAGGATGTGAAAGAAGTCAATTGATGAAGTTCTTTAAGGACAAGCAATTGAAACTGGTTATATCAAGTCTAAAGATAACCTGATTTAGCAGAAAAATCCCTAGATTTGGAGTCAGAAGATGTGAATCCCAACTCTGTCAATAAACATTCATTAGATGCCTACTACGTGCCAAGCACTGTGCTTGGGATACAAAGAAAAGCAAAAGACAAGTCCCTATAGTCAAGGAACTCAGAATTTAATGGGAGAAAACAACACATAAAAAGAAACTAAGCGTGGGGGTCCGGGAGCATGATGAAAACCTACAGTTGGGTGGTAAATGATGAGGTGACTGCTCTACCCTTCTGAAATGGAGAATCCAGGAGGAGCTCTCTGATGTCCACCTTTTACCCTCTCTAATCAGGGAAAGGGAGGGTCTGAGGGTTTCTTTTTTAAAAATCAATTCATATTCTTTATTTTAGTTGCTGTTAACCAGATATCTAACAATTTTTTGAAGGGGATTGCTGAGGAGACATTTTAAAAACTTGTGACCTTGGTCAAGTCACATAACCTTCATTGAACCTCATTTCCTCATGTGCAAAACAGGAATGATAATGCACTATCAGCCTGACAGGTTTATTGTGAGGAAATGTTTTATTCTATTCAATTTTATTCTATTTATTAATAGAACATAAGCACCTTGAGATCAGAGTCTGGTTTTTGTTCTGTTTTCATTATTGTCATCATCTAGGACAACCTTTGGAATAGTAGGCACTTAAATGCTTGTTAAATTCAATTTGAAGTGTTTGAAAAATGCAAAACTCTGTGTAAAACTGGGTGATTGCTATTATTTTATGCCTGTAGGATTTTATAGCATTCCTTGTAGAGACTGGAACAGTTTATTATTCAAAAATGCAAAAAATATTCTGTGATTTCATCTCTTTAACTACTTTGATATTCCCTTCACTGATACAGATTGCAAGCCCTTCTATGACTCTACTAGACCATTCTAGGGAATTTCTTTTGGTGAAAAAGATGGTTAACTTTCTGGGGATAAACCTCTCTGAGCTTAAACAGGACAGCCCATGGATGAAAGATACACATAATATTGTTGGTCCCTTAACAGAAATTGTTCTGATCTTGAAAGGATCATAGCTTGTTCATGGCCTTCTGGAAGTCAGGGTCACCTTGGTGATACAATAATGAATCATAGGACCATGTACTCTAGAACTGAAGGGGACCATGAAGAACCCCCTGTGTGATCTTGGGCAAGTTACTTGACTTCCCTGGGCTTCTGCTTCCTAATCTGCAATAATTCTACAAACCCATTCATTTAAGAAATGAAGAAACAGAGGTCCAGATACATTAGATTATTATATATAGACTTTCCCAGGGTTGTATAGGGTAAGTAAGTGTCAGCAATAGGAATTGAATCCATATTCTCTGCCTTCAAATCCAGCAATTTCCACTCTGCCACACTGTTCAGAGATGGCTCTTTCCTATGTGAGAAAATTGTAGTCCTGACCTTGATTTCTGTGAGACAAAAGAACCAACAGGATTTTTCATTATAATAATAGCTAATCTCGATATAGTGTTTACAATATCATGATAAAGTCCTAAGTATTTTTCAACTATTATCTCATTTGACCCTCATAAGAACCTTTGGAGGTAAAGTATTATTAAAATCCCCATTTTAAAAATGGGGAAACTGAGGTTAAGCAAACTTGCTCATGGTCACACAATGAGACTAGAATTTAAGTCATCCTAGCACTCTATTCACTACACCACTTAGCTATCTCCCTTCAGGGTTCGATATGATATGATAATGAGTATGGCAGAGGAATGGATGAATAAATTCACCATATAGACGCCGATTGGCAAGTTTTGGTTTGCTTTGGTTTTTTTACAAGAAAAAAAGCATCAGGGTTTATTTCTCACTGCCATTGATCTTTTTATTTTGTTGGATTTTTGCCCTACTTACAGGAGAGTTGCTATAAGGACTGCTTTTTCAGCCAAAAGAAAGGATCATCTTTAAAAAAAAAACCAACAAAGATGAGTTTTAGCATTCTATGTCTACCTGGGATGGAATCAGAGAGGAGAAATACATGTGAATAAAAGAACCAATACTGATTTACTCTCTAAACACCTTCATCCTGAAGAGCTCAAAAAGTGTTCAGAGGCATTATCTTATTATCACCCATTCCCAATTCAGAGATTAGGTCATTTTGCGCATTAGAGCTCAAAGGCTGGGACAGGGTCCATTTCCTTTGCTTTTTAGACATTCTATGGGACAATGGGTATGCTAAAAGGAGTTTTGGTTTCGATAATAAAATGCGCAAGCTGATCAAAGTCACTGAGGCACTGCCTCCTTCTTCTCTTTAGGATTTCACATCCCTTCTTATGCTCAGATTACATTAAATTCAATTATAATATTGAAAGTAGAAGCTTCGGGGTGGCTAAGTAGTAGACAGAATAGAGCACCGGCCCTGGAGGCAGGAGGACCTGAGTTCAAATCCAGTCTCAGACACTTCTTAGCTATGTGACCTTGGGTAAATCACCTAACCTCAATTGCCCTGCCTTACCCCCTCCAAAAAGAAAAAAAAAGTGGAAGCTCTAGGGAAGTCAAAATTTATGGGAGAAAACATGAAAACATAAATAACTGATTAGGTTTAATCAAGAAAGACTAAGCTTTTTCACATACTCTGGCTAATTTATAAGAACCTTCATTCAGATTCTTGGGCTTCAGCCTACTGTGTCACAGCAGATAATCTGGCCAATTTTATTTAGAATACATAATCTCAATTTTGATCAAAGCTCAAGCTTACTGACTATGGCTTTAAAAGAAAACCATAGTACCTAATTAGATTTTTTAGTGACATCTAGTGATTGAGATAGGAACCAAGAGGGAAGAGATTTTTATAGCAATGTTTTGAAGTGTGTGGATCCAGGCTTTCACACTTTAAACTTCCAGGCTCTCACATTTCAGATTCTCATCTCGACCACACTCAACTTGGGGATTGTTACAAGCCATGTCTATTGGGCTCTAAGTAAATAGATACCACTGAATCTGGACAGAAAAATCAGACAATTCAAGAGAAAAAATCAAACAAATTGAACTAGTTGCAAAACATGACAGATGACATAAAAAAAAAATATTCTTTTTTAAGCTGCTTAGAAAAGATTAGACAAGAAGAAATAAATCCATAGCTAAGAAAACCATCTATGGTAAGTAAAAGAATTCTTCAATATCTCTCACTTCCATTTTCTCAGTCAAAGATCTTCTAGATCAAGGAAGTGAGGCAGAAAGAGTGCTGACCTTGGTGGCATTAGATCCAAGCTTGAAACCCAGTTTTGCTACATACTATCTGTGTGACCTTGGGAAAGGCATTTTAATTCTCGAAACTAGCCTCAGTTTACCCATCTGTAAACTGAGGTGGTTAGATTAGGAAAACTCCATGATCCCTCTAGAGCTATGGTCTTACGCTGAAAACAAATAGGCTCAAGGGATAGGTATTGTGATATGACAGCTAAGGGACCAGACTTGGAATCAGGAAACACCTGGTTTCAAGTTTCCTCTCTGACACTCACTAACTGTTTGACTTGAGAACAAAATGTTTAACTGCTGTCTGCCTCAGTTTCCTCCTCTATAAGGAATTGGGTCTGATATTCTCCAAGGTCCTCTCTAGGGGTCTGCTGGGTGGTGCTGTGGATAGAGTGCTGGATCTGGAGTCAGGAAAACCTGAGTTCAAAACCAATCTCAGACACAATAGCTGTGCGACCCTGGGCAAGTCACTTAACCCTGATTGCCTCTCTTTCTTCATCTGTAAAATAACCTAGAGAAAGAAATGGCAAACCAGTCTAGCATCTTTGCCAAAAAAAACCCAAACAGAGTCACAAAGAGTTGGACATGACTGAAATGACTAAATAACAATCAAGGCTCCTTCTAGCTCTAAATCTAGGGTTCTATCATTTGAAAGTAAAAATATATACTACTACTACTAATAATAATAATAAAGTATTTACATAACACTTTCTTTACAAATTTTACCTCATTTTCTCCTTACAACAACCCCAGAAAGTAGTTTCCATTAATATTATTATCTCAATTTTACCTAAGAGCAATGTAAGGTAGGCAGAGGGTAACTGACATGCCCAGGGTCACATGACTAGTAACTATCTGAAGCAATAGTTGAACTGACTTCCTGCCTTATGGTTCCAGCACCCTATTCGCTGTACTACTTAACCATCTTATATATGAGCTAACTAAGAAAAACCTGCCTGCAATCCATGATCCCAGGTCTCCAGTCCCAGATAATTTAAATCTAATTATATCTTCTATCAACTTCTATCTAATTATATCTCGTATTAACTTCTATTTAATTCAAGGAGCTCCAGGGTCTGTGACTTGGTTAATCAACTCCAGGGACTTGTTTTGAACCAAGTTAAGACACTTGCTGAGGATTAAACAACTTAGGAAGGTTCAATTTGAACCTCTATCTTCCCGACATCATTCTATCCACCATGTTATGTTGGAAAAGAAAACCAGAGACACAGGCACCAACTCACCTAGTTAAATTCAAGCTGGGAAGCCAGTCCATCCTGCCAAAGCCATTCACAGAGATAGAAACAGAACACAGCACTTGCAATGAAGATAGTGGAAGCTGGAGGAGACTCTTCAGAAGCTATCTCTCTTTTAATTAGGGGCGTGGGAGGTAGAGAAAAGGAGAAAGAAAGAATAAGACTAAGAGGCCACTGCTCAGATAAGACTAAGAGGCCACTGCTCAGTGTTTTCTGCAGTGATCAGTCAGAGCAGGGCTACCAGAAGCATTCATAAACTCAGTCAACTATGACTCTCCTACCCATCGAGTCATCATGTTCCCTGGAATTCTGGGAAGTTTTCAAGGAGAGTCCAAGGTGAATGCTCCCTAGGATGGTCCCTATTGGCCAATTTAACCTTTGCTTCAGTAGTAAAAGGGGAAATATAGTAGAGAGAGGTAGCTTGATGTGACGTATTCAGAGCCAACCAGGAAGACCTTGGTTCAAGTTGGACCTCTGATACATACTGGCTATGTGACCCTGGGCTCATTTAACCTCTTTCCTCTTTTCTTTACTCTAGGTAACTCTTTAAGACTAGAAAGTGCCAATCTGCTTTGGGAGGGGGAGTTTTTACATCCAGGAGTTCTTTATAACAATGGTTCTCAATGTGATCTGGGGACAACTGGGAAGTCCCCAAGACTCAGGGAGTCTGTCAGGTCACAAATATTTTCAGAATAATACCAAAATGTTTTAAATTCTAACACAGAAAATGTGCATAGCTATAACCCACATAAACAAAAACTCTTTTTTTTAAAGAACATGATGAGTCCTTAGATCAAAAAATTTGAGAGCTAGTATGGTATGCAACTGGACCCGTTCAGTAAGAAACAGATGCAAACCAATGAAATTAGACTCTTGGTTGTATGAATCCACCTATAAATAATTAGCAAACAAACCCTTAGGAAAAATCTTTCTCCTCTCTCTCTCTCTCTCTCTCTCTCTCTCTCTCTCTCTCTCTCTCACTCTCTCTCCCTCCCTCTCCCTCTCCCTCTCCCCCCCGTCTGTCTCTGTCTGTGTCTCTGTCTCTCTCTCTCTGTCTCTCTGTCTCTCTCCCCCCCCTCTGTCTGTCTGTGTCTCTGTCTCTCTGTGTCTCTGTCTCTGTCTCTCTGTCTCTGTCTCTGTCTCTCTGTCTCTCTGTCTCTCTCCCCCCCGTCTGTCTCTGTCTGTCTCTGTCTGTCTGTGTCTCTCTCTCCCTCTCTGTCTCTGTCTCTCTGTCTCAGTCCCTCTCTCTTTCTGTCTCTCTCTCTGTCTCTCCCTCTCTGTCTCTCTCTCTCTCTGTCTCTCCCTCTCTGTCTCTGTCACCTCTTTTTCTCTCTCTCTTTCTCCTCCTCCCCCTCTCCCTCCTTCCCCATTTCTCTCTCTCCCTTCTTTCCCTTCCCCTCCTTATCCTACTCCCTCTCTTCATCAAAAATATAAAACTTGTTCACAAAACCACAAAAACAACATTTTAAATAGATGTTGCCATACCAACTTAGGGTTTTCATTTAAATTAAATCACAGGTCTCATCCCTATCCAAGTATAACATAGTGGGGGATGGGAGGTAGGGGGGCTTCTGATTCTACCCTCTCACCTTGAGCAAGCTACCTGAATCTGGGGCTTTAGTTTGCTCATCTATAAAATGAGGGGAATTAACCAGAATGGCCTCTAAGGTCCCTCCCAGCTCTAAACATTAAAACTTTGAGGCAGAATTGTTGCTAAATTTGGATTAGAGTTGCTGTGGCTAACCAAATAAAGGAATGAGGCTCCAAGACCAAATGTAGACAGAAGCCATTAGTTCTATGTAGCAAACTCAGAACTGTGAACTAACATTGGTTCAAAGAATCAGAATGGCAGCAATAGTGCTAGTAATATCCAAGGAGCATCTTGGCACAGTGGTTAGTCTGCTAATCTGGGAGTCAGGAAGTCCACCGTTCAAACTCCTGGCCTCTCCCACTAGCTGTGTGACCCTGTGCAAGTCACTTACATTCTATCTGCCTTAGATAACCTTCTGGAACTCTTCTAAGTCTTAGAAGGGTGGTGATCTATATTGGGTGAAGGGTTTATAATCACTTTTTTTTTTCTTACTACTTTACAATTTGCAAACTCCTCTTAACATGTAAGGTTGAAAGTGTTCCAATCTTAGTGTCATGTTGGGCACGTTAAAGCTTCAAACTGCAATGACATTGGAATACTATATCATTTTGTAAATGTCTTATTTTTCCCCAATTACACGGAAAAACAATTTTTAACATTTTTTTTTTTAAGTTTTGAGTTCTAAATTCTACCTCTCTCACCCTACCCTCTCTGAGGTGGTAAGCAATCTGATATAAGTTATACCGCATTATTTTTTTTTGGAGGGGGGAAAGCAGGGCAATTGAGGTTAATTGACTTACCCAATGTCACACAGCTAGTAAGTGTAAAGTGTCTGAGGCCAGATTTTAACTTAGGTCCTCCTGACTCCAGAGCCGGTGTGCATTATTTTTTTTTAAAGATGAGTTTTTATTTAATAATATTTTGGTTTTTTTCCAATTACACATAAAGACAATTTTCAATCTTCATTTTTTTTTGGAGGGCAGAAGGCAAGGCAATTGGGATTAGGTGACTTGCCCAGGGTTACACAGCCACTGTGTCAAGTGTCTGAGGCCAAATTTGAACTCAGGTCCTCCTGACTCCAGGGCTGGTGCAATCTGATATAGGTTATTCCTGTGCAATCATGTAAAATATATTTCCACATTAGTCATGTTATGAAAGAAGAAATGGAACAAAAGGAAACACACGCACAGTGAAAATAGTATGCTTTGATCTGCATTCAGATTCCATAGTTCTTCCTCTGGATGTAGATAGCATTTCCTGTCATGAGACTTTTGGAATTATCTTGGATCATTGCATTGCTGAGAAGAGCTGATCATCACACAATGTTGCTGTTACCATATATAATGTACTCCCGGTTCTGCTTACTTCACTTAACATCAGTTCATGTAAGTCTTTCCAGGTTTTTCTGAAATCTGCCTGCTCACAATTTTAAAGATGTATTTTTAATGACATATTTTGTTTCATATCACCTAAGTTTCTCTCTCTCCTTGCCCCTCCTACAGAACAATCCCTTATAATGAGGGACTTTTTTAAAGAAAGAAAAAGGAGAAAAAATCAGCATAATTGATCAATACATCAAAAAAAAATCTGAAAATATCCCCAATGTTCCACATCCTTGGATGCCCCACCTCTCTGCGGAGGAATGAGTGGAGGGAAGTGTCTTTTCAGATCTCTTCTTTGGATGTCATGGTTGTTCTTTATAATTGAAGTGCAAGGATGATTGTCCTTTATTAAACTTTAGCAGCTTAAGACTGCACTAAGACTTGGGTTCCCTCGTATAAGAGGAGATCAAAGCTCAAAGAGCTTCATCCTCAGAGAGATGATTTTCTCAGGGTCACATGACTGGCATGTGGTACAAGGCTGGGACTTGAACCCTGGTCTTCTGTGAGCTCAATGGATCATTGTTAATGTTTATTGCTGCTACTTTTCCCAATAGACTTGTGCAATGGAACTGAAAGTATGTAATAGAATCCATGTAATGGAACTCTACTGTATGCAGTCCTGCTTACATTGGTTTTTGTAAAGACTCCTTTACTGGCCTCTGTAAACATACATACAAATTTCCATGAACTATTTTCCCTGTAATGGTCTCTTTATGTTTGGTTTTAGAAAATTATGTGCTGTTATGAAAATGCTTTGTTTTTATGAGAAAAAGGTGCCTTGTTTAACATAGCTGTGGCTAGTTCTACGGAAGATGCTCTCATTTCAGCATATTAGGCCTGGCCAGTATTGTTAGATTGCGGCTGTACATCTCATTCTCAGAATTTCTTTTCAGCTCTTCCACTTAATTCATTTTCTTTCTGAATTTATCAACAATGTCACAGAATTGAGCTAGAACTAAGCTACCACCAAATATAAGAAAATGGTTTTCTGATTGGGTGGCATAAATCCTTTTAGTCTTTCTGCCATGGTTTTTGGTTCTCCTGCAAAACTGAATACAGATCAGGTAAAAACATTGTAAAAGTTTATTACAAATACTCCTAAATCTATGGAACCCTAAGAAGAATCTCATAGAAATAAACATAACATGCATGAATTACAACTTATGATACAGGAAAGAGAAACTAATTTTGAATTTTCTCTATTTATTACTTGCTCAACCTTTGTCATTTCTTAGAATCTCAGTTTCTTTATCTGTGGAATGAAGGGCTTGCTGTCTCCTTCAACACCTTGTACAAAATGGGACAGAGCCTTAGAAAACTCAATCCCACCCCTCTTTTCCACCTCTCACTACAGCTCTGGTGAGGGCTAATAGGTAGCAGGTCAACTAGGTGGCAAACTGGACAGAGTCCTGGGCCTGAAGTCAAGAAGACTTGTCTTCCTGAGTTCAAATCCAGACTCAGACACTTACTAGCTGTGTGACCCTGGGCAAGTCACTTAACCCTGTTTGCCTCAGTTTCTTCCTCTATAAAATGAGCTGGAGAAGGAAATGGCAAAACACTCCAGTTACTTTGCCAAGAAAACCCCAAATGGGGTCACAGAGAGTCAAACACTACTGAAACAACTCAACACCAATGTGTTGGAGCTCATTAAAATGTAATTTTACTAAAAATTAAATTACTAAATAAATTAGTAATTACTAAACAAAATAAATTACTAAGTAAAAAATAAAATTACTAAAAATTTAAAAAATCTATATTATTCAATTTGGAAAGCTGTAGATTTGGGATTCTGGATTCTTACAAAAATCCTCTGCCTCCTTTTCCTATCTATCCTGTCTGGTCCCCTAGTTTCTTTTAACTCACCTAACACCACTCTCTCCCCTCACAGAGGACCTGATCCCTCCTCTCCTCATCTGTCTGTGTCTTTCTTCAAATCTCTGAAATGGATGAAGAGACAAGAGGAGAGGGAATAGCTTCCCCTCCTCAGGCATCCAGGAAGACTTCCAGCACCCATGGACCCCACCTCTCTTTGTATTTTTCTCCCAACACATTTGTTTAAATCAAATCTGAAGAAAACTATCTTTAATATAAAAAATAAAATGAAACAAAATGAGGCAATTGGACTCACTGGCCTCCAAAGTTCCCTCCACTTCATCTTGATCCATGCTTCTATAAAGTTATGATTCTTTGGGGCAGCTAGGTGGCACAGTAAATAGAACACCGACCCTGGAGTCAGGAGGACTTGAGTTCAAATTCGGCCTCAGACACTTAACACTTACTAGCTGTGTGACCTTGGGCAAGTCACTTAACTTCAATTGTCCTGCATTCCCCCTCCAAAAAGAAAAAAAAAAGAAGTTATGATTCTCTGGTTTATTCCAGCTCTAAAAACTGGTGTTATGATACCCTGACAGCTTGGGAGGTAAATGGTTGGAGTTAGCTATCTTGTCACTTTAAGCTTTCTCTTGCTAAGGCTCAACATCCAGAGACTCTTCAACTGATACTCAGAGTCTACCTCCTAGTCCCATCATCATCTGAATTACCCTCTTTTCCATGTGCTGTAGTTTTTCAATGACCCTTCTAAAATAGGGCATCCTTAATTTAACACAATACATCATATGTGGCATGTCCAGGGCAGTCATCTCTGGGGGGGCAAATCATCTCCCTCCTTCCAGATACTGGATCTCTGTAAATGCAATCTAAGATTGTGCTAACTGTACATTAGTGAACTTTGTTATTGTTTTTTTGTTGAGTTGTTTCACTCATATCCAACCTTTTGTGACTCTATTTAGAGTTTTCTTGGCAAAGATATGTGTAGTTTGCCATTTCCTTCTGCAGCTCATTTGACAGATGAGAAAACTGAGACAAACAGGGTTAAGTGACTTGCCCAGGGTCACACAGCTAGTAAATGTCTGAGGCCAGATTTGAACTCAGCAAGATGAGTCTTCCTGATTCCAAGTTCAGTGCTCTATGCATTGCACCACTTAGAGCTTGCAGTCTGTTAAATTCTCAATTTTTTTTCATAAGACTGTTTCCTAGCAAAAAAACAAAACAAAACTACCCCTTCATCTTATGCTTATGCAGTTTGGTTCTTTTTTCTTTTTAAAAAAAATATTTATTTTTAGTTTACAGCATTCAGTTCCACAAGCTTTTGAGTTCCAAATTTTCTTCCCCACCCCTACTCCTCTCCCCCTTACCTTGCTGAGAAGAGCTAAGTCTGTCATAGTTGATCATCACATAACGTTGCTCTTATTGTGTACATTGTTCTCCTGGTTCTTCTCCCCTCATTCAGCATCAGTTCATATAAGTCTTTTCAGATTTTTCTGAAGTCAGCCTGCTCATCATTTTTTATATCACAATAGTATTCCATTACATTCATATACCACAACTTGTTCAACTGTTCCCCAATTGATGGGCATTCCTTCAATTTCCAATTCTTTGCCATCCCAAAAAGATCTACTATAAATATTTTTGTACATGTGGGTCGTTTTCCAATTAGTATGACCTGTTTGAGATACATCCCTAGAAGTGGCATTGTTGAGGCAAATGGTATGCACATTTTTATAGCCCTTTGGGCATAGTTCCAAATTACTCTCCAGAATAGTTGGATCAATTCACAACTCCACCAACAATGCATTAGTGTTCCAATTTTCCCACATCTTCTCTAGCATTTGTAATTTTCCTGTTTTGTCATGTTAGCCAATCTTACAGGGGTAATGTGGTATTATGCAGTTTATTTTTGAGCCAAATGGAAGGATCATAGGATTTAGAGTTAGAAGGAGTCTTAGATGTCATCAAATCCAACTCCCTCATTTTACAAACTGAGGCACAGAGAAGTTAAGTGTTCAGTGGCATACAACTAATAAGTGAAATTTGTACTCTTCCTTATTTAATTTTATCTTACTTGATTCAGTCTATTGTTGTAGCCCCTTAATATTTTTCTGGATCCCAATTTTGTCATCCTTCATGCATCCGTCCTCCTTTGTGTCGTCTGCAAGTTTGATAAGCAGATCATCCATTAGGGTAGCTAGATGGTTCAGTGGATGGGATGCCAGACCTGGAGTCAGGAAGATTTTAGTACATGTCCAGCCTCAGACACTTACTAGCTATGTGACCTTGGACAAGTCACCTAACCTCTGTTTGCCTCAGTTGCTTCATCTGCAAAATAAGGACAATTATAATACCTATCTCCCAGAGTTGTTGTGAGGATCAAATGAGATAATAATAGTGAAGTGTTTGCCACAGTGCCTGGCACATAGTTTAGCTATTATTGCCACCATCATCATTATTATCTTTATTTTTCTTTTATTTTTACATGCTACTGTTAGAAATTTTGAATAACATAGAGATTTCTTATTTATGGGCATGTTTTCTGTATGTGCCTGTTTCTGGATGACATTGTGTTGACTTCCAGTCCCTCTATCCCTTAGTTCTTTTCCACAGACCATCAGCCCTGCACTGACTACTCTCTTCTCTAACTCGACTTCCCCAAAGGAAAGAATTCAACTCTACCGTTTCTTCTTCTCTTGAGTACCTTGTCCCTTTATCATCTCGAAGATCTTGCCCTTTCAAACCCCAGCCTTGAATTATTCACTCCTATACATGCACTGCTGAATGAAACTGGAGAAAATCAATAATCATGTGTGAGCACAAGCAAGGTGAAATTTTTGTTGTTTTCTTTTTAGAGTTCAGTTTCCCAGGCTCAGCCTAAATTGTAAACATCTGAAGGATTAATCTCCTTCCATCCCTGATAATTCACAGCTGTTTTGAGTTCAGTAGGTTTCGTGCCTTCTGGCTCTGAGTCAATCAGGGGCCAAGCCTTTGTTATATATTCTGGGAGGCTGGCATTTTGCTTTGAGGGTTTGCTCATGAGAAGTACCTTTTGATTTCCTGGTTGAGACTCTGAGTAGGCTATGTTCAGAGTTCCCAGAATGCTCAGATTTCTGTGCTCCCTCAATCCAGTGATGTACGTTAAGTGTATAGCAATATTGCTATGTTCAGACAGCTGGAGCCCTGTCTGTTGGTCTTTGAGCTAATTTTTCTGCTTGTATTTTCTCCATGTTCAGGGTACTGACCTTTCCCCTGAACTAATGGATTGTTAATCCATTTTTGAGCAGCCTTTCCTTTAAAAGCAGATCAAAGAAACTGTGCTAGCAGCCATCCTGGGTGTGCCAGGGTGCTTGCTGCTACACCATGCTAACTGGGTTCACTATGAGTTTATGCTACATAATCCCTACTGGGTCTTCATTGTGGCAAGACAATCCTTTTACACTCCAGTGGATTCACTATCACAGACATCCCAGGGGCATCTCTCCTGAAATCTCCCAGAACTCCCTCATACCTCACCTTCTTAGCTGAGAATCTTGCCTCATATTTCACTGAAATACAATTGAGCTCATTCATTGAAAGTTCCCTCTTCTACCCCATTCCTCATCTTACATCAGTTGGATGCCTTCTGCATCTCCCTCTTTCACCCTTCTTCTTCCCAAGACAAAGCCCTCTCCGTGCACCATTGATTCCACCTCCTCTAGCAGATTGCCCTCTCATAGCAACTCTCTCACTAATATTCTATTGCTCCCTGTATACTGGATGCTTCCTACTGCCTAAATAAGTCCATGTCTCTCCCATCCTCAAAAAGCCCTCACTAGATCTGTGCATCCAGGATGGTTAGCATCCTCAGTCTCTTCTCCTTTTGTAGTTAAACTCCTTGAGATGGTCCAGTCCCTAGGTATCTCCCTCAATCCTTAATGTCTTATGCCCCATATTTAATCAATTCCTGTCATTTCTACCTTTATAATATCTCTTTTATATTCCCTGTCTCTCCTCTGATGTTGCAACAACTTTTGTGCAAGGACCTCATAATCTCACACTTGGATTGTTGGAATAACCTGCTGGTAGGTCTCCCTACTTTGTCTCTCCTCACCACACCCATTTTCAACTTGATGGATTGACATTCCTTAAACATAAATCTGACCATAGCACCTCCCTATTCAATAAATGCCAGTGTTGCTCTTTTACCTCCAGGATCAAATATCCCATTTTGATAAGAATCCTCCACTTGACTTTTAAAATCTTTCATAAATTAGGTCCTTCCTACCTTTCTAGTCTTCTTACACCTTGCTCTTTTCTACATAATCTGTGATACAATGATACTCACCTCCCTACCATTCTCATGTAAGACACTGCATCTCCTGTTTACACAGTCTGTCTCCACTGCCTGGAATGTTCTTCCCCTCATGTCCACATTCTAGTTTCCTTGACTTCTTTCAAGCCTCAACTAAAGTCCCATTTTTAGCAAGAGGCTTTCCCAGTCCTTAATCGTTATGCCTCCCCTCTGAAATTACCCCATTTTACTCTGTATAAATCTTGTATGTGTATATGTATACACATATGTATATGTATGTATATATGTATACACACACATATACATATATATACACATATATTTATCGTTGCTTATGTAGTTATATAGTTTATATATAATTGTTTTCATATAAACACATAGAGTTGGATGTATACACACATACACACACAATTGGATAGCTGTGGAAATAGTTGTTTGTATACTGTCTGCCCCATTAGTCTGTGAGTTTCTTGAGAGCATGAACTGTTTTTTTTATTTTTGTTTTGTTTTTGCCTTTCTATACTTAGCGCAGTTCCTGGCATATATTATGTATTTAATATTTGCTAGCTGACTGACTGATTGTATAAAAGCCCAGAACATTACAAGATTTTCCATGACATCATGATTACTTAACAGAAATCAGCCTGGCTATCCACATAGGAAAACTCAAGTGGATAAAAAATGTACATTGTCCAGATCGTGGAGTGAGCTAGACAATCCATCAGTATGTGTATTTTGGATAAGCATGGAGAAGAACAATGAACTGGTTACATAATCAAGTTGGAAGAGGAGAAAAGCACATTTAATTACATTTGTGAAATTGTGGAGTACTTTCAATGATCCAAAACCTGGTCCCTGACTCAAAAATCCATCTTTTTTTCATTCCAATATTCTCTTCATAATGCTATCTGGCTCTGAATCATAGAGCACCACAATCTCAAAAGACTCAAAGTTGCAAGTGATTCAAAAGGCAATTGAAAGATGCAGAGTAGATAAGAAGCAGACTGCAATGTATTACCATGATCACTTGCAAAAGAAAAATGGGATGGAGGACACAATCAAGGACATGTATGCTGAGAGTTGTAGCTAGTGACTTTTATGCCCAGGTCATGTAATGCAAAGCATGCCCACAGATCAACTTTTAGAATCAAATCCATCCAATGGGGAAGATAGACTCCTAGACACCAATAGGCCACCAAGGGTAGACTGTGAAGTCAACAGGATTGGGCCAAGTCAAGAGGAAGAACTTTCTTTTTCTGTGCAAGCATTGCTAATGTCTTTTCATATATCTTCCACCCAGCATTTTGGAACCTGTCTTCTTTCACTATGTGATGGATATTAAAGCAGCCTTTGGACTGTCTAATCATTCTTCCTCAGTTTCATTGGCTCACTTTCCTTCCTATATGAAGAGCAGTAACCAGGGTTATTGACATGTGCATTAGCCAGAGAAGCTGGAATTTAGAGGGGATTATCAGCACTTAAGGTGTAACACTTAAGTGGATGGTATGGTGGATAGAGTACTGGGCCTGGAGTCAGGAAAACTCATCTTCTTGAGTTCAAATTTGACCTCAGATACTTACTTAGCTGTGTGACCCTGGGCAAGTCATTTAACCCTCTTTGCCTCAGTTTCCTCATCTGTAAAATGAGGTAGAGAAAAAAATGACAAATATCTTTACCAAGAAAACCCCAAATAGGGTCAAAGAGAGTAGGACACAACTGAACAACAAAAATGAGATTTTATAGTCCTTTGGCATCACAGAAACACCTGAACTTAACACATTTAATAAGAATTAAATACTATGGATAAATAAGCTTCCTTTTTTTTTTTGAAAGTAGGTACACTGCATGTTGAATAAATCCCATAGAAATTATACCTATAGAATGGAGTAAGATTTGTTTTGTAAAATTGTAGCCCAGTATTTGACAGTATGTAAAAAAATCTTTTGGCAAGAGTTCTGAAACTTTTATATTTGTTATTTTTAAATGTTTTAGACTAGACTAAACTATTGGATCTTTTCAAGAAAGGGAAAGGAAACCTGAGATCGTCATTTTATTAGGACACTTTTTTTTTTACTCTATGTCTTTTGTTTTTACATCATAGTAATGTCTGGGTTTACCCTCTTTCCATACCTGGACACTTCTTCTTTAACAAAAACTAGCTAACACAATGGCTACTTCTGTTTTTGTATTCAATATTCTACACCCATAGATGCCCCCCCCCATCTCTACAACAAAAACAGAATGTTTTTCTCTTCTGCTTTTCTCTCATAAACTATAGGTCAGCAGAGAACAACAAGGCACTTCTGAGAGGGTTTACCTATTTCAAATTTTAGGTGAAACTACAGGTCGATAAATGGAATTTAGTTTTCTTTCAAATGGCTTCACCCTTTCTCTTTTCAATCAGCAGCCTCCCAAGTAACGTAGCTAAAGAGTTCCTTTTAGCTGACCACTCCTCCTTCTGTCTTCTTAAGCTTGTCCTGTTACCTTCCTATTTCTGCTCTTGCCCCTGCTGGGACCAGAACAATCTTAATAATAATAAATGTTCTGGAGCAAGTGATATGATGATAAATGTTCAACTAGGGGGAAAAAAAAGTTCTTGCAAAATCCTTTTTAGTTTAATCCCCATTTTCTCCACCACTTTCTTAAGTCTAGAAATCAACAAAACAATAAATAAAGTCCTGATTTCTAGCATTTACCGATTTCCTAACTATAAATGCTCACACTGAAAATTTAATAATTGGCTCTCAAGATGTGACTCCAGCATTCCCCCTCCTAGGGCACATCAGAGACTCCTGTTGCTCAATTGCCTCTTTCCATTATGACCTAAAATTCAGAAAATCTGCCCAAGTCTTATTTATGAAACTAGCAATCTTTATTTGTTCATCCCATGGTCTCCAATCTAATTTATCATTACATGTGTTTTACTTTCTCAAGCTCCAAAAACAGTTACTACATGCTAATGAGCCCAGGAACCAAAATGCCCTGCAGCCTTCATCATTTCTCAAACAGTTGCAATTAGCTCTCTTTCTCTTCCTACCAATCTGTGTTTCACATTTAATGGAAAAACTATTTCTTGATGCATGGATTTTTTTATATTGATGTCTTTTCATTTATTTTTAGTTCACAACATTCAGTTCCACAATCTCTTAAGTTTCAAATTTTCTCTCCCTCCCTCTCCTCCTCCTGCCCACTTTAGTGGTGTGTAATCAAATATAGGTTCTACAAATACCTTCATGTTAAACATTAGTCATGTTATAAAGGATTATAACCAATGGGCTGAACAATGAAAAAGAAAGGATAAAACAAAACACAACACAAACGAGAGAGAGCTGATAGTTTGCTTCAGTCTGCAGACTCTGAAATTCTTTCTCTCGATGTGGAACTCCCTTTCCATCATGAGTCATTTAGAGTTGTCTTCTAACTTTTCATTGCTCAGAGGAGCCCAGTCTATCAAAGTTGGTCATCACACATATGATGTGTCTGTAATTGTATACAAAATTCTCCTGGTTCTGCTCTCCTCACTCAGCATCAGTTTGTATAAGTCTCTCCAGGTTATTTTGAAGTCTGTCTGCTCCTCATTTCTTATAGCACAGTAGTATTCCATTACATTCATATACCACAACATGTTTAGCCATTCCCCAATTGATGGGCATCCCCTTGAATTCCAGTTCTTTGCCACTACAAAAAGAGCTGCTATAAATATTTTTGTACACACAGATCTATTTCCCACTTCTGTGATTTCTTTGAGATACAGCCCCAGAAGTGGTATTGATGTGTCAAAGGGTAATTGATGCATGGATTTTTATTTCTTTGTACACTAAGTTCTTTTTCTACTCCTTTTTACAATCAAGTTGTTCTTTACGTGAAAGAAGTAATATTTTATGTACTTTAGAAGTTGAACTAAATATTTTTCCTAATACAGCAGTTTGTTTTTTGCTCAAAAAAATCCATTTTCTGCCATTTTCAACAATCAAAATGCTTTAATATAAAAGGGACAATACCTCATACAAGGTAAGATCAGATATCAACCAGTTATTGAAAATTAGTTTAATATAGCCAATAAATCTACAGAGAAAAATAAATTGTTTTCTTCCTAGTACGATGTCTTGTGCATAGCACAGAAAGATTATATATGTGTTTATTTGTTGGTTATGTAAGTTCAACTAAAGGGAGCTACGTGGCACAGTAGATAGAGTGACAAATCTGGAGTTAGGAAGATGTCTTCCTGAGTTAAAATTTGACCTCAGACTGTTTGACCCTGGGCAAGTCACTTCACCCTATTTGCATGAGTTCCTCATCTGTAAAATGAGCAGAAAAAGTAAAATGTCAAACCCCTTCAGTATCTTTACCAAGAAAACCACAGATGAGGTCTTGAAAAGTCAGACATGACTGAAAAATGAACAATAAAGTGAAAATCACACAAGACTCAGCAGCAATAACTATAAAGAAGATAAAATCATGGCATGTGATATTCCAGAAAACGAAAGATAAAAGGCTTACAATTTAAAAAAAAAAAAACAAACCTTACTCTTGCAAAACTAAGTAGAATCCTATAGAAGGAAAAATAAACCTTTAACAAAATAAAAATGTTTCCAGAATACCTGATTTTTTAAAAAATCAGATCTGGGTAGAAACTGAAATACAAACAAATGAGACAGGAGAATGAGAAAAAGGAAATATATTTGCCCAATTAGAAAAAAAACTAAATAATGATCAAATTTTTTGCATTCTAATTGAGGACAAAAGACAAGTAGCCTTTTAGAATTTTATTCTCTTCAAGGGTCACAGAGGAAGTTAAATGAGTCAATGACCAAGGTCCAGCTTGAATTGCTTTCTGTTCTATTGGTATTCAGAGGAAAGAAGAAAGAAGGAAAAGAAACATGTTCACAAAGAAATGAAGAAAAATAGAAACAGACCTACTATTTTGAATAAATGCCATGTTTGAGAAGATAAGTATGCACATTTAAAGGAAGATTTGGGAAATGGAATGGGCATTTAATGAATGTCAGTTTTATCTGAACTGGACAAAGGAGGGTTAAACACACACATAGAGTTTGGAATCAACATAGATCAAGTTCAAGAGGGAAAGAGTCAGGTACAGCAAAAATGGTTAGAAAAGATAATATACAATAGTCACAAATAGAACAAAACAGCTTCAGTGTTGTTCAATGTTAATCATAGAGCAGGAATTAAAAAGAGAAAAAGAACATATACGAATTAGAGACTATAAGTAAAGAGAAGTGAAGTAAAGAGAGGAAAAGGAATAAGAATAGACTACTTCAAAAATAGCTTTCTAGTGATGATCGAGATCCTTCTCTTCCTCCAAACCACTCTTTTTTTTGTAGAAGCTATAAAAATAAAAGGGGCACCTTTCTCACTTCCCGGCCATCTTGGCAGCAGGTCTCTGGCTGAGGGTCCTCCTGCACTGCAGGCAGGAAGATGGTGGCCTCAAAGAAGATGAAAAAGTCGCTGGAGTCCATCAACTCGAGGCTCCAGCTGGTCATGAAAAGCAGCAAATATGTGCTAGGCTACAAACAGACCCTGAAAATGATCAGACAAGGCAAAGCCAAATTGGTCATCTTAGCCAACAACTGCCCAGCCTTGAGGAAATCAGAGATCAAATATTACACTATGTTGGCCACAACTGGCATACATCACTATAGTGGCAATGACATTGAATTAAGTACAGCATGTGGGAAGTACTACAGAGTATGTACACTGGCTATCGTTGAGCCAGGTGATTCTGATATCATTACAAGCATGCCAGAACAGACCAGTGAAAAGTAAACTGTATAAAAGTATACTTTAATAAACCAGGCCAAAACTTGTTTTAAAAAAATAAAATAAAAAGGGTAGGGGAAGATTAGGGATTGTGATGAAGAAAAAAATACACATTTAACAACCATGGAAGTGGATATGAATAACTCACTGATAAAATAGAGGACAGTAACAAAATGGATTAGAAAGCAGAATCTAACAATATACCATTTACAAGATGCACTTGAAACACAAAAATTCTTATGAAATTAAAATGAAAACTGGATAAAAACTTACAGTATAATTCAGGTCTATTTTTTTTTTAAAGCTGAGGGTAGCAATCAATATCTCAGAGAAGGCAACAGTAAACATAGCTGTGGTTTTAAAAGATAAAGTGATAAAAGATGGCTTCAGAAAACCTCTGGGAAGACTTTTAGAAACTGATATAAAGTAAGCAGAGATAGGAGAATAATTTATATTGTAACATCAAAAGTGTGAAAAATGAACAATATCAAAAAACTTGAGAACTTTGATCAATGCAATGACATACCATGATTCCGGAAGACTGATGATGAAGAATGCTACCTGCCTTCTGACAAAAAGGTGATAGGTTAATATGTATGATGATTATATAGATAGATAGATATAGATATATAGATATGATTATATATATTATATTGTCAATTCAATCCAATAAACATTTATTAAGTATCTACTTTGTGTCAGGCACCATGCTACGCAATGGGGATACAAATAAGAAAAAAGAAAGTCCTTGCCCTCGAGGAGCTTACCATCTAATGAGGGAAGATAACACACAAAAAGAAGCTGAAAGGGGGAGAGGAGGCTGGACAGGGGAAGGTACCAAGGAGTACCTGCATGTGTGCAGGGGTATAATGTTCCATAGAGTGGACACCAAGCTGAGTTGCTGATAGAAAATGGAGAATTACACATAAAGCTCTGAGCCCTCTATAAAAGAAAGTTTTATAGGAGGAGGATGGTTTTTCCTTAGGAATTTTTTGTTTTTTAATAATTATACTTTATTTTAATATTCATTTTTAAAATTTTGATTTTCTAATTCTCTTTCTCCTTCCAACTCCTTCCCCATCCATTGAGAAGGCAAGCAATGTGATGTCAATTACACATGTGAAGTTATGCAAAACACATTTCTATGTTAGGAAAATGGAAGAAAAAAAAAAGCAAAAAATTTGAAGAAAATATGCTTCAATCTGCATTCAGAGTTCATCGGTTTTCCACCTGGATGTAGATAGCATTTTTTTATGAGTCCTTTTGAACTGTCTTAGATCATTGTATGGATCAGAGTAGCTAAGTCTTCCATCATTTATTATCATCATTACAAATATTTCCGTTACTATGTACAATGTTCTCCTGGTTCTACTCACTTCACTTCGCATCATTTCATATACGTCTTCCCAGGTTTTTCTGAGACCATCCCTCCCATCATTTCTTAAAGCATGATGGTATTCTATCACAATCATATCCACAATTTGTTTAGCCATTCCCTAATTGATGGGTACCTCCTCAGTTTCCAGTTCTTTGTCATGACAAAAAAGAATTACAATAAATATTTTTTGTATATGCATGTCCTTTTCCTTTTTTTTTTTTTTAATTTGGGAAGACTTTATTACTCCACCCTCCAGTCTTCCAGTCCTCCAATCAGAAAAGAGAGACAAATCAGGATGATAAGAAGTTGTCAACTATTAAAAATTGTGTCAATCTGCATGGCGATGAGATTTCAGGTGATCAGCCTATCCAGCTAGAGGCATGATGTTCTGTGGAGTGAAACCAAACAGAACTTTTGATGGAAAATTTGGCCAATGTGTCAGTTTGTTTTCTTGACTATGCTTATTAGTTGCAAGTATTTCTTTCTTTCTTTTTTTCTTTTTTTAAGAAACTGGGAGGTGGGAGAGAGGAAATATGACAACAGGGGGAAATGCTTGATAACAGAAAAAGTAAAATTTAATTTTAAAAAGATAAAAATGAAAACTACATTGTGATTAAATGTACTATAGATAATGAAATAACATCAACACATGATACAAGCATGAAGTGACATGGAATCCACTATTTGAGTCATACTAGATGACTTCTGATGTTCCTTGCAACACTTAAATTGATTTCGTTTCTTGAAAGTTTTTCTTTTTTTCAAGATATTAAAATCCAAATAGCCATTTGAAGGCATCAATCTTCTTCTTCTTTTCCTTCTTCTTCTTCTTCTTCACTTTTTGGAGGGCAATTGGGGTTAAGTGACTTGCCTAAAGTCACATGGCTAGTAAGTGTGTCAACTGTCTGAGGCCGGATTTGAACTCAGGTCCTCCTGATGCCAGGGCTGATGCTCTATTCACTGTGCCACCTAGCCACCCCACTGAAACATCTGACAAATATTTTGTGAGTAAATCTTTTAGCAGGCAATAGAAGAAATGAGATATAAAATAAGACCAAGTCATTGGGGTGGGCAACCAGAACAAAGAAAAAGAACCAGATGGAAAAGTGAATGAAGAGAAACCAATTTTGCCTACTTCATCATTTTATCTAAGTCTGTCCTTGACTATATGCCACATCTCTCACTGAGCTATGTAAAGATAATTTCTAACAGTTTTCACTGGCCACTCACCACGACTGGAATACCCTTCCTCCTCACCTCTGACCCCTGATTTCTATGGTTTCCTTCAAATCCAAGCTAAACTTCAGTCTTCTATGAGAGACATCTCTTGATTCCTCTTAATTCTAGTGCCTTGATTATTTTTAATTTATACTGGATATGGTTTGTTTATACATGAATTGCTTGCATGTTGTCTCCCTCATTAGACTGTGAGCTCCTTGAGAACAAGAATGATCTTTTACCCTTCTTTGTATCACCAGAGCTTAGCATAGTGCCTGGGACATAGTGGGTGCTTAATAAATGTTTATTGACTGATATTTATAGAGATTGAAATAACTTGTGGATAATATACATTTAAAATTTATATATATATATACATGTAAATACACACACAGACACACACACACACACACACACACACACACACACACACACACACACA